>CM039508.1:25307998-25633904 GCA_022432975.1 Begonia masoniana | reverse complement strand
CTTCAGTGATTTCCAGCGCTATTCGTTTTGTCTGCGTAACTTTTTTGTCGGTTTTGAGCTGTTTCAATTCTTTGTCAGATAATTGCAACTTTATCTGCCGTTTTGTAACGACCTCCCCCACCGTTGTGGGCCAGGCAAGTCGTGCAGTGACCTCCCCCACCGTTGGGCCAAGCAAGTCACTACCACGTGGCAGTCACACAAGCCCACCACGTGTACTCACGATCTTCTCCCCCCTGAAGGGAGATTTTGCCTTCCTCCCCACTCGAACCCAAGACCTCAGGGATTAATACCTGGGCTACAAGTGAGGAGTACCACTTGAGCTAGTAGCTCAAGTGGTACTCTTCACTTGTAGCCCAGGTACTTATCCCTGAGGTCCTGGGTTCGAGTGGGGGAAGGTAAAAACTCCCTTTAGGGGGAGAGAAGATCGTGAGTACACGTGGTACTGCCTTCGGGACCCCACGTGGCAGCGGGCCCATCAAGGGACACTGCACGACTTGCCTGGCCCCGGTTTGGGGGGAGATCGTTACACGTTTGTTGCTAAATGTCTGGACCAATTAGCTTTGCTTCGCCGACTTCATCCCAGTACGATGGAGATCTGTACTTCCTACAGCATAATGCCTTATACGGAGTCATACCAATAGTGGACTAATATTTGTTATTGTAAGAAAATTCTACCATTGGAAAAAAATTTACTCCATGAAGTTTGGAATTTCAGCACACAAGCTCTTAACATATCTTTTAGTATCTAAATTATCCTTTCAGACTGTCCATCCGTTTGAGGATGAAATGCTGTGTTGAAATTCAACTGAGTTCCCATTGCATTATGCAAACTCTTCCAGAACCTAGAAGTGAATCTGGGATCCCGATCTAACGCAATAGAAGTTGGAATCCCATGGAATCTGACAATTTCTTAAATATAGAGCTCTGGATACTGATTCATGGAAAACGTCATCCTGACTGGTAAGAAATGGGATGATTTCGTTAGTCTATCGACAATCACCCACATACCATCATGTCCTTTTGTCGTTCTTGGCAGTCCGACCACGAAATCCATAGATGTGTGCTCCCATTTCCATTCTGGAATCGCTAGATGTTGAAGCTGGTCTTTGATGTTCTACTTTAACTTGTTGACATACAACACATAGTTCAACATGCCTCGCCACATCTCTTTTCATATTAGGCCACCAAAAATGTTGTTTCAAGTCTCTGTACATTTTGGTACTTCCTGGGGGTGCACTGAGAAAGTAGAAGAATGAGATTCTGATAATTTCTCCATTTTCAATTCCTTGTCATTTGGAATGTACCACTAATTCCTGAACTTCAATATACCATCATCAGAATAGCTAAAATCAGAAGATTTCACAAGTATAATGTTTGATTGGAGGCCTTTGCATTTTGGATCATCTTGTTGTGCTGCTTTAACTTTGTCTAAAATTGTTGGCTTCACAGAAATCGCAGAAAGTGTAGCCGTTAATTCCAAAACTATTTCCACATTAAATCTCTGAATCTCATATATGAACGATGCAGATATCGCTGAAACCTCAGTTTGCATTGTTGTTGACATTTTACTCAAAGCATCAGCTACCCTGTTTGGTTTTCCTGGGTGATATTTGATCTCAAAGCCATAGTATTTAACAAATTGTAACCACCACATCTGCCTCATATTTAACTCTTTCTACGTAAAAATATATTTTAGGCTCTTGTGATTTGAAAATACTTCGCATTGCTGCCCATACAAATAATGCCTCCATATCTTCAATGCGAAGACAACTACTGCAAATTCAAGATCATGAGTAGGGTAATTCTGTTCATAACTCTTCAATTGTCTTGAAGCATAAGTCATTACTCTTCTATCTTGCATCAAAACACAGCCTAGACCGATCCTTGAAGCATCACAATAAATACAAAATTTTTCGTCTTCAACTAGTAATGCCAAAATAGGGGTTGTCGTCAATTTATGTTTCAACTTTTGGAAACTCTCTTCACATTCATTTGACCACTCTTCACGTTCTTTCTGGTAAATCGGGTTAGAGGCTGTCACGACCCTAACACTGTACCCTTATTTACCCTTAATTACCGTACAAATTTTTCATTTTCCTTTATTCTTAGCGTTTATTCAGAAACGATTTGAAAATAATTTAAAATCAATTTAATAAAACGTTTAAAACAAATAAAAACAATTAATTAAACCAATACGTACACAAACACTCGATCCGAAATACCACCTCAAAACCGACTCGAAACGCAACTATAATAAAGTACATTCTCATGAAAATAAACTGCGTGGTTCCGTTTGAAAGTTTAACATATCCTCCTGTTTCAAAATCACAAAACAGTTTATAACAACAGGTTTCCAAAACGTTCAAAACATTAATATATATCTTATCAACTATCCAGAACCAAGCATCCTAAAATGTTCTATACAACCATCAATATCTATAACCTATCAACTGTCAAAACCAAACATCCTATAATGTCTATACAACAATCAGCCCAAAACATCCAAAAGCTCTCAAAATCTATACATCCTTCATCCAGACAATTCCCAAAATTATCAAAATACCTAACCATGAGTCCCACGGGTCAAAATACGCCTCGACTGCGCCAACACACACCCGCGTCCATCCGTCGTCAACTGCATCATGCCTCAGGAGGAGGGACATCGTCCTCACCTGCCTCAATGTCTAGATCACCAACACCATACATACACTTTTATGAGATGAAATCCCAGTAAGCTCTACGTAAATGCAATGCATGCTGTGCGTATGAGTTCGATAAACCATGCTTTATTTTCTTTACGATGCAATGCTCAATAGGTGTCACCGAGATCCTATCCCTCTAACCGGAGAGAGCTCATCCAGCGGGCGGACTACTCTTTCCAGCTAGAAGCGGGGGGTGCACGCTTACAACACGTACAGCCGTGCCTGAGCCCCACCTCGCGTGACCAATACGCCTTTCGGCCAATACGCCTTTCGGCCAATAAGTCTTTCGGCCAATTCTATGCTCAATACGCCTTTCGGCCAATGCGCCTTTCGGCCAATAAGCCTTTCGGCCAATGCTATGCTCAATACGCCTTTCGGCCAATAAGCCTTTCAGCCAATGCTATGCTTTACGTTATCTTTAAAACTCTGTGTGGAAATTCATTTTTCATGCTTTTCTTTAAAACAAGTGATGCGTGAACAGTTCAATATCGTAAAGTAAACAAGCAATAATATATACCATAAAAGACTGTAAAACCTAATCTATAAAACAAATAAACCTAGCTACCCAACCAAAGCAATATAAACTAGTGCGTCACCAAACTCCTCGAGACGACATTCGACGTACGGTGTAGGCCAATCGGCCAAAGAAGATCACGAGAACTTACCTCGTGTTCGTTGCAGCTCTTGCTCCGTCCACGAGCGTTGTTCACCTACGCAATTTTTATCAATTGTCGTTAATACGAGCTTAAACAATAAAATGTCCAAATTTAACAAAAACCTTAACTAAGGAATTTTCCTAAAATCTTCACCTAACTAATCGAAGTATTTAAACAACGATTATCGCTCGATAGTTTAAAATCACAATTAACGAGTTTTCCTAAAAACCCGAAAATTCTCAAATTTTAACATTTCTCACAATTCACTCTAACTCTGTCCAATAACGTTCAATACGTCCTTTATATCGTTAATTACTATAAACCTATTAATTTCGGACCCTAATTTGGGTTGGGTAAAAACCGACCCGAAACTTCGAACGCGCGTAACTTTCGCGTCGGTTATCGGAATCGAACGATTCTAACAGCCACACGCTCCTCTAATAACCTATTTTAACCTGCCAAAAGGAATTTTAAAACAAACGACCGTAGCTAGGTCAAATATTCGAAAACCCGAACTGCCCCTTTAAACCGAAAAATCCCCTTTTTCGATTTTCATCATTTCTCCTCCGATTCTTCACCAATTAATCCCTCTCATACCTAATTGACATATTCTAATCAAAATCCCGAGCTACACACCATAAAAACCGAAATGCCAAAATAGGGCATTCTGAATTTTTGCTCAAATTGAGCTCCTTGCTGTTTGGCAATCATTGCCAACATGAAACTCGACAAGACGACGCCGAGAATAGCCAGAAAGGGCCGGCGATCGGAGCTCAACACAGCTCGCCATTTCCGGCCACAAACCGAACAATAAACAGGGGAGAACTCACCTGTTTTGGACCGAGTCTGGCGCGGAAAGGCTGAACCGAACTCTGGCTCCAGCTCGCCGGAGTCTGCTCGTCTGGACGGTGACTGGAATCGCGTGGTTGCCGGAATCGTCGCTAGGCTTCCTCTTCGTCGCTCTCGGGTGCTCGGGTCGCGGTGAAGAAACACAAACAGCAGAATGGTTTTTAACCATTCTGTTGTTTTAATTATTAATAATAATAATAATAATAATAATAATAATAATAATAATAATAATAATAATAATAATAATAATAATACTCTATTTTATTGAACATCACTACCTCTCGTGTTTTCAACCATTTCGAATTTCTTTTTTTTTTTTTGCCAATAAATCCAACCTATTATCTGGGTTCTATTAAAACTGTCCGTTCGCAAATCGGACCTCGTTTACTATTTTTACTAAAACGTCCTTTATATTACGAGAAACGTAATTACTCGGAATATAGCGTTATTATTCCGAAAATTCTCGTAAATTCTTATTATTCGTTAAGATCGTAATGACGTTTTCTTTTCGTGAAATGGACCTGATTTGACATATTTACAAAAAATGTCATCCAATAATATAATAATAATATTCTAAAAATCCGTACGAGCCGGATATTACAGAGGCACTGCTATCTTCGAGAATCCTTCTAAAAATTTTCTGTAATATCCTGCTAACCCAATAAAACTACAGATTTCACCAATGTTTCTCGGTTGTGGCCAATATTTAACAGCTTAAATCTTAGGTGGATCAACAGAAATGCCTTCCTCGGAGATGACATAACCAATGAAATTAATTCTGTCAAACCAAAACTCGCACTTCGAAAACTTTGCATACAGTTGATGTAGTTTTAGGGTCGTTAAAACAATTTTCAAGTGCTCCATATATTCTTCTTTAGTTCGAGAGTAAACCAAAACATCATCAACAAAGACAATCACAAACTTATCTAGATATTCTTAGAATACTCGGTTCATCAAACCCATAAAAGCTGCTGGAGCATTCGTTAACCCAAAAGACATTACTAAGAACTCATAGTGTCTGTATCTGGTCTTGAATGTCGTCTTAGGAATTTCTTTTACTTTAATTTTTAACTGGTAATATCCCGAATGTAGATCAATTTTTTAAAATACCCGTGCACCTTGAAGTTAATCAAACAAATCATCAATCCGTAGTAATGGATACTTGTTCTTTATGGTCAGCTTGTTCAACTCCCTATAATCAATGCACAATCTTAAAGATCCATCCTTCTTTTTAACAAAAAGTACGGGCGCTCCCCAAGCAAAAAAACTAGGGCGTATAAAACTCTTATCCATTAATTCTTTTAACTGCGCTTTCAACTCTTTCAATTCTGTTAGCGCCATTCGATAGGGATTTTTAGATACAAGTGCAGCACATGGAATTACATCAATGGCAAATTTTATTTCTCTATCTAGGAGTAATCCTGGTCAATCGTCCAAGAAAGTTTTGAACAACCAGAATATCTTGAAGGTTCACTTCACTTTGCCTTTGTGTATCAAACACACTGGCTAAGAATCTCATACATCCTCTTTCCAACCATTGCTAGGCCCTTATGAAAGATATAATAGGAATCTTACTTGTATTCTTTATTGCTTGAAAAGAATACTTTTCTCTATTCGGGGGTTGAAAACATACTAGTCCCGTCCTACAATCGATCGTAGCAAAATATCAGAGTAGCAAGTCCATTCCCAGAATAACATCATATCCCTTCATGTCAATTACTATAAGATCAACATATAACTTATTATTCCATACAGAAACCATACAATCTTTCACCACATAGTTAAGTGCAAGCAATCTTCGGACGGTAACATCACATTGTAAGTATATGCTCAGCCACTCTTGGCACACAATTTACTTTAACTACAAACATAGATGACATAAAGGAATGCGTAGCACCGGAGTCAATAAGGGTATAAGTAGCTACATCACCAATAAAGATTGTACCTGATATCACCGCACGTTGCTTAGCATCATCAGGTTCTATGAGAGTAAAAACTCTTGGTGCAACCTTCATCTGATCTTTATTCGACATTGGGCAGTCCTTGATGAGATGGCATCTTTCATTACATTGGTATTATCGGCTCAAACGAGCTTTACATTCACCAAAGTGATTTTTCTTGCATGTTGGGCACTGAGGAACCAGTGTAGGCCCTTGCGTACGCTTTTCATTTTCTTGATCAATCCTTTCATTGTTGGTTCTCTTCACACCCCTTTGCTGTGGTTGCCATCCTTTATTTTGTTGTTGTGGCTGAATTTCTCTGAAAAACTTTCTTGCAGACTCACTTTGCTTTTGAAATTTTAACTTTACCTCCTCCATTTCCAAACCTTTAGCCACCACTTTTGAATAAGGTACATCATGAATTCTCGATATCTTGACTCCTCTGTAAATTTCAATCTTCAAGTTTTGTACAAACTGGTGCATTTTATACTCGTTGCTACTCACCAGGTGACCAGCAAAATGAGAGAAAGACTCAAACTTTCGGATATATTCTGACATTGATCCAAATTGACGGAGTTGAACAAACTCCACCAACTTATTCATTTGGATGGTGTGGTTGAAGTATTTGTCGTAGAACACGTCTTTGAACTGCTCCTATGACATTTCCTTTACATCACGCGTACTTTTTATTGTATCTCACCAATACCGTGCATCTTTTGCCAACATGAACACCGCACAAGAAATCTTGTCTCCTTCAATTTTGGCATACTCAAATATGTCCTCCAAGATTCGGATCCAATCCTCGGCATATGTTGGATCTGTAGATTGTCCATCAAAGTTTGGAGGTTTAAGTCGTCTGAACCTTTCGCAACTTAGATCACTAAATGAATTGGAGCTTGAATTTCCTTGTTCTTCCCTCATCATAAATCTCTCTAATTGTTAGAATTGACGATCAACTAGGTCCGACAGTTGCCTAATCACCTCTCTCTTTCATCCATCACTCTCCTTTGTTCCCTTACCATGATTTGTTAATCCTGTAAATTATAAACGTAAATAAATACCTAATAACATAACTCAACATAAATACTCACAGTTGATGAAGTATCTCTATGGGGCGGCTTGTGTTGCTAGGCAGTCTGCAAAAATGATTTTAACCCAGTAGCTCTGATACCATGATTTGTCACGACCTGGATCGAAAAGAAACTCGGATCGCGAATCTTTATTCCCAAAATGTTTCATAAAAGATTTTAGAAACTCTAAAACTTTACTTAAAACACTTGTAAACAATTGAAATCGTATAAAAAAATATGTTTGGAAAATAATCCTCTTTTCTTCTATTCAAACTTTTCCTCCAAATAAATCTCCATACTATCCTTCATTTTTTTTCATTCATAAAATCAATACAAAACATACTCGTGATATCAATCCAAACCCTCAACATCCCTATAACTTTCACAGTATCTTTTTATTTTTTATAAAACCGTAAATCATAAATTGTGTAGCGGAAGTCTTTAAAATGTAGTAAACTTGGTTCAGATACAATTTTCTATCAAGCTTTATTTAAACATAACATTTCATTTATTTAAAACATCAACCTCTCTATTTACATCAAAACATTACTAACAGTTACCAAATTCATTTAAACAAGACCTTTCGAATCCATACAAAATCCGTACCAAAACACTTAAGAGTTGCCCATGGGTCAAAAGTCGCTCTAACAACCACAAGCATCCACCATGAACATACTTCTTTAACTGCGTCCTTCAATTTAGCCTAGGCTCAAAATCCTCACCTATAAATTCTTCACCTATATCACAAAATTCAAACTAATGAGCCTAATGCTCAGAAAGTGATGCATAATAAAATGAAAACTTATAAACAGGAAAATAGTAAATACAACATGTAGTTTCTGTTTTACTTATTTCTTTTCTTTCACTTGACAGTAGTTATTGGAGGACATACTAGGAAAGAATAGACACATTTTCTGGTCCTAGGCATGGACACGTGTTCTGGTCATGGGCATGGACAACCTTGTTTTCATAAATATATTCTAAAAATTATTTTTAGATTATATGATTAATCGATAAATTTGATTTACTAAATAAATCAACTGCTAATCAAATTAGATTTGATTAGATAAGATTTATTTTTTAAAAATTAGTTTTTATTAAAATAAATCTGAAAGTCAATTTTAAAACAGATCTATAAAATTGTCAAATATGATTTGACAGAGAAAGACTGAAAAAAAAGGAAAAAATAAGAAATAGAGAGCAAATCTCTAGAGAGAAAAGGTGTGACCTTTCCGTATTCGGTTTTAGAAAAATATTTTTTAAAATCGAAGAGAGACGTCTCATGTGTTGAGAACACGTCTCTCTAGAAATATAAGAGTGTGTTATTCTTGTAAGAGGGACGCCCACACGTCAGGAAATTTTTAAGTGTAAAGATCTTCAGAGAAGACTCGACGGTTTCAAAGCCTTCGAGAAAAACACATGAACCTGAGTTAAAGCTGTTAAGATCAGATGAGAGTACCTGAGTAAAAGCGTTGCTCCAAGAGGTATCTTCTTTTATTATTTCACAATCTAAATCTAATAATTTTTTTCAATATAAATTGTTTACATTTTGAAAAATTACATATTTCTCAAAAATAATTTCTTTTAGACTAACGATTCAATTTATGGTTTTTTGATGATTTTAAAATAGTTTTAAAGTCACATGGTAACGCATGTCACTATTATTATGAATAATAGTAAATTCTGCTATGCGTAGGAACCTCGAAAACCAACATTTTCAACTGCAGTCTAGAAGAGTTTCTAAAGTTCATGTCGGTTTTGTTCGAGGGTCAAATTACGGAGCTTCTGTTGTTATCGAGCCATAAATCGAGTTTTTCTCTTCGAGCTTGATTTTGTTAATTGGTGGACTTAATATCATAGAACTTACCCATTTTATTTAACGTCTCTCTCTTCTCATCCTCTCTCCCTAGGAACTCAAGAGATAATCACTTGCTTATACTTAACATGCCAATCTTTTTCTGATGACTTCTTGTTCGTGAAATTGCAACTTTGTACGGCAGTAATCTCTAGAGAGTGAATTCAAAGAACAACCAATGAAGGAAAACATCACCTCTGTCGTCGATACAACGAAAGAGGAGCCTGGATGGCCGTCTTTTGGTCAGCTCCTCGTCGATCTATCCAAGCTAGCACTCGAAGCAACGGCCGTCATATTTCTCTCCTTCGTCCCAGCTCGGTTCAGACCTGATAGCCCCAAGAAGGGTCTCACTCCATTGAAAGACAGGCTCAAAATGCCTGAAGATGAACCCAGCTCACCAAGGGCTCTACGACACAACACTCCAACCCCACTTTGTCGAAGCCCGTCGAGTCCATTCTCCGAATGTGTCCGAAAATGTTTCTGAAACGAAGCCTCCAAAAGTGAAATAAAGAAGCTTTAAGGACCCGTCCTTGTCAAACAAGCACAGGGCTTCAAAACGGCAAGAATATGCAGAGTTTTACGGACCAAGCGAAGTCCCTCCTCATAGCAGGTCCAAGAGCCAGAAGGAGAGGCCAAGGCATCGGCAGAGAGAAAAGAGTGGAGAGGTCGCTTTGGGATCGGAGAAGCCAAAGGAGTGGGAGATGAAGCAAGTTGATTACGAAAATCCAAGGTTTGAGCAGTAGAATGTGAGGAATAGATAAGGATCAAACCTGAGTTTTCTTAGTTTTTGTGAGTCTTAGAATGTTTGGTTTAGTGAAATGTTTGTCGAGCTCTCTGCTTTTAGCTTTCATCTTGCACCAAGTCTGATGATGGCCATCCTCCTACGTCCCAGATGATTTAGCTAATATATGAATGACACGTAGATAATGAGTCAGAACGTGTAAAAATTAGAACCTAAAACGCTTACTTACGAAATCTTATATATACAAGGGTGAAAAGGTCATTTACAAATGTCAAATGACAACGACAATGTCATTTTCATTGTCATTGACAACGAATAAAACATTCCTCCGCTCCCTCAGAAATGTTTGAAATCATTAAGAGAAAAGTAGGACCGAACCGAGGACCGAGAACGGGACCGGACCATCGGTTTCGATCCGGTTTCGGTCCTAAAAATAGAACTCTTATGGGAAATGGTCCGGTTCTCGGTCCAGGTCCAAAATTTCCCGAAATCCCAGACCGGACCGAAACTTTAATTCAATAACCATTTAAATTATATTTTTTTAGTATTGCTGTTTTTTTTAAATCTCCATGATACAGTAGATAATTTAAAAAATAAAATCAAAGATTTAATAGAGGATACAAAAATAACAAAAAATTATAACACCCAATTTGAGAAGTAGGCAATTTTACCTGTCTTTGGAGGAAATTTTAATTTTTTGTATTGTAATTTACTGTAAAAAAAAAATTGGTGGGAGAAACCGGGACCTGACCGAGACCGGACCGAAAATTTTGGTCCGGTTCTGGGATTCGAGAAAAAAATCCCAAATCTTTCGGTCCGGTCCGATTTCGACTCGAAACCGGACCGTACCGGACCATGCTCACCCCTGGAGAAAAGTATAATTAAGAAGCTTAATCATCCAAGTGGCAGTGAAGAGATGAATCACGAGAGAACACCCGCCCCACTCTCCCCTTTTTTGACTTTGATGGGCCTCTCCATTCCATTAACCTCCTCTCTCTCTCTCTCTCTCTCCTCATTTGTATGGTCTTCGTTCCAGGGGCCTTGTTTGCACATTCTAGAATGGGGTGCGCTGGATCGTCGCAGACTAATGGGGACGGTAACCTTAAGTCTTCCATTGCTTTCTTTTTCTCTGTGACTATTTTTCGGTACTGTTTTGCGCTTGAGAGTGTGTACTCTCTACTTTTTTTTTATGCATGTGAAGCTTGTTTTGCTGTTAAGTAAGAAAAGAATCGTCGGAAGAACTTAAAGAGCTAAACTAGCGTTTCGCAAGGAGCTAAAAAACAAAATGGTTCATGGATTCGGGAAAGTGAGCATTTCCATGGATTTTTGGCTTTTCTGCTTCTTGGATTCCACGGATTGCTTCTTCACCTTTTTCTTGAAAAGAAAAACAATTAATTCGTCCTGAACAAGAATTTTGCGTTTAGTTTTCGTTTTTTGGATGATCAATTCAAAGACGTTTGAATCTTTTGCATGTGGTTGTAGTAGAACTAGAGGGATTGAAAATGTTTCTACATAGTTGATTTAACAAAACACTGTTTCCTTGTTTGGATAAAGAGCTTGTTGCAGTTGTGGTTTTTTTTTTTTTTTTTTTCTTTCAAATTCATATTTGAACTGAACTTGTTTATGAAATCCAAATCTTTCCTTTCAGATTCTGATTTGGAATAATCTCCATAGAAATTGGCTTGGTATTGCATGCTTAAGGAAAAAAAAAGGGTTTCAATCATTATTTTTGACAAATCATGTCAATTGTCTACTTTTTGTTATCTTCCATTCAAGTAACTGCTGTTAATAATCTGATTTTTTTCGTAGTCTGAAGGAACTTCAGTTTGCTAGAACAGCGAAACAGAAGGTTTTAAACAGAGATTCATTTTAATAGAACAGTCTCTTTAAATTGATGTCAATGGATTCATCCACACCTGTAATTTAATGAGTCTACACATCTTTTACGAGCAACTAAATATTATATTTGCTCACAAATGGTCTTCAGATCAAATTCATTTTCATCATAGAACTTTTCTTACTTGCACATGAAATGCTAATGTTGATGAAGACGCCTATTTTAATTTAGGGATTGTGAAGAAAATTAGAAAGCCAAAACCCTGGAAGCATCCGCAGCCTTTAACAAAGACTCAACTTGCGCAGCTTCGTGATGAGTTTTGGGACACTGCACCTCACTATGGTGGTAGGAAAGGTGTGCTCCTCCCTTTGCCCAATCAACTTTCTTTCAATCATTTGTGATATTTTATTACTTGAGTTTACTTGGTGTCACTTGATATGAGTTACCCCTTGCAAGTATAAAATAGGTACTCCTTACTTGGTGCCACTTAATATGAGTTTATAAGTAAAATAGTTTGATTTTTGATCAATAAGGGGATCATGAATAGTGATGTATGGAGAAGTTTTTAATTAGTGTGCGTCAAGAAACTTAAGAAGGAAATTGCTTTTTACTAGTTGTTTCATCTCTCGAGTTATTGTAATTTTTCACTTTTAATACAAAGTTTCTTAGGAAAAAAAACCAGGAATGATGAATATCAAGATGAATAACTCAGTTCACTATGAACTAATTAAGAGACAAACTGATAAGAATCCACCAATTCGTTTTACTTATTCGAGGAAAAACAGAGTTCAACAGCAGGATTAGTTATATTTTCTATTTTCTGTTTTATTATGTTGTGTGTTATATTTATGTTAGTTTTAAATAGGAAGTTATAACCACTTTCAAATGCGATTATGAGAGGTTAGATGTTAGGGGACACTACATGTAAGTTGATGGAAAGGGAGACTAGGGGGGAGGAAAATGGACAGGGAGAGTGGCAGAGACTCTAGAACTTCTCTGTAATTAGTTTATGTATTGTGAAGTGTACTATGGTTGTTTTTTTTTTACAAAATCTGTGAATAGGATCCTTATCATTGGTATCAGAGACATTGATCCATGACAGGAAGAAAACAAGGCAGTAAACAAGTTATAGATGAGGATCTCTCCTCAGGGTCTCACGGAGATTTACGCCAAGAACTGGATGGATTGAAAGACAGCATCGCGCGGCTTCCAGAGTTAGAACGTTCTGTGGCCTTAATGATGGCAAAGTTGGATTCCATTGCCGTTGTAGTGCAGCCATCTCCGCCGAGCCAGTGGGATAAAGGGAAACAGAAGATTGGTGACGCGCCAGCGGAACATTCTGGTCCCGGCGAAGCATCTCGAGTCAGTTACAGAGACGATGGGTGGAAGGAAGAACACCTCAGTCGTCGCATGGAGATGCCTATTTTTTCCGGTGATAATCCAGATGATTGGGTCTTTCGAGTGGAGCGTTTCTTTACGCTTCAGTCACTAACGAAGGCCGAAAAAATTCATTGGATCGCGGTTCATTTGGAGGGCGAAGCCTTGGCGTGGTTTCAATGGGAAGATCGTCGTCGGCCATTCCATGGTTGGCTTGATTTTCGATCTTTGTTGCTGGATCGTTTTCGGACTTCATTGGAGGGCACTCTTTCAGAACAATTTCTTCAGTTGAAACAGAGTGGGTCGGTCCAAGAGTATAGGCAAATATTTGAACGGACTGCTTCTCATTTTTCAGACGTTCCGGAACATTTACTAGAAGCGCAGTTTATGACGGGGTTGCAACCGGTGATTCGAGCGGAATTGTTGGTGCTGAGGCCGATCGGTCTCGGGCAGTTGATGCTCACTGCCCAACGTGTTGAAGATAAACTCCATTTGTTGCAGAAATGTGGGCCGGGTTTGGGTCTGAAAGGAGCAGCCCAGACCAAACACTTTCCAGCCCATTCCTCCTATCTTCTTACGAGTCTAGTGAGCCCAAGCCCTATACCACCTCTGTCTTCCGCCCGACTTCCTTCTTCTGCACCGATGAATACAGCTTCCACCGCCTCACCCTATCCGCCGTCTCGATCGGCTTCATCCTTTCGGCGTCTTTCAGAAGCTGAACTGCAACAAAAAAGCGAAAAAGGTCTCTGTTACAGATGTGATGAGCGCTTTCAACCAAGGCATCGTTGTAAATCGAAGAACCTTCAAGTTTTACTCTGTCAGGATTTGGAAGACGTCCCAGAGCAATCAAAATCTAGTGCGATCATTGAAGCCGAAGTCGAACCACCTATCTCGACTACGGAAGTTGCTCAACTTTCTCTCAATTCGATGGTGGGCTTCTCTTCGTCTGATTCGATGAAGGTTAAGGGCACTATATTGGGTCAACCAGTTGTTGTCTTAATTGACAGTGGGGCTACACATAATTTTATTTCTTACTCTGTCATTGAGCAATTACAAATTCAGGTAGCTCCTTGCAGCCAATTTGAGGTGATGACCGGCACGGGCAATAAGATCCGAAGTGCAAGTATTTGTCGATCAATTGCTCTGCGTTTTCCAGAATTGAAGATCGTGGAAGATTTTTTACCTTTGGATTTAGGCAGTGCTGATGTCATTTTGGGATTTAAATGGCTGAAAGCTCAGGAAGAAATGCGAATCAAATGGGAAGCGCTTACGATGCAATTTGTTGTGGATGGGAAACAAGTACAATTGCAAGGGGATCCCAGTTTGGGCAAGTCTTTGGTGTCCTTCCGTTCTTTAATTAAACAGTTCGAGTTTGGAGATACTGGCTTATTTTTAGCATTACAAGGACTGACCGTAACACCATGTTCCCAGGAGTGTTTACCAGAGATATCTTCTATTTTAACTTCTTTCCAAGGTGTGTTTACTATACCGCAAGGGCTTCCCCCTCCAAAGGCATTAGATCATCAAATTATACTTGCCAGTGGTACGGCGCCAGTGTGTGTTCGACCCTATCAATATCCCCACATTCAAAAAACTGAAATAGAGAAATTGGTGGGTGAAATGTTAGCAGCTGGTATCATTCTGTGACAGCCCAAATCCGAACCCGATCGGGGTCCGAGATCAGAGCCATCACTCTGGGATAGTGGACGGAAAACGGTGACTATTTTTTTTTAAACAGATCGGTCAAAACAGTGGACATTATACTTTTAAAATATTTACAGAGAAACAGAATCGAATGACAGGAAACATGCACTGTCATCGCAAACCCTAAAAACGTAACTTTACAGAGAGGGAGAAACTACAGTGAGTAACAGAAAACATTTACAGGGAGAGAGAGAGTTCTCGGGTGATCAAAGTGAAACAGGAAGCAGTTGAATCTAAAGAGGCAGAGTTAATGACAAAATCAAAAGGGTGAAGCAGAAAACAGTAATGAACTGTAATTATAGAATTCAGGCTGGCGGAAGACTTGGTATAAAAGGAGCTTTCGGTGGATGTGAACTATAAACAAGGATTAAGTTCACCGGTAGGAACAGACAGTAAACGAAATCGGTAGAAGGAGATGACGTCAGCCGGAAGATGGATGACGTCACCGGTGGATACAGGCAGTGAACGATTTCGGTAGAAGGAGATGACGTCAGCCGGAAGATGGATGACGTCACCGGTAGATGCAGGCAGTGAATGAAATCGGTAGGAGAGAAACTGAAGACGAGTAAAACCGAACGGAAGATATAGGCAGAAATCATCGTATGACGTCAGTCGGAAGATGTTCTGACGTCATTGGAAGATGAAGGCAGGCAGATGAAATCGGGATGTGTGATGACGTCATCAGATGATGTGATGATGTCATCGGCAGATACAGGTAGTGAACGTAATCGGAAGAGGGTGATGACATCAGCCGGAAGATGTTCTGACGTCATCGGAAGATGCAGATAGCAATTTAAATCGGAAGATGAAAACCTAAGGCAGAAACACTGTTTTGGCGGTAGATGCAAGCAAAATTCCTACCGGTAGATGTAATCAGAAGACATAGTTTTAAAGGCAGAATTTACAATTTTTGACAGGAAAGCATATAGATAGAGGGCATAAAAACAGAAGACTTAAACGTCTCAGATTCTCAAACCACATCAAAACATGGTTCTCGAGCACAACAGAAGGCATACAGGTTTCAGACCTTCGTTACAAATGACAGATTTCAAGAAAACAAACTGCATGGATAGCTCTAAAACCAGAATTCGTCCATGCACAAACAAACCAACAGAAAATGTCCCCAAACAAATTCAGAAACATTCAGAATATAAATTTAACTGTCAAATACAGTAGTTTTCAAATCTAGACATCAGAATCTGTACATTGTTTTAAAATCTGAGGATCAGTACAGGACCTAACATATATTTACAGAATCTACCAAAAGAGGAGTTTTTACAGAGTTTTACAACAGAACCAGAATTTCCAGAAGATTTTACAGATACTGACTATACTTTAAAACTTAAACCTCGGGGCAGGAAATGATGTCTGACTACAGCAACCACTCCGAGAGCTCGAGCCACCAGCCATCTAGTCATCAGATTGAGGCACAAAGTCCCCAAGTTCGGATTCAGTACCTACATCAGAGAGTTCACCTATGAGTCTAAAACTCAGTAAGGACATAATCAGAATGCAGTGATGCAAAATGCTATGTATGCAGTTTTTAAGAAATACGGTGACAGTACAGAGCATTAGGTTACAGTGGCAGTAGAATTAAATGGAGCTTATAGGGGAACTGGCAAACAGTGGGGGAGGGGGAGGGTGCACTATCAGGCACATTCAGGGAAACAGTACAGTAAACAGTAAACAGTAACAGTTCAGTGGCCAGTCCCCTTCTCGCACTTAACCTGGTACATTTCAGTCGGATTTTATCTTATGAGTTTCAAACAGTGTACAGAAATCGGTTTTGCATGGATTTTCAGTAAAACGGGTATGCATGACATTCTCAGTGCCTGAACCTATAACAGCAGTCATCAGAAATAACAGGGCATATTGTAAGGCAGAACACAGACAACTCAGAACACAAACTGGACAGAAGCTATAACATTTCTACCCAAAACTACCCGACAGAACAGGAACCCTAGTACCTCTGTGATGTAGGGCCTTAAGGGCCAACCTACGGTTATGAACTTACCTGTTTGCTGCAATGTAGTATGCTCGAATGTCTTTGGAACGCACGGATCTGTTGCTGCAATGTAGAGAAGTTAAACAAGTTGCAAATGCTAACAAATAACTTGGAAGATTATGCAGTAAACTCCATTCAGACTTGTAGAAAACAACGAATGTGTTTCCATACAAAAACCGAGAGTTTTCTCACAACTATCTTAACCTAAAGCTTCAGCATAATCCATAGTTTTTACTTGTCCAAATGTGTTAGCATTAGAAGATGTTTACCTTAGCGGAGGAGCAGAAAGGGATCTGAGAAGATCGAAGTAACTTCGATGGTTGTTTGTCGACAGGAAGAGAGAATGCTGAGAGGAGAAAGGAGAGAGAGCAGAGAAGAGAAGTGAAGAGGGTTTCACGTAGGGGGAAGAACTTAACTTCTTCAACAAGCTGCCACATGTCAATCATCCATTTGATTTCTCCCACCAACCTTAATTTCTTTCTAATTTGCCCTTCCATTGGTTTTAAACTTAGTGTTATGCTTAGTTAAACATTAGTTTAGTTTTCCAACAAAACATATATTGCATTTATATTAAATTAATCCCGAGAAATGGTTCGGGAAAATAATTACATGCAAAAAGGCCGGGTGTTACACATTCAACCAAGCTTTAGCTCTTTTTCCAGCCCAGTTATATTGGTGAAGAAGAAAGATGGTAGTTGGCGATTTTGTGTTGATTACAGAGCATTGAATAAGGTTACAATTCCGAATAAGTTTCCTATACCCAGAGTTGATGAGCTGTTGGATGAATTGTATGGTGCTACCATTTTTTCCAAACTTGATCTTAAATCAGAATATCACCAGATACGAGTGAAACTCGAAGATGTTCCAAAGACGGTTTTTCGTACACATGAAGGCCACTATGAATTCCTAGTCATGCCTTTTGGGCTTACAAATGCACCGTCCACATTCCAAGCCCTAATGAATCGCTTGTTTAAACAGTTTTTACGACGTTTTGTTTTGGTCTTCTTTGATGATATTCTTATCTACAGTACGGAACTTGAGCAGCATGTACAACACCTTCACACAGTCCTTGCTGTTTTACAGGCGCATCAATTATATGCAAATCCTTCCAAGTGTTTATTTGCTTTATCACAGTTGGAGTATTTGAGACATATAATTTCTGGTGAGGGAGTGGCGGTTGATCAGTCGAAGATTGAGGCGATATTGTCTTGGCCTAGGCCACGTACTTTGAAGGAGCTCAGAGGATTTCTGGGTTTAACTAGTTACTATTGACGATTTGTGGCCGGTTATGGTAAGATAGCATATCCACTTACGTCCCTCCTTAAGAAAGATGCTTTTAAATGGTCGGATGCCACTGAGACAGTTTCGACAACTCCAAAAAGCGATGACGTCAGTACCCGTCCTAGCTCTACCTAATTTTACCAAGACGTTTGTATTAGAGACAGACGCTTCTGGCTTTGGCATTGGAGCAGTCCTCATGCAAGGCGGTCGGGTAATCGCTTTCTTTAGCCAAGCATTATCTCCTCGTGCTCAGTTAGAATCGGTGTATGAAAGGGAATTACGAGCAATTGTCTTGTCGATTCTTAAATGGCGGCCTTACTTACTTGGTCGTCATTTTATTGTCCGCACGGACCAGCATAGCCTTAAGTACTTGTTGGAGCAACGTTTAGTGAATCCAGAGCATTAGAAATAGTTGACAAAAATTATGGGGTACGACTTTGAGATTCAATATCGTGCAGGATTGGAGAATAAGGCTACCGATGCTTTATCTCGTCGATCCGATATAACTGCATTAGCTAACTTGTCATTTATAACAATATTGCCTTGGCAAAAAATTCAAGATGAGATTGTTGGAAACAAAGAACTGTCCCTTGTTTTATCTAAACTCCAACAAAATATCGAGACAACCCCGGGGTATTCTTTACACAATGGTCGGTTGTATTATAAAGGACGTCTGGTTTTAGCCTCCAATTCCGCTTTAATTTCGTTGTTGCTCCAAGAATTCCATGGTTCAGTCGTGGGGGGTCATTCGGGATGTTTCAAAACTTACCAGCGAATAGCTGCCGAATTCTTTTGGAATGGATTACGTAACGATGTTAAAAAATTTGTGGTCTCGTGCGACGTATGCCAGCGTAATAAATATCAATCATTGTCTCCGGCGGGACTTCTTCAACCACTACCGATTCCGACATTAATTTGGAATGCTATTTCTTTGGATTTTATTGAAGGCTTGCCTCGTTCCAAAGGTTATGACACCATTCCTGTCGTTGTTGATCGACTAAGTAAGTATGCTCATTTTATGGCTATTAAACATCCATTTACGGCTCAATCTGTGGCTGCGAAATTTATAACAGAAGTGGTTCGTCTGCATGGATTTTCCCGATCGATTGTCAGTGATCATGATAAATCTTGGGTTATGCTCGTTTTACTTATTCGAGGAAAAACAGAGTTCACCAGCAGGATTAGTTATATTTTCTATTTTCTGTTTTATTATGTTGTGTGTTATATTTATGTTAGTTTTAAATAGGAAGTTATAACCACTTTCAAATGCGGTTACGAGAGGTTAGAGGTTAGGGGAGACTACATGTAAGTTGATGGAAAGGGAGACTAGGGGGGAGGAAAATGGACAGGGAGAGTGGCAGAGACTCTAGAACTTCTCTGTAATTAGTTTATGTATTGTGAAGTATAATGTGGTTTTTTTTTTACAGAATTTGGGAATAGGATCCTTATCACAAACAACCTGCAAAATTTGAGAAAATTATCCTTGTCAATGCTACAACTAAAGAGGTTCAGGGTCCTGGAACGAATCGTCATTATAGAACATATTAGGTCATAATCAAAACTGCAGCATGATAGTCTTGGTGTTTTTAAATGTCTAGTGTTATTCAAACTTTACAATATTCTCTTTAGATATTTATTTAATTGTTTCAATGCCCGTACTAAACAATGAACACATGTTTCTTTGGATTCAAGAGATTTGGTATGCACTCGTTAAATGAGCTTATTTATCCATTTAGTTTGATTCTATATAATTAAGTGTTTACATGTGCTTTTTTTAAATTTTTTTTAGAGGGATTTTTCTCCTCTCTTGTTTTTTAACTTGTTCTTAATATTCATCGTTTTTTATATTAAAAAAAAAACAGAAATATGGGATGCACTTAGAGCTGCTTCAGAAGCTGATCTATCGCTTGCACAAGCCATTGTGGAAAGCGCGGGAGTAATTATTCAAAGTGCTGATATGACAATATGTTACGACGAGAGAGGTATTTAGTTCACACTTCCTTCTTCCCCCCTCCCTTTATGAACCTGCATATCCCATTGTTTAACTTCGAACAGTTCTCGTTCCATGCTCGTTGACCATTTTAGAGTGTTGATAGAACATAACAAGGAACATTCATATTGCCTCCTGAACGAAATAGAACCCAGCCATCCCTTTTCAACTTGACATAATTGGAATATTTTTACCCACTTCTTGCAATATCCCATGTTATTTTTCTCTTTCGTGCGAATTTATATGTGAAGTAATAACACTAACCAATTCAAATAAGTCCATTGAGTCCTCCGAGAATAGATTTATCTAATTATTGATCAAGGATTTCGGACATTGCTTGGACTGTGGTTGAAATCATCTTGATTTTTTTGTTACCTTTTCCACTGAATAAGCACCCCAGTAATTTCCTGGATTGCCTATGGATAGAAAAGGGAGCATCCATTAATCTTTGCATCAAGCTGTTTTTCATTCCATCCTTTGGGTTTGAACTAATTATATTCTCACTAAACTTGATTTGCAGGTGCAAAATATGAACTACCCAAGTATGTTCTAAGCGAGCCAACCAACTTGATTCGAGAAAGTACGTGAAGAATGCACATGATAAATGAGCCAACCTACTCGATTTGAGAAACTACATGAAGAATACACGTCTATTTTTGATCAATTGATTGTAAATTATGTACATTAGTAGTTAGCTATGCAGCGGCTGATCAATTGACTATGCATTCATTTGGCTAGACTTCCCCCCTAACGTTACTTGTCGAATACATGGGTAACATCAATGTGAATTCATTTCAATGTCTTTCTTCCTACCCCTTTCTCTGACAAAATCTATGCAAACTTGCCCCCTGTTTACAATCTTCAAATGTTGACAATAGTTTCTGACCATTCTTGGACAAAGTTGTAAGCAATCATGGTAGAGAGTAACAACTTAATCTAGTATACACTTTGAATTTCCAAATAGTTGAACTCAAAATTATGGAGAAAAAGATGAAACAAAGCCAATACAGGAAGTCTAAGAAGAGAAAACAAGGAGATGGAGGTAACATTAAAAGCTATGCTGGACTTAAAGTAGATTTGTACCTACATGTAAACGAACTCAAGATAGACAATTCAAACCTTCTTGAAGAGCGAAAGAATATTTCCTTGTTTGGGATTATTCTCTGTTCCACCCTTCTTACTTCCTGCTTTACTACTATCAGAAATCCGGATTTGTCACTCTGAGTTATATACTCAAATGCAATAGCCAATAAGACAATCCAATGTGTATTCACCACACTTTGTAACTTTTTAGACAAATGAAACGTCAACTGCATATGCATTACAGCATTTATAGTACCAAAAGTAGTCACTTTATTCTACAGGGAGAAATCTGGAATTGGATTGATCAACATGCTTGCTTGAAAAAAAAAAGTTTGGATGTGGGTCCGAAATTTTGACAGAGTATATCAGGGAACAATTATGGATGTAAAACTGGGAAATCAAAATCAATGAACAAATTCAAGCATAAGCAATAAACAGACAATGATGGTATGCCTGGAAGTTGTGCCAATGAAAAGTGGGTCAGAAATATATAAAAAGCAAAATGCAAATACAGCTAAAAGATGATGAGAGTACAGGATTGACCTATTAATAACAGCGTTCTTGACTGTGTTCTCACTAGAATTCTTCATCAAAGAGATCTCTTCTTTCTTCGCTTCCGTCTCTTCACCCTCCCAGATCACCTCATTAACTAAATTGTTAAACAATTATTCACTTTGATAAAAATAAAAAGAAATACAAAATAATTCAATAATTAGAAAAATAAAATAAATGAGATCAGAGATTTTTATTAACTATGACTATGAAACTCCAAGTTTCCACAAAAGATCTTTTATTACTTCCCAGGAAACACTTGTACAGAGTTAGAAGATAAATTGACAAAAGTTGAAGCTTTTAACAGTTGAAGAAAAGTTTGATAATTATTAGGGAGCCAGTTATATATTAAACTTAATTTCCAATGGATCAAACGAAGAACGCTTACAAGCAAGTCATTGAAGATTCCAAATTGGGATATACCTTCTCTGCCGGGCTCATCGATGTGTGTTTTCAACACTTTTCTCCTCTTCGGAGATGTTGGAGCAGCATTTGTAGACTTATTATCATTATTCTTCAAGTCTTTATCATGCAAGCAGCTCTGGGCCACCAATTTTTTTGTTGTAATTAAAGAAACTTTTCCTGCTATACATTCTCTCTCAGGTGTTCCATCTCCCTTGAACAGTGGTTTATCATCAAGCTGTTTGCCAGAGTTCCCACTCGTAGTCTCTGAAACAAAAGTACCTCTATCCGGATCTTGACAGGCTACCCTCGGTGGATTATCTGGTAATCCTAAATCGACTGTATCTTCATATTCATCATCTGAAAAATCGAAGACAACCCTCCTTTTTCTATTGCCTTAACCATTGGAAGCTTTCCTTAACTTGACATCTTCGTGATCATCATCACTGTGGAAACTCTCTACTGCTTCACGAGAACAAATTTGAGCCTCCGCACTAGATGCTGAGGAATAATCAAGATTAGACAATGGTCAGAATAGTGATGATGTTGAATAACTGCACTGATCTAATTAGAAATAATACTAGGTCGCTATTGCTGACAAAGTACAATGTATCTGAGACAAGAATTAGACAAAGATCTCCATTGCACTAAAAGGAAGTCTCAAATGAAAGTCCAAAAGAAAATATGCGAAGAAACCAACCAGTTGAAACTGGAACAATTTTATTAGCATCCCCATGGTAACAAGGCTTTGACTTAGCAGATGCACGACCCCACATATTCGCCAATGAACTGCCAGTAGAAGCGGAGTGTTTATCATTTTGGGCTTTCTTTTTTATACCAGGCAGGGAATTGAATTTTTCCTCATTTGAAGGATGCTTGTTAGACTGATGATGAGATCCTGTTACATTACATTCAGTGCTGACTTCCTTTTTCACAGCAGACTGTACGCCAAGTCTTGGGTCATATTCCTGCACTTTATCTTCTTGAGGTTGTGGAACGGTTATTTTTTTATGCATCATGTCGCTTTTGAGCTGTCCATTTCCTCCTGCACTTTTGGATGGCAGCGATGCTGAGGTCATGGCTACTCCCTCCACATTGCGTTTGACAAAGGAGTTAGTAATTCCACAGAATGTGAAAGGCCCCAACAGAGAGAGTCAAGGAAGATGAATCTTCCATGCTTGTCAAATTAAAATGAAGGTCTACAAATGTATAGACCTTTATTGGGCATTGAGAAGGCACATTTTAGAGTTTACCTGCTCCTTCAATGGAAGGTGAGAGAATAGTTTCACAAACCTCAAAATTTTCCAATTACTCAACAACCAAAAGTGAACGTGTAAAAATAAAATTAGTCGGGTCATGAAGGATAACTTGAAGCTTTTGTCTTGCATAAGAGATGAGAGAAATCATTACCCATGGGCATGCCAGGATATTCCTTTTTTAAAGAAAAAAAAAAGTGATGAAATGATGGGTGCACTTCACCTGTTATCACGTAAGCAGTTATCCGCTGCTAAGGGCTGCTTAAAAAGCTCTTCCGCTTGTACAAACTCAGAATTCCATAGAGCAGCTGGGTCCTTTGGAATGCAAGCTTGCACACTATAAACATGAACCGAGCAGTTTTCAACGAAATCCTCCCTAGCTTCTGAACAAAGCAATACAAAATAGCACATTATTTCCATTCAATTATGTTATAAATGAAGCCCAATTCCTTGTTATTACATGAAGCCCAAAAGTGATTGAAAGCACAGCCCATTTGTGTGAAGCCTTCTTCTGGAAGCAGTTTAATAAGGAGGTAATTAAATTAACAGAAAGGGGTTTTTGTGTTTCCTGTTTTCGTGAGATTTAGAAGAAGAAAAAGAAACAGAGGTGGTTTTTGGACGAAAGAAAAGCGATCTGTGTGTTTTGAGAGCTTTTCTGAACAGATCTTCGAGGGAGAAGAAGCGGTAAGAAAACTAGAGAGAAGAGAGTTCTTCATCTATGCTTGAGTCGCGTTTCTCAAGGGCGAAACAGATTGAGGTTTTGTTTTGTATTTCTTGCTGTATTTCTCTGATTCTTGTTTTTTACTTCTGAAATTGTTTAGTCTTCAAGAATATTGTTTTGAGTTTGTATTTTGACTGATAATAATATATATATCTCGGTTGAGCTCCGTGGAAGTAGTCGATCTCAAACCTTGGTTTGAGATCTGGGCGAACCACGTAAATCTTTGGTGTTCGTTTTAATTTTTCGCACTTAATCAAAAAAAAGGATTTGCACTCAGTTTTACATAACAGTGGTATCAGAGCCTGATTTTCGATTTTCTTGATAGTGCATTTTAGGGTTTTGTACGAAAATTGTAAACCCAGTCGTGTTTTCTAGGGCTTGACAATTACGAGCTATCTCGTGTGCTTCAGATCTGCTGTTCTAAGCACAGAGTAAAGTGAACCAAAGTTTTTTTTTGTTAAAAAAAAAAAAGATTTGTTTACAGTCACTGCAATACAATTTTTCGGTTTCTGTTGAGTCAAGAACTTCTTGTCTTGCTGGTCCTTTATTTTTTTTGGTGATCTAAAAGTTTTTTTTAAAAGAACTTTGTTGATATATATATTGCATCTGTAATATGAGTTCCCGAATTGAAATCATCCCATATGATGGGAAGATGGATTTTGGTTCGTGGAAAAAGAAGATGAGAGCCCTGTTAAGTCATAACAAGGTTCTTATCGCATTTGAAAAGGATACCAAAAAATGGTCAGATGACCAAATAAAAAGGAAGTCAAAGATCGATGAGGAAGCATACAATTTAATTGTACTTAGCCTGTCCGACAGTGTGCTTCGGAAGGTAGATGGTGAGGAAACACCACTGGATATATGGGGTAAACTCGAAACTTTATATGTTATACAGTCAGCTCCTAATCTTGTATATCTTAAGGGTGCTTTATTTTCATATAAGATGGATGTGAATAAATGCCTAGATGATAATCTTGATGATTTTTTAAGAATGACTTTGTTATTGAAAGGAATTGATCAAAGTCTAGATGATAGTAGTCTTGCTATGATTTTATTGAACTCTCTGCCTGAATCCTATAATGTTGTTAAAGATACACTTAAGTATACTGGTACTATTCCCACAATTGAACTAATCACTTCTGCTTTAAAAGCTAGAGAACTTGAAATTAAGAATAAAAAAAATGGAAATAGCCTATTTGTAAAAGGAAACAATGTTAAGGTTAACAACCAGAAAAAGAAAGTAAAAGGAAAGACTCAGATGAACAAGCCTAAATTAGAAAACAAAATTGAAACTAGAAATGGTTTTCATTGTGGTAAAGCTGGTCATGTAAAGAAAAATTGCTATAAATGGAAAAATGAATAGAAAAAACATGAAATGGAAACTAATGTTGCTTCTGGTTCTTGTGATGTTATCTGTGAAGTCTTAAATGTTTCTGAAAATCTAAATGCTGATAAATGGATATTAGATTCTGGTTGCTCCTTTCATATGTCTCCTAATAAATTATGTTTTTCTGAATTACTTGATTCTGAAGGTGAAATAGTGTATATGGGAAATAATGAATCTTGTTCTGTTAAAGGTATAGGTACTGTATACTTATTAATGAATGATAATAAAAGGATAAAACTAACAAATGTTAGGTATATTCCTGAATTAAAAAGAAATCTGATCTCTCTTGGAACACTTGATGAACTTGGGTGTTGGTTTAAAGCTTTTGATTCTAACTTGCAGGTTTATAAAGGTGAGAAATTGGTTCTTTCTGGTTTTAAACAATTTGGTCTATATGTTTTAAATGATTCTCATTATATTTCTTCCTCAAATAATATTGTGACCGACTCGGTAACAAATGTTACTGAAAAATGACATTTTAGATTAGGACACATGAGTCAAAAAGAGTTATATCTTCTTTATAAAGAAGGCCTATTTGGAAATGATAAAATTTCTAACCTTAGTTTTTGTGAAACTTGTGTGTTAGGTAAACAACACAGGTTAAAATTTAAAAAGGGTGTTCATATGTCTAAAAATAAATTAGACTATGTACACGCTGACTTGTGGGGTCCTGAAAATCACCCTACACATGGCGGAAATAGATATTTTTTATCTATTGTAGATGACTTTACAAGAAGGGTATGAACTTATTTGCTAAAATCTAAGGCTGAAGCTTTTGAGAGATTTAAAGAATGGAAAATCTTAGAGGAAAACCAAACCGAAAGAAAACTTAAGGGACTAAGAACCGATAATGGTCTAGAGTTCTGCAATAATGAATTTGATTCATTTTGCAAAACTAATGGGATTCTTAGACATAGGACAGTTAGACATACTCCTCAGCAAAACGGTGTTGCTGCGAGAATGAACAGAACTTTGCTTGAGAAAGTAAGGTGTTTATTGTTCACCTCTAAGCTTCCAAAGGGTTTTTGGGGCGAGGCTTTGAGTACTGCCACCTATTTGGTAAATAGGAGTCCTAATAGTGCTATTGAATTCAAGTGTCCTATTGAAATGTGGAATGGTAGTAAACCAGATTTAAGTCACCTTAGAGTTTTTGGATGTGCTGCATATGCACACACAAAAGAAGGTAAGTTAGATCCAAGGTCAACAAGGTGTGTGTTCCTTGGTTATCAACAACAACAGGGCACTAAAGGGTACAGATTGTGGGAAAGGGATTCTAGAGGTGTTAAAATTTTGATTAGTAGAGATGTCATATTTGATGAGTCTACATTTCCTTATAAGTCACTTGATACACCTAAGCAGGTGGAGGTGGAGGAAAGTGTTAACAATGAACAACCTGAGACTCACATTGAGGTGGAGACTCTAAGGTTGAGTAACCAGAATATGGGATTAAGTGAATCTGATCAGAATCAGGTTATAGAGCCTGAATCTGTACCTGAACAGATCCTTAGAATTAGTGAGGATGAACATGAAAATATTCAAGAATCCTTACAAAGTGAACTTGAAACTTATCAACTTGCCAGGGATAGAAATATGAGGAAAATTAGACCACCTTCTAGATATTCTTATGCTGATCTTGTTTTTGTGGCTCTTGTTGCAGCACAGCATGTTAGGAATGTAGAGCCAAACACTTACGTAGAGGCTATAAAATCCAAAGAAAGTCAGAATTGGATAACTGCCATGAATAGTGAGATCGAGTCACTTAAACTTAACAAAACATGGACCTTAGTTGAAAAACCAGATAATCAAAAGTTAGTTGACTGCAAATGGTTATTCAAGCTTAAGGAAGGAGTTAAACCCGAAGACCCTCTTAAATATGAGGCTAGACTTGTAGCAAAGGATTTTACTCAAAAAGAGGGTATAGATTTCAATGAAATTTTTTCACCCATAGTTAAGTTTAAGACTATAAGATTGATGTTATCTTTAGTTGTTCAATTTGATTTAGAATTAGAACAATTAGATGTAACTACTGCTTTCTTATATGGTGAGTTAGATGAGAAAATATTCATGAAACAACCTGAAGGGTTTATTGATTTGAAATATCCTAACCATGTGTGTTTGCTGCAGAAAGCCCTTTATGGACTTAAACAATCTCCACGGCAATGGTATAAGCGTTTTGACACTTTCATAACAGGTTTGAATTTTAAAAGAAGTGAGTATGATGCTTGTTTTTATTTTAAATCTGTAGATAATATACCTTTGTATTTGTTATTATATGTGGATGATATGTTACTGATTAGTAAGTCCATGAGTTTAATTGTTGATTTGAAATCTAAATTGAATGCTGAATTTGACATGAAAGATCTTGGTCATGCTAGAAAGATTCTAGGTATGATAATCGAAAGGGATCGGGTTAATAACCAATTGAAATTGCATCAAAAAAACATATTTGAAAAATGTAGTATCTAAGTTTGGGAATTGTAATTGTAAACCTGTGAATATGCCTCTTGCAAATCACTTTGTTTTAACATCATCACAATGTCCTCAAACTAGTTCTGAAAAGAATAAAAAGTCAATTAGACCTTATTCAAATATAATTGGTTCTTTGATGTATGCCATGATTAGTACTAGACCTGATTTATCTTATGCTATATCTTTGTTAAGCAGATTCATGTCTAATCCAGGTTCTTATCACTGGACGGCTCTTAAATGGGTTGTTAATTATGTGAACAGCACTATAAATTTAGGATTAGTGTATAAGAAATCAACTGAAACTAATTGCCTGGTTGGATATGTTGATTCAGATTTTGCTGGAAGTAGAGATTCTAGAAAATCAATAACTTTATATTGCTTTACTTTATTTGGAAATTGTATCTCATGGAAATCACAGCTTCAACGTTTAGTCACATTATCTACTACTGAAGCTGAATATGTTGCTCTTGCTGATTGCTTAAAAGAGTGTGTTTGGTTGAGTGGTTTATTGCATGAAATTGGTTTATTAAATTCTATTTCATCTGTGTATTGTGATAACCAAAGTGCCATACATTTAAGCAAGAATCCTGTGTATCATGATAGAACTAAACATATTGATGTTCGATTCCATTTTGTTAGAGATTTAATTTCAACAGGTAAGGTGAAAATTTTGAAAATTCCAGAGGAGGATAATCCTGCCGACATGGGTACTAAAATTGTCAAGGTTTCCAAGTTTAAGCATTGCTTAGACTTGTTAAACATTGGATAATTTTTGTAGTCATTTGAGCAATGAAATCGAGATGATGTAAATTATTGTTAATCAAATTTACTTTCTCTATGATTGGACTTCAAGGTGGAGTTTGTTATAAATGAAGCCCAATTCCTTGTTATTACATGAAGCCCAAAAGTGATTGAAAGCACAGCCCATTTGTGTGAAGCCTTCTTCTGGAAGCAGTTTAATAAGGAGGTAATTAAATTAACAGAAAGGGGTTTTTGTGTTTCCTGTTTTCGTGAGATTTAGAAGAAGAAAAAGAAACAGAGGTGGTTTTTGGACGAAAGAAAAGCAATCTGTGTATTTTGAGAGCTTTTCTGAACAGATCTTCGAGGGAGAAGAAGCGGTAAGAAAACTAGAGAGAATAAAGTTCTTCATCTATGCTTGAGTCGCGTTTCTCAAGGGCGAAACAGATTGAGGTTTTGTTTTGTATTTCTTGCTGTATTTCTCCGATTCTTGTTTTTTACTTCTGAAATTGTTTAGTCTTCAAGAATATTGTTTTGAGTTTGTATTTTGACTGATAATAATATATATATCTCGGTTGAGCTCCGTGGAAGTAGTCGATCTCAAACCTTGGTTTGAGATCTGGGCGAACCACGTAAATCTTTGGTGTTCGTTTTAATTTTTTGCACTTAATAAAAAAAAAAGGATTTGCACTCAATTTTACATAACAAATTATTTTATCCAACGATGATGATAAGTTTATAGAGGGCAAAGCATAGTTATTACAACAGCTGTGGTATATCCTTTCACCAAATTTTTAAAATTGCTTGGATGAAATTCAGATCAATTGAAATTGTTTCTTCAAATGAAGAGGATGCTGCATGCCTTATAAAAGATGTAATGTCTTTTCAATTTGGTACTTGAGACATTGATCATGGTTGAACACCAATAGAAAAAGAAATAGAAGTAAGGGAATTATGAAGGATGGAGCAGTCGATACTAGGAGACTAAGTGTTTGGTCTTTCAGAAACAATCTTCATCAGTCTTTCCAATCATCAATATCCTCCAAACAAATCTGATAAGAACTCAGTTACTAACTGATATGCCCTAAGTCCGAGTTTATCAACACCTAAGAGCAGCAATACAAAAACACACAAGTGCTCCTCGAATTTACACCAAGAATCCTTGGCCGATGGAGACTCCAACAAGTACAGAATATTTTCTTCAAACAAAGTCCAATTAATCTGAAATTTTAACACAAACTAACCAACAATATGCATGAAATATCCTCAAAATTTCAGCTCCAAAAACGATCAGACCAAAAAGTTACGAAACAAACAAAACGGAAAAATCTGCTCCTCGGTAAGCAGTTTTTCTGGGCAGAATAACGTCTCACTTGTAAAATCTATAACTCCCGATTGGATGAACCCAATTGGGTGAAATTTTAACACAATGTACCTGGGGGTGTGAAGAGTGGACTCTGAAAATTTCAGAGTAAAAATCGATGGGAAGAAAGAACAGTGGACACACAACCAAGGCTGCTTTGAGAATAAGGTGTTTTGTACCTTTGATGATAGTTTACTCCACAAATGTAGATTGGCTTCACCAAATGGCACGATTTTCCCACCTTTTCTTCAGCTTCCAATCTCTGGTAACACTGAGGAAAAAGGGGTGGATGATGGTTACCAACTAGTCACAACTTGGTGATGAAGATAGCCTCCATTGCTCGGGTAAGCTCGCCGAGAATGTAGAACTAAGGATGCCCTAGGGCCATAGTTTTTGCATCAGCAAAAGCACGAAATTTCATTCAATAATAATGTCCATTACAATGAGAAAAATATCTTTAAATATGTTCCAAAAGATGGGCTAGGGTTTGTGCATGAAAGAAATGAAGAACCCTCTAGAATGTGGTGAGGTGCTTGGCCACCATTGGTTGGATACAAGGTGTATATGCACCTTCTCTCTCCCATGATCAAGCTTCCAATTTTACCCTTCAAATGAAGCCTTAATTCTACTTAAACATTTAGCCATGCATGCATGCAAAGAAAATAAATCTAAGTGTCTTGTGCAAAAAATTAAAAAAATTAGTCTCTCGGATTACATAATTTGTCAAAGGAGGACAAACTCCTTCTTCACTTCAAATTTTCGAGGCATGCTCCAAGCTTTGTATGGTGGAGGCTCTTCCTTCTCTTGGGGCTTAGTTCCTCCTTTAAATACCTTGTGAAGAGTATCACCTATAAGAAGAACAAAGATATTAGTCTAAAAAAAGCTAGGAAATTTTCTCACGGTTTGATATTGTTCAAAGGGGTTCCATGGCACATCATCCCCTCCGGGTTTGAGAGGATTTGTCCACAAATCCATAATTGATCCACTAAATCCACGGCCTCTCCTTGGTTGTAAGAGTATTGGTTGCCAAACCATAGTGGTAGTATGCTTATAGTGATCTAAAGGCTTGAATTTCGGATATCCTTTGTGAGCCGGCCAAGGATTTGAGGTGTCATAAAGCCCCTTACTCATGAAGCACCCTAAGGAGTCAAACCTTATGTAAGGAGTCCTCGAATGGAAAGGTAAGAAGCTTCGGCTCTTTACTTGCAACCAATCCGATTTGATTTCTCCCATTGGCTTCCTTAACATAATTAACATCTCCTTGCTTTCCTTATTCTTATCTTTGATGGAGCTACTAGAGATTTGGCTCGGCTTGAGGGGTACCAATTTAATGGTCTTGTTTCCGAACTTGAAAGAGTAGGAGTTTGTGTACCCCTCGTGAATTGCTCTCTTATCAAATTGCCAAGGTCTCCCCAATAGGAGATGACTAGCATTCATAGACACTACTTCACAAAGAACCTTATCTTCATAACCGCCAATAGAGAACTCGATGCTTACTTGCTTGGAGACTTGGATGTCTTTCCCGTCATTGATCCAACTCAGTCGGTATGGCTTTGGGTGACTAATGGTCTCTAATCCAAACTTGTTCACCAACTCAAGAGAGGCCACGTTGACGCAACTTCCTCCGTCAATGATTAAGGAGCACACCTTGCCTTTAATCAAACACCTACTGTGAAAAAGATTTTCCCTTTGGTCTCCTTCCTTCTCGACTTGAGTGGTGAGAAGTCTTCGAAGAACCATTAGCATAGGTCCCTCCTGAGCATAACAGACTACGTCTTCATCCTTAACAACTCTTTTGGAGGGCTCCTCGAGTTCATCTCCACTAATCAACTCCCCGGTGTCCTCCTTAAGTATCATCACCCTTTTATTGGGACATTGTGAGGCATAGTGTCTCATCCCCAAGCACTTGTAACACTTGATTTCCCTTGTTCTCGAGTGAGTTGTTCCTTCCACTGTTTTCTTTTCAAATATCTCCTTCGATTGCCAATTCTTCACACTTGGCTTCTTATCATCAAAAGTGGCTTGTGGTTGGTTGGAAGCCTCAAATTTTGAAGGGGGCCGATCCATCACTCCTTTTCCTCTCCTCTTTATTTGTCTTTCCACTTTCAAGGAGAGTTGGACTACATTATCCATTGTTTCCAAGGTTTAAAGTTCCACAGTATCTCCGATTTCTTGCTTCAATCCTCTTATGAACCTAGCAATGATTTTCTCCTCGGGCTCCTCCAAGCCATACCTAATCCGTAGGGTTTCAAATTCAGTTAAGTACTCCTCAACCGATTGAATTCCTTGCTTCAATCCTTGCATTTGTAAAAACAACTCTTGTCTATAATGACTAGGCACAAATCTCCTCCACATTAAGGTCTTCAAAACCCTCCAAATAGATATAGGCTCATCCCCTTCTCTCCTCCTTTGGACCTTCAAATTCTCCAGCCACAAGCTCGCATAACCAGTCAATTCCAATGTCACCAATTGTAGCTTAACCTTCTCGGAATAGTTGTAGTATTCAAAAATCTTCTCCACCTTGTCCACCCAATCCAAGAAGGCATCACCGTTACTTGCTCCATTAAAGGAAGGAATTGTCAACTTAATGTGCCTTAAGTCCCCATTAGGGCCGCGCCTCTCATCACCAAATTCATCATTCTCGTGTGGCCACTCTTCCACAAACTCTTGTCGATTTCTTCTCCTTGGATTTTCGGCCCTTTCCCTTGGTGAGGGACTTTGAGGAACTCTTGGCCGATCATCCCTCATCTCCAAAAGGATTTGTCTCAAGCTATCAAACTTGTTATTCATGGCATCAAACTTGTTATTTAAATCATCAATCTGACCTTGGTAGCTAGATTCACCTAGGCTCGGACTTGAAGTCATGGGAGGAAGTGCATTGGTGAGTTGAGGGCTTCGGTTTTGGCTAGTATTCATACCACTTCTTGTCTTCATTTTACCACAACAAAAACCAGCAAGATCAAAGCAAAATCCAAGTGAGCAACATGCTCTGATACCACTTGATATGCCCTAAGTCTGAGTTTATCAACACCTAAGAGCAGCAATACAAAAACACACAAGTGCTCCTCGGATTTACACCAAGAATCCTTGGCCGATGGAGACTAAAACAAGTACAGAATATTTTCTCCAAACAAAGTCCAATTAATCTGAAATTTTAACACAAACTAACCAACAATATGCATGAAATATTCTCAAAATTTCAGCTCCAAAAACGATCAGACCAAAAAGTTACGAAACAAACAAAACAGAAAAATCTGCTCCTCGGTAAGCAGTTTTTCTGGGCAGAATAACATCTCACTTGTAAAATCTATAACTCCCGATTGGATGAACAAAATTGAGTGAAATTTTAACACAATGTACCTGGGGGTGTGAAGAGTGGACTCTGAAAATTTTAGAGCAAAAATCGATGGGAAGAAAGAACAGTGGACACACAACCAAGGCTGCTTCGAGAATAAGGTGTTTTGTACCTTTGATGATAGTTTACTCCACAAATGTAGATTGGCTTCACCAAATGGCACGATTTTCCCACCTTTTCTTCAGCTTCCAATCTCTGGTAACACTGAGGAAAAAGAGGTGGATGATGGTTACCAACTAGTCACAACTTGGTGATGAAGATAGCCTCCATTGCTCGGGTAAGCTCGCCGAGAATGTAGAACTAAGGATGCCCTAGGGCCATAGTTTTTGCATCAGCAAAAGCACGAAATTTCATTCAATAATAATGTCCATTACAATGAGAAAAATATGTTTAAATATGTTCCAAAAGATGGGCTAGGGTTTGTGCATGAAAGAGATGAAGAACCCTCTAGAATGTGGTGAGGTGCTTGGCCACCATTGGTTGGATACAAGGTGTATATGCACCTTCTCTCTCCTATGATCAAGCTTCCAATTTTACCCTTCAAATGAATCCTTAATTCTACTTAAACATTTAGCCATGCATGCATGCAAAGAAAATAAATCTAAGTGTCTTGTGCAAGAAATTAAAAAAATTAGTCTCTCGGATTACATAATTTGTCAAAGGAGGACAAACTCCTTCTTCACTTCAAATTTTCGAGGCATGCTCCAAGCTTTGTATGGTGGAGGCTCTTCTTTCTCTTGGGGCTTAGTTCCTCCTTTAAATACCTTGTGAAGAGTATCACCTATAAGAAGAACAAAGATATTAGTCTCAAAAAAACTAGGAAATTTTCTCACGGTTTGATATTGTTCAAAGGGGTTCCATGGCACATCACTAACTGTCTGTGGTAGGCAACCGCAAATGAAGGAAGTTATAAGTAGATAGTAGCTAAAGAACTTCTACATACCTAGGTATTTGATACGTAGTGAACCCTATGAAACAACAACAAATCTGGAAATCCATAGATTTAGCTACCGTTCTCTCTCTACTTTTTCTACTTACTAAATCATTCAAATTCAATTCCAAAATAATGATGATCCTCTTCACTACTCCCTTCTATGTCCCTCTCAACACACACCTCAACACGCAGCTCTTAACTAATTTTGCCATCTCAAAGAGGCCTATTAAGAATCTATTCTTCAATTACAAATGCGCCTCAACCAACCCTTGCTGTATGTCCAACTCTTTCTCCCTCTCCATTTCACTTGTAACAATAGTTAAGAATGAGGAGAGGGTATCTGAAAATTGGAGTGAAGAGATAACTGAGATTTCCAGAATCTCAAACCTCTGGAGTTGTCAAATTGTAATTCTCTTCAATTTGATGATAAGAAGTTTCTAATTCAACACCATTTTTGGTGTTGAATCTCCTGTGTCCAAAGTCAAATTCCTAACAAAATCTCATAAAATGTTGATGCAGTCCGGGATTTTGAAAATGACATGTTCCATCTGACTGCGCAATAGTTGCTTACAACAATATCTGTGATGTCCGTAGAATATTTTGAGAGATGCTTGATTGAATATTTAACACATATTCAGAATGAACATACTGCTTTTTTCCACAATAAAAAATCAGAAAGTAACTGAAACAATTTTATAAAAGTAAAATGAATAGAACAAATAGGGGTTACATGGTTTGAGCATGTAGCAGACAAAGATTCAGAGGGAACTGTTGTTATTTTCGAATGGAGAGAAAGAAAATAGTAATTGAACTTTGAAAAGTAAAACAGAGGACAACTTGATCTTAGAGTCACATTACTAAAACCACATAAAAAACTTCAAAAATTATACAATTTAAAGCTAGAAAAATAACTACTCACTAAAGTGGAGATCCTAAAATAAAGCCATGACTGAAAGCATGACCAACAATAGCAATAGAATAGGAACTAATTTAAAACATTCAACTACATAAAGATTATGACTCCACGTCACTGGTCCTAAACACAATTTCTAACACTCCTTGTTTAGGATCTGCAAACACCAAGTTTCTGCCTTAGAAATTCGAATCTGCTTACTAGCAATGGCTTGGTAAATACATCTGCAACTTGAACTTCTATTTTGCAGTAGACAATAACAACTATTCCATCTTTTTGTACTTCCCGTAGGAAAAACAACTTGATGTTAAAGTGTTTGGTCTTTCCATGAAACATAGGATTATGAGAGATAGCAATAGCAGCTTGATTGTCAATAAAAATCTCTGAACTTTTCTCCTGCTCCATGTTCAGATCAATTAAAATCTTCCTCAACCACAAAGCTTGATCAACAGTAGTTGTTGCTACAATAAACTCGGCTTCAGTAGTAGATTGAGCTACAATTTCTTGCTTCTTTGAGCTCCATGAGAAAACACCAGAACCAAGTGTAAAACAGTAGTATGAGGTGCTCTTCATATCATCAATGGAACCTCCCTAATCACTATCAGAAAAACCAACCAGCTTGAACTCTTTGCTCCTTGTGAATTTGATGCCAAAATCACATGTGCCTTTCACGTATCTAAGCACCCTCTTTGCTGCCTTGAGATGTATTTCGCTTTCACTGTGCATAAATCATGACAAAATACTTACAGCAAGATGTTAGGACGAGTTGCTGTGAGATACATTAAGCAACCAATCATGCTTCTGAAATATGCCTCATCAATCTTGTCTGTTCCATCTTCTTTGTGGAGCTTTTCCTTTTGGTTCATTGGAGTACTCATTTCCTTGCATTCTTCAAGTTTGAATTTCTTCCGAATTTCTTTGGCATATTTCTTCTTACATATGAATACTTCATGTTTTTTCTGTGTAAGTTTCATTCCAAGAAAGAAAGTCATTAATCCAAGATCCATCTCAAAAGCCTCCATCATCTCTTGTTTAAACTTTTCAACAAGATTGGTGTTGTTTCCGGTCACAAACAAGTAATCCACGTAAAGAGAGATGATAAGAATGTTGGCACCTTCTTTCTTAATGTACAGTGTTGATTCGGACAAGCTTTTAGCAAATCTCAACTTCTGCAAATGTTCATCAATCCTGCTATATCAAGCTCATGGAGCTTGCTTCAAACCATAGAGTGCCTTTTTAAGAAGATAGACCTTGCCGTTTTCTTCTTCCTTTATATAGCCTTCTGGTTGCTCAATATAAATCTCCTCCTGCAAGAAACCATTTAAAAAAGCTGACTTGACATCTAATTGGTACACCTTCCAATTCATTTGTGCAGCTACAGCGAGCAACAATCGGATGGTATCGAGTCTGGCTACCGGTGCGAAAGTGTCTGAGTAGTCTACCCCAAAAATCTGAACATAGTCTTTGACCACAAGTCTAGCCTAATGATTGTTGATAGAGCCATCAGAGTTAAGCTTGGTTCGGTACACCCACTTGACTCCAATTACTTTTCTGTCTTGAGGTCGATCCACCAACTCCCATGTCTTGTTCCTTTCAATCATGAGCAGCTCCTTCATTGCAGTTGTCCAATTTCGATCCATCTTGGCATCTTCATAATCTGTAGGTTTACACACTACAATGTTGTATCTGTCATAAATATCTAACAGTGATCTTATGCCTCTTATAGGAATTTGATCCACCATGTCATGTTTCCAATCTCTGACGTTTTGCTCTTCAATGCCTGATACAGATAACTTGAAGTTTGGCTCTTTTATGATTGGTTCTATCTTATTTTCTTCGTCCCAGTTCCACTCTTCATCTTCCATAAAGTGCACATCTCTACTTACAATAATTTTTCCAATTTGTGATTGAAAAATTTTATAAGCTTTAGCAACCAAGCTGTAGCCAATAAAGATGTCTAGTAGTGCTCTTTTATCAAGTTTATCTCTTTTGATCTGTGGAACATGAGTCAAACACAAATATCCAAAAATTTTAAGGAAATTAAGAGATGGTTTATAACCATACCATGCTTCAAAAGAAGTTTGATCCTTGACTACTTTTGTGGGGAGCCTGTTTTGCAAATATGCAGCAGTATTTGCTACTTCAGCTCAAAATTGCTTCGACAAATTCTTCTCATGCAACATGCAACGTGTCATTTCCAATATGAATCGGTTTCGTCACTCACTTACTCTGTTTTGTTGCGGAGTGTATGAAGCAGTTAGTTGGTGTTGAATGTCTGCCTCTTCACAAAACTAATTGAATTCTTCAAAAGTGTACTCTTTGCCATTATCAGATCTAAGAGTTTGAATTTTGCACCCACTCTCATTTTCAACTGGCTTTAAATTTCCAAAAGACTTGAGTCACCTCTGACTTGAACTTCAAGAAGAAAATCCAGCATATGCGAGTGAAGTCGTCAATGAATGCAACATAATAGAGACTACCTTTTAGAGAAGACGTTCTTTGAGGACCCGAGATGTCTGTATGAATCAATTGCAACTTCCTTCTTGCCCACCATGTGGCCTTGGGAAATGGTTTCCTACTTTGATTTCCAAATTGACACTCTTTGCAATTTGGAATTTTATCATCGAGTTCGGGAAGATCGTTCGTCATCTTCTTGGATTTCATTTTCAACAACCCTTGATGATGGTAGTGCCCGAGTCTCTTATGCCACACTTGTGTAACATTTTCCTTCATTGGAAGAGCAGTTTGCTCCTGCTCTAGTGGATTCAAAGGAAAGCTTTTTCTTTTCATTTTTACTTTCAAAACATCGGTGCCGGCTGCATCTGCATCTTTTATTAAGCAAATTTTGTCTTGAAACACAACTTGATAACCTTTTTCAATCAGTTGTCCGACACTTAACAAATTTTGATCAATTTTAGGAACATACATTACATCAGAAAGGCACTTTGTACCTAAACAAGTTGAAATTGCAATTGTTCTTTTTCCTTTCACAGTTATGTACTCGCCATTTTCGATTCGAACCTTCTGTGTCCGAGTTCTTGAGTTCTCCAAATAGATCATTGTCATGTGTCATATGGTTGGTGCAATCATTGTCAATGAGCCAGCTATCACTTGATTCGATGCCCGAGAAACATGTAGCAACGAACAAGAGATCTTCCTCCGCTTGATCAGCAACCTTTGCATCTTCACCATGGTGCTGATTTTTGTTTTTGCAGATGACAACTTCATGTCCCAACTGATTGTATTTAGTGCATATAGCATCAGGTCTTCTCCAACATCTGAATGGAGGGTGGCTCTTCTTTCCGCAGTGTTGGCAAGGTGGAAAGAGTTTCTTATGATTTTCATTCCCCTTTTTTGCATTTACTGTTGTTGTACTTGCTCCACTTCCTTCAACATCTTTCTTCTTCTTCTTGTTCTTGGTAGTGTTTTGATGCTTCAAAAATAAAGCTCCTTCGATCGTTTTATCCTCTCTCATCAGTCTTCTTTGATCCTGAACTTGCAAAGCATTTAGCAATTCTGTCAAGGAAATTTTTGACATATCCTTGGTATTTTCTAAGGCAGTTATGGTTGCTTCATATCTTTCAGGTATAGTTACAAGAATTTTTTTTACAATTCTTGAGTCAGTAAATAAAGATTCAAGAAGCCTTACCTTATTTGCAATGCTCAGAAGTTTGTCGGAGTAGTTCTTAATTGTCCCCGAGACCATTTTTTGAAGTTGAAATTTCCTGATTAAATTTAAAACTTTCATACCTTTTAATTCTTTCTTGTCCTTCATATTCACTTGTGAGATAATCTCATATCTCTTTTGCTGACTTCAAAGACATGATACGTGTGAAGATGGAGGGTGAGACTGCAACAAATAAGCATGTCTTTGCTCTTGCTTTCTTTGTCTTCTTCTCCTTATGCACTTTGATTTGTGCTATAATGGGGTTGTTTGGAAGAGGCGGAATTTCATAGTCTTATTCCACTGCTTTCCAAAGATTCAAAGCTTCTAAGTATGACTCCATACGTACTGCCCAGATTTGGTAGTTGTCTCCGTCGAACACCGGCGGAACAATTAAGGAGAAACTTGCTTCGGCTTCCATGACGCGGCAAACTCACAGATCCCGTAAGAAGAAAGTTCTGATACCAATTGTTGTTATTTTTGAATGGAGAGAAAGAAAATAGCAATTGAACTTTGAAAAGTAAAACAGAGGACAACTTGATCTTAGAGTCACATTACTAACACCACATAAAAAACTTCAGAAATTATACAATTTAAAGCTTGAAAATAAACTACCCACTAAAGTGGAGATCCTAAAATAAAGCCATGATTGAAAACATGACCAACAACAGCAATAGAATAGGAACTAATTTAAAACATTCAACTAAACAAAGATTATGACTCCACGTCACTGGTCCTAAACACAACTTCTAACAGGAACTGTAGACAAAATTTAAAAAAAAAAAAAAAAAACTCCAGCAACAAACAAATATAGAACTAAGCAAATACTAAATAATCATCTTAGTTTCATATAGGATGAGGGGCAATCAACAATTGAAATGAAACTGACCTGCAAGTTTTGGCCCACAAACAAGCTTCACATGATAGCTTAATGGATCCTTCATCAACCAGCCACACAAGGTATAAATCACTTGCAATCTAGTTTCACACTTTTCAACGAAGTCCTGAAGCAATCTATATCGTAATTTACAACTATTAAAACATTCAAAAAGCAAATTACTGATCGATGAAGCATTCATGCAATAAGTAAATTCTACCTCTTTGCAAGTTAGATGACACCATGTCACTTATCCGCTTGTAGGAAACCTATTGCATTTTTCTTATATCAAACATATGAAAATATTGCATTTGGAATATGGCTGAATAAAAATTCAATCAGTTTCTAGTTTTTCTATCTTGCAGATTATCTTGGTGGTTGAGAGTGTCAGTGCCATGCTAAATCATGATAGGAAACTTCAGAAATTGTCTGCCTCCAAGCTTCAACAAACCAAATCTTAAGTAGGTAATGCAAATTGTGTTTGATATAGTCTTTTTCAATTTCCTTGTTTTAAAAGCTGAGAAAAATCGTGGTCTCACATGATTTTAACGCAATATGACTAACCGTGAAGAGAAGTATCTTTGTCAATACCACTTTTTATATTCTTTCATCTAGTCCATTTATAATTGAATATGAATATAATGGAGATATCTTTTTTACCCATAATTATACCTCTCATCATTGTGATGACCCAGATGTGTAAGTATGTGTACGATGGCTGCACGAACCGGAACTTGGATGGCGGTACGTTCGCGCGGGCGAACTGGAAGGTGACAGGTAGTAAAGAGAGGGTCATCACAATCATGATACTTTCTTCATGGGTTCTCTTTCACATCATTTTTCTCTCTGTCTGATTACTTTATTGATTTCCTTAATTGAATATGCATAGAGATTGAAGTCCTTTATATTTTTGTAACTAAATGTGATTTTCTATTTTGAGAAAATGACTTTTCGTTATGTTAGCATGTTCACTGTTGAAGATGAGTCTAATTATTATTTTAGGAGGAGAGATCGCCGACTATCTTAACAATTAATGGAGGTTCATGTGTCCTATAAATTCTCTTTGCTCTCTGTCATGGTGATCGCTTTTTGCATTTATTTAGTTTCGCTCGTTAGACATGAATAACACTCGAGCACTTACTCATCTGAATTCTCAAAATTCAGAGTTAGGAGCAATTGACCGAGACTGAAATCTAAATTGATCACTCTGTCTGTTGAAGAATCACTTGGAAAAATCACCATCAATGAATGAAGATATTGTAAACAAAATACTGTTAAATGTGTAAATTAATGTTCTATTACTGTTAGCCATTTCTAAGGTAGGTGTTTAGAGCATCATGCATGACCTATTTTCTTGGGTATAGATAATGGAAATAGAAAATTCATTACCAGCCTGGTCTTGTCTCCCATTTGCTGAATAAGGGATCACCATCTTCCATTTGCTTGCTTAGCCCTCACTATTACTTTCTTTATTCAACTCATCATTAATGTGATTACTTACAAGTTGTCTGAGGGGCTGTTTGATTTGATAGCGAAAATTCTATTAAAAGAATTACACCAATTCCTAGCCCTCTCATTGTCAAAAGACAACACATCATTCCTTTGTGGCAACCTGTACAATTACCAGAGAGCCTAGATAGTATTGGGAGAATTTCACAAATTCAAATAGCTTAGAAAATGTTGAATAATAGACGACAAGCGGGAAAAGCCCTTTCTATTTAGTAAAGCGCACACGGGAAAGTGCTTCGTTCGAAAGGTGCCAGCTCCCATCTCATGCTCATAGCATGTCTCCATGAATTTAGGAACTTTTGCTCCAACTATTGATTTTGAAATCCTAACATTAGCAACCCTTGAGAGCGGCAATTTATTTATGAAAAAAGAAGCCAAGTGGACTTTACCTTGAACGAACGATTCTTGTCTTGCAGATAAATGAAGAATCAGACAGTCCCCTCCCCAGGCAAATTGGTAACAGTAAGATAACAAGGGGGATGTCGCCTTATTTGATATGATCTTCAATCCGTTAGGAGTACCCTGTTCGTAACGATTGATTCTGTATTATCAAGTTTAATAGAGTTTCCTACGTAACTCTAGACTAAATAATAGAGTTTCCTACGTACTAAAGTTTCAGATATATAATTCTAGAATGTTATGAAGGATAAGAATATCAAGGGGCTATAATAGTCGGGAGTTACTAAAACAGAAGGCCACTAATCACTTGTTTAATTAATAATCAGGAAGAGATTCTTTCGTGGAAACCTAGGTCAACCCATTTGCCACGTCATCTTGTTCGTCATTCCATAATAATTTAATATCTCCCGTCTTCACCACTTCCTTTTGTTTTCTAAAGATTTTATTATTATTATTATTATTAAACACTTGACATTACTCTTGATTTTACAAGCACTTCATTTGTGACATTTCTTAATTTATTAGTTTGCGTGGCTACGAGGTAAACTTTCGAAAAGTAAGTCAAAATCTAGGTAAATTAATCTCAGTTTCTTCTTTACTTTATAAATTAATTTTTAAAAGACTACCAAACGATATTTGATTTATTTGAAAAAAATTTCACATGTTCAACCTATCATGAGTAGATAATAAAATTTTTTTCATGATTTTCTAAAATTTGTATGATTTATTATAATATTTTTATAAAATACTAAAATAAAATTACAATAAATCGTATATGTGTTATCTTTTCATTAAGTAGTGAACATGTGGTAAAAATTTCAACTGAATCCTAGATCGTTTGGTAATTTTTTAAATAAGGATTTAATGAAATTGTTGATAGAAGGTCAAAATTGATAACAAAATCAAATTACATGGTTTGGTTTGCCAGTTTTTTTAGTACAGAAGGCAAATTGAAAAAAAATGTATAGTACATGATTCAAATTGATAATTACCCAAATAATAATTATTAAATTAATATAGGAAAATGATAAATTAATCTCATTTTAACAACCGAAGCTTAGTGAAGGAAAAAGGAAGAGCGGGGAAGAAGACAAAAAGAGGGCCAAAAAGGAGAAGGCAAATATTGGAGGTTCTATCGATTCTCAATCAAATTGTTCAACACAAAAGACGTTCTTGACATCGAGATGAATGTTTGGGTGTAAAGATCTTGAAGCGAAACTGTCACAGCGTAGAGGCGGGCCTCACAGAACATCGGGTCGGACGACTTGATCATCGAAGAAGACCCAATTGCCTAGCACAAGGCTTGCTTGCTGCAGAAGTCTTGAACGCAATTCAAAGTCAAAAATCTACACAGTGATTACAGATATAATAGTGTGATAATAAAATAACCGTTCAACAAGGTCAAAATCATTTAATCTTATCCAGACCCAAAAAAAGATAAGTTCTCTCCAAGAAACAAATAAGCACTCAAATACAAAAAGAAATAAATAAAGTTGCCACCGAATCTCAGCTACTCACTACTCTTGCTCTTTTCTAGAAAAGGAGGGGGTCGTTTGGGGCGAGTGACTAACTCAGTAGAAATGCTATACTAAATGCAATGCATGTAAAACTTTTTTTACATTTTTATTTCAAAACATGATGAGATAATAAAAATAGCTTTCAAAACTTTGCTCTATGAAAACTCATTTCTATTGTTTTAAGAAAAAACGAGCTTTTTAAATCACTGATTAGACAATAATTCAAACATTATCATATGCATAGACGACTATATAAAAATATGTCATCATGTGTAATTATTCTCATGCACATACATTTTTATCATACACTTCGATCTTTTATACGTATAATTTAATTTATTTATTTAGATTGTTTACTATTATTTTACCATGTTTACAAGTCGAAACTCAGCCACGTTTATGTCTTATCGTGCACATATACCATTGCTTGCGTATCTAATCTCATACATTCTCGCTTGTGTACATTTCATACATGCACATTACTTCATCCTTAATTATAATTTTAGTCTTTCTTTACTTAGATATATATAATATCATTGTATATACATCACATTCATTCTGTTTGATATAGATTCTTTTGACATATCATTATATTAACTACACATAAATTTTCCATATTAACATTTTTATTTATAGGTCAATATGCAAAAATCATATACTTAAACAATCACACAACTAGATTTACGTGCTCTCATAGTTGGCTCTATACACCATCATCTGATCCTCGAAGAATTAAGAAGTTAGTTGCTTTCTTTTGAAATCGGAAAAAATACATCATTGGTTTCATATGTGTACCAAAGTATACCCATCATTGTAGCTCTCGACTAAACTCCCTTTAAGCATGTTAGTGGGTATATAGCACCAGTTTCCAGCATTATAGTGCTCCAAACTAAATAAATTTTTAAAAATTGTCACAACACGAAAAAGGCCTGATCATCGAAACTAAAGGATTTTGACAGTCATATCTTCGGAGATTGTGATTTTTCATTGGTTGGATTGGCTTCCACTTTGTGTGGGCAGCTTGTTCATTAAAATTCTTTCCCAATTTCGACAATCTATTCTTCTTATTGCAGAGCCATGACTATTTGGCCGTTTTAAAATAATTTTTTATTATATATATATATTTGCCAAAAATTAAAACTACATCCAACAAATTTTTGCAACATCATCTGCAATGATATCTCGCTTAGTTACACTTATGCGACAAGAGAATTCTTAGGTAGCAGAAGAGGATTCTATGCATAGAGTTGATTCAATGCTCGTGTATATCATCAAGTGACAAAGAACATAAATAATGTAACAACTATAATTATACAAAAATGGACTAATCATACTTATGATAAATATAAGAACATTCTATATCCATCCATGAACTTCATAATTCGATCAAGATGTGTTAATTGAAAAAGACAAATGATAGTAGTTTAAGAGAGTCTATTTTAGGCATAAAAAGTACAAGGGTAAATCACAATTTACGCATTAATATTTGTGGTCATTTACATATTCGATCTTAAACTATATTTTTCAATCAAACATGCACTTTTTAGTTATCAACAATTTAAACTTTGACATCATTTTTTCCGTCAAATTCAACATGTGTATACCACTTTTTCAATTTAATTAAGAGTTTTAACCCAATTTCTTACATATCCGGTGATTAATCATTTGATTTTAAACTGAAATACTTGAATAGGAGATTGATAAAGTTCAGAATCGGGTCAGAAATTATTGGAGGGATTATAAATATGGTTAAAACATCTAATTAAATAAAATACATGTTACATAGATATTGAATTTAACGAATAAATTGATAGGATAGTTCAAATTGATGATAGAGAATAGATAAATATTCAATTTGTCAAAAAAAAAAAAAAAAAATCTAATGATCTCGAACATTAGAATGTAAATTACACTTTTACCCAAATTATGATAAAGTATAGTATATCATATAAATGCAATAATTAACGATTACAAGGTTCTCATAAACTGGACTAGTAAGATTCATAGGACATTGATAGATTCTCCTGTCAAGGTTGTATGGATTATCTGGATCGAAGTTCCAAGAACAGTCTTGCACAAAATTAAGGCGTAGTGATGTATTCCCATGGCCTGTCTACTAAAATCTCTCTCTTTTATCCAATACTTGATACTTTAAACTAAGGCCATAAATTAAGTGTTTCAACAAACTAGATCTTTTCACTTGAAATTTCGATTGACATCAAAAGAACCCTAAACGACACTTGTCAAAGATTAAAAAGACAGCTGAAAATTAATGATTCGGTAATAAAAGAAATATACAATAAATTAAAAGATAAGATTTAAAAGTAATGGTCGTACCATTATTTTCACTTGAACCAAGCTCTTTGTTCTTCCATTATTTTAATCCCAACTTTGACCTGTCACAGGTGTAAATGAGAGTCTCAAAAAGTAGCATTTGAAATTAAACTTTAATAATAATAATAATAATGAATAGAAAAGATCATTGGGATCTTATCTGAAACAGAAAATAGAAAAGCCCGCCATGTTTTTGAAGAAGTTAAAATAATAGTAGTTTTGTTTTTGAGAGACGCAAAGAACAAAACAAGAGGTGGAGCATAGTTTAAGGGTCTATAAAAAGAGAAAACTTGACTAGATTCAAACCCTATACTTTATTATTTTATTTTTTTATGGACAAGCCAGCTAAGATTGCCATTCTTTGTCACTCATGCCTCATCAACTACTAAACAACCTTCACCACCCTCTTTTAAAACTCATTTAGTGCTTCTCAACCTTTTTATGCAAATACTCCTGTTCTCAAAGATCAAGTGCAAGCAGAAAATAAAACAAAATTGTACGTAGTTTTTTAGAATGCCTAAATTCCTCCCAAATACTAGTTTCCTCAAAACTCAAAAGACCCTGCCTTTCCCAAAATTCTAGTTTAGTTTTGGCAACCCTTAGTTTTCTCCCAGCCCTCGTTTGTGCAAAACCCTATTTTAGCTTAAGCAACTCTAGTTTTAGATTTGCTCAACTCCTAGATTTTTCAACTTCATGATATTTGGAAACGAAATGACCATGGGATGTATCATTGAAGAACATGCTTTTGCCAAGTAAAAGCGACCATTTTTTATAATCTTTTTATCACTTAAATCGTAGTACAAACCCAATAAACCAAAACCAAATCCAACAGCCAATATCTGATTGATTAGTCAACACTCAACCATAGAAAAGGAACGGGTATGGATGAGTTGGTTTGGAGAAACATGATAACCCCCTATAAAAATGCATGTCTAATCCCATTTTCTAAGGTTGGGATTTCAAAACTTACGACCAGAGGCAATTATGTGGCCTATTTTCCAAGGCACAAGTGGAGGGTTTGAAGATATAATTACAATTTGAGAAATTAAGGAATGGAGTGGAAGTGGAGTTTGTGGCTCAATGGCAAGGAAGGAATGTAGGAGGAGCGGTGCTCTATGCTTGTTCATCAACTAGCTTAACTTTTCCTGTTCTTATCAACTTTGACCGACAACAAATGAAACCAACAATTTCAAATCTAAAATCAATCTTTCTTTTTCTAAATTTTTTATTACAAATAAAAATGAAGCGTTAAAAAGAAATGTGTTTGTACCAACCCCTTTTCATTTCCCATTTTATTAGCACGAAAAACCATTCATTGTTTTTTTCAACAAGTGCCAAAAAACAGCTTGAAAAAATGAAGAGAACAGAACTTGTTGGATAGAAAAGAACATGTCTGGCATTCCCAAACGTGTGGAAGTATTTAACATGTATATTGGAAAGATTCTGAAAAAGTGGGTGAACCGCATAAAATATTAAGTTTTTGTGATTCAGTGATCTAAGAAAGATTGTTTTCATATTATGATTTAGTCATATAGATCCTTTGGAACTACAAAATCTTGTTAAATAAGGTTCATAAATCTGCCTAACCAAACAAAATATCAACAACTGAAAAAGATCAGAAAGAATTTAAAAAGAAAAGGGAAGATGGAAGTGAATTGCTCAACTTAGCTAGCTACTAAATTTAAGCAAAAGGAACTATTAAATTTTTTTAAATGAAAATAACAATGATAAAGTAAATTATGGTATATATCAAAATCAGAAATCCAAGGTATCGCCAAATCCCTAACAAATTTTGTTCATATAATTTCAAAGCACAAATTCAATCAGGATGCGATGACGAACCCTTCTTGATTAGGGCATTCCTAATGAATTCTCGACTAAGCATCGAGAAAAGTATAGTTGTTAATTCATAATTATACCACAAATCAAAATCTGGAATGTAAACCAATCGGCATTCCTTGATAAATCCTAGTCATTTAGGTCCAAAGCACTAACAAAAATTATACATATAGGTTTGTTGTCATGTCGTTTGCATACGAAAAAGAGGGCTAGAGAATTTTGAGATGGGTATTGTCCTCCAGAAACACTCAAGTCTCTACTATGCGGACCTATAAACTTAGCATTCGCACTACCAACATTCTTTGAAAATGCTTTTAAAAATTATTTTTATGAACTATTCTCTGCCATTAGTTTTATTTTTTTCTGAACCCAAAAAAGACAGAAAATACGTGTTAATTATTTTAATAAAATAAAATAAATTAATAAAGAACTTGTGTTTTAAGATATTTCCGACTCTTGCTGTATTACAGTTTTTAGTACAGAAACATGCTTTAAAATTTTCCACTTGAATCAAAGTAGGTTTAGATTATAAGAATTAAGACCCGTGTGGTTTAATTAATGAGAGTATTATAGATACCGTTGACAAATTTCTTTTTAGTTATTTAAAATTGGTCACTTAACAGAATATTTCTCATGTTATTATATTCACTCATCAAAACCTATACAGCTTCGAGAACCCAATTTTTATAATAATAAAGGAAAACTAATACTTTTTTTACTAAAAAGTCACATACCTTTGCCCAGCAGTCTGCTCGCCTATTTAAAGATCTGCTATAGGTTACTGAGATTGCCAGCTCTTAAGTCACCCCCTTGCCTCTTCTTCTTAATTTCTGCACATTCTAATCTTTCTTTGTCATTCTTTCAACTTCTGTCAATTTTTTTCATTGACAAAAAGAAAAGAAAAATGTGGGGATTTTGTGTAGCAACTTTGATTGTTGTAATCATTACTCACTCGGTTTACTGCTGGAGAAATTCTAGATGTAATGGAAAGCTTCCACCTGGTTCAATGGGGTTTCCTCTTCTGGGCGAGACCCTTCAATTCTTCTCTCCAAATGCCACTTCTGATATTGCTCCATTCATCAAAAAAAGAATAGAAAGGTAAAACAAACTGTGATATCATAATACTCAAACTCCATCTGCTTCTTATAGGAGATTTACTCATTTTTTGCTTCTTTCAGGCATGGACCGATATTCAAGACTAATTTAGTTGGACGACCAGTCGTTGTTTCAACAGACTCAGACCTTAATATGTTCATATTTAGACAAGAGGGGCTCTTGTTTGAAAGCTGGTATCCAGATACATTCACTGAGATTTTTGGAAGACAAAATGTGGGTTCTTTGCATGGTTTCATGTACAAGTACCTGAAAAACATGGTTCTTCATCTCTTTGGCACTGAAAGCCTTAAGATGATGCTCCCTGAAGTAGAAGAGGCTGCAAATAAAAAACTTAGTCAGTGGTCATGTCAGAAAAATGTTGAATTAAAGGAAGCCACAGCTGGGGTAAAATTCTAATCCTACCCATTCTTCTTTCTTCCACTGAAGTGTTTTTTGCCATTAATGGAAATTGAGTTTTTTTTGCAGATGATTTTCGATCTTACTGCTAAGAAACTGATCAGTTATGATCCAGACAAGTTCAAGGAGAATCTGAGGGAGAATTTTGTTGCATTCATTCAGGGACTAATCTCTTTCCCTCTTGACATTCCAGGAACGGCTTATCATAAATGTTTACAGGTAATTGAACCAATCTTAATCTTTTTTTTTTCTAAGAATGGAATAGAACAACAAAGATAAGTCGGAATGACTTAACTGGGAAACGAACTTTTATGTTTTGACTAAAAACCAAGTGGACTGGCAATATATTCCTCCTCTAAAGAACAAGTTTCTTCTCTAATCAAGCAATTAATTGATAAAAGGATCCAATTAATCAAAATTAAATAAATTAATAGTCCACGATTTTTTTCCCTACTTTTCTCTTGTTTTGTCATTATTGACTTAAATTTTTTACAGGGAAGGAAACGGGCAATGAGGATGTTGAAGAGCATGTTAGAGGAAAGGAGGTCAAAACCCATAAAGCAACAAATTGATTTTTTTGATTTTGTTCTCGAAGAGCTTCAAAAAGAGGGCACAATCCTCACAGATGCTATTGCTTTAGACCTCATGTTTGTGCTCCTTTTTGCCAGTTTTGAAACAACTTCTTTGGCTCTAACTTTAGCTGTTAAATTTATAAGTGACCATCCTCTGGTTCTTCAGCAACTAACAGTAAGTGAAAATGTCCAATATTTCTCCCGTGCTTATCTATGGCTTTTTTCACTATTTTTATTCAATTGTCTCAGGAAGAACACGAGGCAATTTTAAAACGAAGAAAAAATGAGAACTCTGGACTTACATGGAAAGAGTACAAATCAATGAAGTTCACATTTCAGGTGGTTTGAACTCTCCCATTCTTTTTCTTGTCCTGTTTGAAAATGAAAGAGATCACTGATTTACGTATTGCCAAATTCAAACTGCAGATGATCAATGAAACGGTAAGATTGGCAAATATAGTTCCTGCAATTTTCAGAAAGGCGCTGCGAGATATTCAGTTTAAAGGTATCCAGACCTTTTTATTAAATATGATGCTATTATCATTAATAAAGATGAAATTGAAAGAAAAAAAAAATCTGACAATGGAGAAAAAATGCAATCTGAATTGCGCAGAATACACAATTCCTGCTGGATGGGCTGTCATGGTTTGTCCCCCAGCGGTACATTTAAACCCGTCAAAATTTGAAGACCCTCTTGCTTTCAACCCCTGGAGATGGGAGGTGGATAAATTATTTTACAATGTTATGCTCTTATTATTCTACAGGAAGTTCAACTAGTTTCTAACTTGTGCCTGAATTGGCATCGTGAAGGCCATGGAACTCAATGGTACATCTAAAAATTTCATGGCTTTTGGAGGTGGCATGAGGTTCTGTGTTGGAACAGACTTCGCAAAAGTGCAAATGGCCGTGTTTCTTCATTGCTTGGTTACAAAATACAGGTAAAGAGCATTTTTACTAGATTCACTCTTGTGCTGTCAGAGAAACAGAGGATAAGACTAACCTGTTCTTAACTGGAATATTTTAGGTGGAAAGCAATCAAAGGAGGAAACATCATCCGAACTCCTGGCTTACAGTTTCCTGATGGCTTTCACATTCAAATCACAGAAAAAAAAAATATAGAAATCAGGGATTCATAACAATTTCACAAAATCAAAGAAAATACATTATACATGCACAGAAGATTCAGTAGTATAAATAGAGGGACTATACCTTTGAGAACTCAGACCCATCTTACCAATCAGGATCAATGATCGGAATGCTAGTAATGGAAGTTTTTGCCTTTTCTTGGACAAGCAGTGTAGTGTTCTTCTTTAGCTTTTGTATGTTTCATACTAAAAGCTTTGGAAGTTGAAAATATCAAAGTCTTTTACAGAGAGTTATACTTAAAATATCAGATTAATGTTTCACTTATGGCTTTACATTTAAAACTTTGGACTTGGTATTGAAATTCGAACCTTACTTCAAATATAATGAAATCGTTATGCAAATTTTCAATTTACACTCCACTAGTTGATTACGAGAGAAAAATAGAAAAAGGGGTGGAAAAGAGTGATATGACGATGTCTCATTCAGCATCCATATCTTCATCATGCCAAATCTTGTGTAGTCTATTTTCCTTTCTGTGTCTGTGGTGCCAAATATTGTCGTCAATTTGTGGAATGGAATTTGAACTTTTGATCAGGCCGCGCCCATGTTTGTTCTTGTCTCTATGAACATGGTGAAGATAGTAATTGTAATTAAGGTCCCCTTCAGAATGCTTATGCCTGTGTATATCATGACTCTTCCTTCTCTTATATCGATCCCTGTGTTTATGGATCCTCTGATGATATTTATTAGCGTGAATGTGATGGTGCAGTACATGTTTTCCATGAGTTCGAGTGTCCCAGGCGCTCTCATTATCAGTCCAAAAATGATCCTCCAACCAGTCATATAAAGGATCAAAGAAGCCTTTTTGATGTAAAAGCCACAGAAGCACAAGCACTGCAAAGCAAATTCACAGATTCTGAGTTGTAAATTGTTTGTTCTACAATCACCCTCGTGCATTTTTATTATGAGAGCAAGTTACCTGTTGGAAAAGTTGCCGAAAGAAGACCAAACATCAACAACCAAGTCAAGCATATATACTGTATGTGGCATCTAAAGTCGAAGAATCTAGAGCATTGCCTTCTGCTCACAGAAAGACAACAGAGACTTAACTCTAATAGGCTGAAAACTTTCATATTTGTACTAAGAGTTCTCAAATAAAAGACAATAATTTAAATGGAAGAAGACCCAAATTGTAATACTGGAACTTACAAACCTGCAAGCTCTTCCAGTGGTGAAATCTATAATACTTTCCCATAGTTTGTCCCACAATATTTTGATTGATTCAAAGAAACCGGTTATACCATCCTTTGGAGGTTGAAAAGGAGTAATCTGTAATAGACAGGGTACATTAGATGTGCTCTTCCAGGCTAGAACTTAGATCGACGCTTGCTCTAAATCTCAATGAATTAAAATGTCTTCGATCAAACATGTATTTGAAGATAGAAAGAAACCTGCGATCCATTGTCAAGCACAGTGGCAGTAGTAGAAAACTGACACTCAGCTCTATCTACTTCATTAAAATCAGCATCCTTTAGTATTGCTGAAGTTGATTCATTGCAATTAGGATCGAATATTATAAGCCACAAAGCTAAAAATTTCAACAACAGTGACTACATAATCTCTTTAAAACTTACCAGAACATACATACTTTGCTGCTTGATCAGTTGTTGGATAGAGTTTGAACGAATGATTTGTATTTTCTTTTGGCTTCATAATAAAATATTGTTCCTGCAATAAATAACATGTATTGACAATATCCTTCATTTTTGAGAAGTAAAAAATCAAAATGTACCTCCATAAGTGTGACATCTCTTGAACAATCAAACTGCAAAATGAAAGATTAATTAACTGAAATCAAATTAAGATAATAATCTTACTGTATTCTTTATTTCGAAAGCTAGAATCCTTCATCCAAGCAACAGATTGAGAACTAGATAGAAGGCATGTGAATATGATAATAGGAAGCATGAATAAACTGCTGTTTTTGAGTCTGTCCTTCAACATGCCTAAATGAAGAACTTCACTCAGTTTAAACAAATAGAAATTCCTAGTTACCGTTAAACTATAAGACGCTTCTACTTCACCAGTATTTTTAGTAGTAATTGTAGCGACTCCAAATTGAGATAGGGCTTCAAATGTAGGGATACTGATGCTTAATATTTTTCCATCACTCCTGCAAAAAATATGAACATACGGCGAGCTTCAATAATTCATCCTAACCTGCTAGTCAAATAAGCTTAGGAAAAAAACTACTATTCATCACCCTCACCTTTGGTAGACATATTCAACATCATCAGCTCTTAATTCTATCAAGAGGTTTGTATTGAGAACTTCAGTGATTCCGATTGAGAATGAATGTGTTCCTGCATTCTGCATCCAGATTCAAATGTTAAATTTAATTCAAATTAAAAAAATATTTAATACAAATATGAAAATGCTAATATTTAACTGGATGCTGATTTATTCTTTCAAATCTTCCTTCCACACCATATAGGGGCAACTGATTCCTATTTATACGATTCTGATCCGCCTATCAAAAACCAGAGTGTTACTTAAGAGAATAACTAAAAATTGATGAAACAAGGTAAAGAAATCACTTAAAGAAGAAGCAGATAAGATTGAAAGCATTTGCTTTGTGGTTCTATGCAATTACCTCCCGGAAATTCCACAGCTGATTGTGCAAGCAACTCCAGAATGGTGATGCACAGAAATTTGGCTGCCCATTAAAAGCTTCATAGCTTACTCCAATTTTGTTACATTCAAAACCATCTAAAGTAAATCTCACTCTTTCAAGCAGCATCCACATTGAAAAATTTCTCCCTAAATTCTGAGGTGGCTGGCCAGGGACATCCTTCCACCAGATCAATTAGAAACTATAAGCTGCAGAAGACCAGCAAAGAACTTTTTACAACGACAGAAAAAATGTACCTGCCTTGGAATAACAAGGTAAAAGTCTTCCAATGATGGTATGTTAGTGTATCCAACAAGATCACCAATTAAATTCACTCGTAAAAAATTATCGCCAGATGACACAGTTCTGTTTTCTGGACCCAGAACCACTTCCTGAGATAAAAGAGGTCCAAATTATTTGTTGAGAAGTTGACGGGATTATAAATAAATCCGAGATAAATAGAGAGTACTAAATTAAAATCTAGGTTATTATCCAAATAACAACAAAAATGTTGTAAAGATAACAAACCATAATTTTAGATCCCGTCTTCACTTGAACTCGAATATTGAATCCCAATGACCGTTGTCCAATACCAAAAACATGGAACCTAAGTAGATAGAAAGTAGTACTCATAACATCATAATAAGGAAGTCTTTATCGTAAATTTGAAAGTAGATGTGATGCTTATAAATTCTCGAAAATATTACACAAAGATGAATTTCTTATTTTTACATTGACTATCCACCTTCTAATTTATAATCAAGACATAAAAGGTAACAGTGTCGTACCAATCACCTGGAAAACGTAGACAATGTGCTGTATTGGCCTTCCCCCTCATCATCTTGTCAACTAATCAGAAATTTGAAATCAATAACCAGAATATGTATAATGCAGCTTTCATAAAAAAATATAAAATTCTAAGCGGAGGGAACTTACAAAATTTTCCACATGAAGAAGGCATCCTACGCAGCGGCCCACACGGACAACATTTGGGCTAATCAGGATGAAATAAATGAATAAAATACAAATTCAGCAAGAATATTAAAATATAAGGAAACATTCTGAAGTATATATAATCTTATGAATATGAACATAGCTTCATCTTTCATTTTGCGGCTTATGTCTACTCCATTCAAATAACATAAACATAGTTTTAGAACCAAGCCGAAGATAAGTGTAAACGTGATTGAAGATAAAGAAAGAAAAGCACCTGAGTGTGCTCGATAATATGTCCTTCCTCATCTCTTAATCTACACAGCAATGTTAGTAAGTTTAGAGGCAGTCAAAGATCATACTAGAATAATAGGACTGTCCAAAGTTGTTCAATTATTGCTTGCCTTTCACATATCTTTACGACTTTTGCACTTGCATCAGGCTCACATTTCCGTGTCTTAACATAAAATTCTTCAGGTTTATAGGGAACATCCTGGAGAACATTGTGTTTGTATTTGTTAAATAAAGGGATTATTAAACTAAATGATTAATTTGTCGCTGGAATCGACCCTTCAAATTGTTCCACCTGATAAATTTGCATAATTACATAAAAAGTAATCTAGTTTTTGTTATATCAAAGATAAAGTTGATTCTTAAGTCAGCCACATTCTTTCGATAGAACAAACACCATTCTTTCGATGGAACAAACACCGTGAATATAGCACCAAGAAAGAAACCAATATCAAGTATTCTTAAAAAAAAAGTACGAAGAAATTTCCCTCACCCGGATGTAAGTTAACTCGTACAATGCATAAACAGCAGTCTTGTTCACTGTCAAAACCGGCGGTATTCGTATAGTCTGCATCTTGCTGGTCGAATTCTCCTCCACCTCTACTACTTCCGCTACAATGGAGGCCTCTCCGCCACTCTGAAACAATTTCAGCGCTTCTAAAAACCCACCGCAACATATTTTTTCGAAAAATCTTTCCCACGGTCACACTACCGGAGACAAATTAGAAGAAAGAAGAGAATTTACCGAGCCACTAGGAACGGCCAAGTTGAGGACGATTTTCTTAGTGCAATTGAGGTTATAGGAGTCGGAATTCTTCTCGCACTTCTCGAGCTTGGATTTGGAGAGGATTTGAACTGCAGAAGCGTAGTCTAAAGACAAAAGAGTGAAAAAACAGACGAGTATCAGAATCTCGTGCGCCATTTTCGAGCGGATTGAAGAATTTCCACGAATGATCTATGAGAGTTGTCGGTTTCAGTTTGAATGCAGAAAAACAAAATGGCGACGAATCAATTGCGTTCCCACATTTCTGAAGGGGAGAGAGAGCACCAAATATGCGGTGACATTGCACGTATGGGATCTTTCCCCACCGCATTGACTTGATTACAACTTGCAGAGCCTTCTACTGAACAATACGGCGGCAACCGCAAGGACCACATCCGTAATTTCCAACCTAATATAGGGGCAGAATGGACTATAACATCAAAGAAGAGGAAATATAAGAACGTTTCTGATTGGGTTATTGTCATTCTAAACGTACACCTGTTGACTTCCAATCGCATGCTTTCGCCGATTTCAACACGTGGCATCTTCTTTATGCAGCCACGTTTAAAATAGTAAATACTATGTTAAATCCAGACGATTTCGCGTCTTCTTTATGCGTCTATTATCCACGGTATGCGCATTACGCACCCTTCCCCCGGTGAGGCTCCGGCGAGGTCGGGAGATCAGCCAGAGTATGCAGAGAGAGGTTACATCGACTTGATGGATCGTTGCCAGAATTTGGAGGCTGGCCACGATTCGCTCAGAGAGCAGATGGATAAGCTGCTGACGAAAAAGGAGAAGCATAGTCTGATGAAGGGTGGGGCAGAGAAGGAAAATTCCGGCCAAGTAACTATCCCGGGATTCTTTAGAGATGGTCGTCCGTACAAGAAGATTTTGGACTCCATGGGTCACGCTGTTCTTGTATTTAGAACGACCTCTTGGGAAATCTTATACTGGTATATATTACCTTTTTTTGTACGGAAGTTTGAGAAGTTATCATTTGATTATCTTTGCGAGTTTCAAGTTTTTTTTTTTGGAGTATGAATCTTCGATGTGTTTTGGTGATGGGTATGTTTTGCAATGTTTATATCTCAATCAGTTAGCGGAAATTTCTGATGTGAAAAGTACATTTCTAGAAATGTGGCTTGAGAGGTTGATGTTAATATTGAGAATGGAAATTGATGTGTGGACATATGATGTTATTTATAGGACCTGTGAATGAAACAACTAAAGTGGGGTTGGTCAAACTTTTGGTTTAGCTGAGTGTTGCGATTCGTAATTCTACGTAAGTTTTTTGGTACTGTTCGTACTGTAGAAATGCGCCTCTTGAAATATTTAGATATTTTGAAATTAATATTTGATAAATTGCTACTGAGTAATAAGTTGTGGATCGAGAAAAGAACAACTGAATGAGATTGGAGGATAAGAGAAAGTTTCTATTGCCGTGGTAGCCAGGTAATCATTTATGGTTATGCCTATATACTCATGTTTTTCTGATTGTGTACTTCCTTCTTGTCTGTTTGAACTTGTGATGGCATTTTGAAGTTCAGAGAAAGATACATGAAAGTCTAAAAAAGCTGATTATGATTACATTTTTTGTCATCTATAGGACAATGGAAGCTTAAGCTATGTAAAAGGACCAGCCCCAAGAAAGATTAATGCTCTAGGATAGCCCTGCTCCGCAGAAATAGAAACTATAATTCTTATTGTGCCAATAATGGGATAATCGAATTCAATTACGTGATTTACATCAGTAACGTGCTATCCATAACATTAAGTCATTTTTATATAGTTCATTAAAATGTCTCTGGAGTAAAACGTGTTGGTTTGGTTCCAAATACAAGTACTAAAATCTCTCGTACGTTCCATTTTACTTTAACCTAAAGACTATTTTTCAATTTCAGGAATCGCCCAGCTGAAAACCTCTATGGATGGAAGGCCTATGAAGTCATTGGACGGAGAGTTTCCGAAGTTCTCATTGCAGAAGAATACTACCCACTACTTGTGAAAGTCATGGAAGGATTAAGCACAGGACAGCAATGGTCAGGTCAATTTCCTTTCAAAAAATGCTCTGGCGAAATATTTATGGCAATGGTGACTCAAACTCCATTTTACGAGGATGGCAAGATGGTTGGCATTATAACTGTTTCAAGTGATGCAGCTTTATTCAATAGTGTAGCATCAGAAAGTCTGAGGAGATGTCAAGAAAATGCAAACAGGCAAAGAGAATGGAATTCAAACTGGAAGAATATCCCCAAGCAACAGCAGTTGCCATTTTTACCACTGGCTCAATTTGCATCATCTGTTTCCAATCTGGTGGTTTTATGTAACATCCCCAAAAGTTTTTCGATGCGCTCCCTTTGAATGTTTATTTTTTGTTGGTTTTTTATGATGGCTGAATATTAACATGTTTTTTTTCTGTGTGAACCAATCAGGCCTCGAAACTTAGATTGGGGGGACAAGAAGAAGCATGCAATTCAAAAGACAAGTCTAGAGAAAAAGATAATATTGCTGCAGCTGAGTTTGAGAAACCTGGGACACTAGTGAGTGTTTTTTTTCCATGTAATATTGCTTTATTTGCTTCTTTCTTTAACAACTGTAAATTTGGGTTTTATGGTACGAAGAAGTGTCTTATGTTGTTACTTTTGGACTTTATAAGCTCGTTGCCCCTGGAGAAAAATGAGAAGAAAGAAAAAGACAACTATACTTGTGATTTTTATGAGATGAATATTTCCCTTGATTACTTCATTTTTTTTCCTTGGAATGTTTATTTGTGGGTGATTTTTATTGTTTTAGATAAACGGTTATTTCCGATGGTTTGGGAATTCTTTTTTTTTTTTTCCATCTTCAATGTAACATATTATTCTTCACATAAAGAATAGTTTAGTTTATTCAATGTGTTTAGTAGGGAAAACATTTAACCTTATGAGATATTCACATGCAACACTATAAGCTTTTGTTTTATGTTACATTGTTTGGCTGGACAAATCTTGGGGAGATAGGTCTTAGCAAAGCTAAACATTGGAGGTAATAGGAAGCATGGAAAAGAAGATGATAATATCCAACAAGATGGTCCAACTGATACTCCATTACCCAATGATGCGGAAAAGGAGCTCCCTTGTAGAAATTTGAAGGCATCAAAGGAGTGGTATAAGGACATTTCATTCGAAACTTCTTCAAAGAACTCCAGAAATGGTTGCAATTTAGCGATACCCGGAGATTCGTCTCCAAGTTCAGGCTCTCAAGTGGATTCTAAGTTGATAAAGGATGTGAATGAAATGCATGCTTTGAACAAGGACTTTAAAGGTCCACGAAAGAGGGATATTAATCATTTTGCAACTTCCGAGGCGACCATGAGCAGCCATGGAAGTACAGGAGAACAAGAATATGAGATTTGCTGGGAAGACATTCAGTTAGGGGAGGAGATTGGACAAGGTATATCTCATGGTTTACTATCATTTTATTGAGTGAACTTTGTAAATGTGTTTCTACTTCTGCACATTGGGTTTTCTATATTTTAAATAACTATTATTTCCTGCTTTGCTAATAGGTTCCTCTGCTATTGTTTATCGTGGACTCTGGAATGGATCGGTAGATATTTAAAACTCCTATTTTCGTATGAGTTCTTGTTTTTAATAATAATGTTAGATTAATGTTGCGGTCATGTTCTTGCTTTTACTCAACAGGACGTAGCCGTTAAGGTTTACTTTGTAAACGATTATAGCAAGGGAACTTTGGAGGACTACAGAAAGGAGGTTGACTAATATGCTAGCTAGTTTCTTTGCTTATGCTTGGATTAATTTGTAGAATATTTATCTAATTCAATCTTAACATTTTTTATACTTTAGGTTGATATAATGAAGAAACTGAGACATCCTAATGTGTTGTTGTACATGGGAGCCGTATATTCGCCCGAAAGACACATAATTGTCACAGAGTTTTTACCCAGGTATTAAGAATCTTTTTTTTTTATGGAGGCTTAGAAGATAACATGAGAGCTTGGTGAGATCTTTTTTATTCACTTTCTTATTTCGGTTTTCAAAAAAAAAAATGCTTGATTTTGATTTATTGTCACTTCTAACAAAAAACTCAACTTCCTCGACAATCTTTTGCTATTTTGTCAATCTTTTGCTATTTTGTCAGGCTGTGATACGGATTTGGTTTTGTAGGGGAAGTCTCTTTAAAATACTTCACAAGAACAATCAAACATTGGACATTAAAAGACGTTTGAGGATGGCCCTTGATGTTGTGGGTACCTCTCTCTCTCTCTCTCATACTCACACTCGCCCTTGCTCAAATATCATTTCTTCTTTTGTAGGCCAGAGGAATGAATTATTTGCACCGTAGGAGTCCACCGATCATACATAGAGATCTTAAATCTTCCAATCTGCTTGTTGATAAAATGTGGTCGGTGAAGGTACTGCTGGATGGACTCTTTTATCACTTAGAACTCTCTGCTCATACCATCGGTTTATTTAATGTTGTTTGCAATTTTTTTAGTAGGTTGGAGATTTTGGACTGTCTAAATTAAAAGATGCAACATTTTTCATGACAAAATCAGGGAAAGGAACGGTAAATGAAAGCAAAAATGCTGCTCTAATCCTTTGTCTTGGAGCTCATTCGATTCTGCTAAAGTTATTTCTGCTCTTATTATGCAGCCCCAATGGATGGCTCCTGAAATCCTTCGAAATGAACCGAGCAATGAGAAGTAAATTTTGAATTTTTGTCTTTTAGGAATGTTCACTTGTATAATTAGATTTAATACTCTCCCGTTTCCTTTTTCGACGCAGATCTGACGTTTACAGTTTTGGTGTCATCTTATGGGAGCTTATGACTCGCTCTGTTCCTTGGAAAAATCTCAACTCCTTACAGGTCTCTCTCTCTCTCTCTCTGTCTTTCGCTCTCTCTCTCCCTCCTCCCCATTTAAGTAAATATTATGGTCTACATGTAAGGTTGTTGGAGTTGTTGGCTTCATGGATAGGAGATTAGATTTACCACAAGGCCTTGACCCTCAAGTGACATCCATCATCCAAGACTGTTGGCTCAGGTACATTATACCCACTATTTTGCTCTTGCGTAACAAGAATTTTTCCAACTTGTCTTCCGTTCTTGCTGAAAAATTGCAGCAACCCGCTAAAGCGACCATCGTTCGAAGATATAATCTGTCAAATGACAGCAATCTTACAAAACGTTACGTAGCAGTAGAGGAAGTTTAACCATTCCCTCTCGTCTTTTTTTGGAGTTATGAAAGAAAAGAGAAGGCTGCACTGGAGTTAGCTAAATTATATAAGGTAATTCTTTTCTTTCTTTTACTTTACTATATATATATATAGAGAGAAAATGGTGAAATCATTCACATGCAAACAAATGTAGTTGATTTGTGATAGATAGTTTGATACTTCTTATTTGTATAGAATGTCTGTGCTACTGTTTCAAAGAATGGGATGAAATGTCTGTTTTTACACATCAAATTTTTTCCCCTCTTCAAGTGTTCATCTCAACTGAACAATTTCACCCCGGCCATCCATTTTCAATTAAGTTCGACCAATCGATTGTGCCCTGGCCCTTGATATTTGTTTATGGACGGTTCTTTTATTTTCGCGGTTATGAGTCTTCTTTTTTACATCTCGTTTTTTAAATTCCTCTGACGAGATATCCGTCCCGTCCAAGCTTTAAATATTGAGATTGCGATTCTTTTAAGAGCTTGGATTGCTGTTCCAGCATCATTCTCATGGCATCTCAGGGGATGAACACTTGCATCAACATTATCACACATGGTTCTACCAAGGCTAGAGAGACTTGATCAGCTTGATTCCATGCTTCTACTCGTTATTTCAAACGAGCGGTTATTTATTGCCCCTTAACGCCTCGATACGAACTAGCTTCGAACCGAAAAATAAAAGAAGCATACTTTGAATCTTCAGACATCCAAGATGTTGGGAAAAAGAATAGACCGAATGAAAAGTGAATACAAAAAAATATTTTTTCACACAGTTGAATTAAAACAATCAAGAAGTAATATACGAAAATTCCCACTAGATTTTGTCGGAGAAACTAAAACATCGGTAAGAAAGGTAAGATTTTATAATGTTTTTCTAAAAATCAAATATTCACTTAGAAAAATTCGTCCATTCGACAACAAAAAACTATCCAACAACCATATTCTTAATATAGAAATAATCATTTTACAAATATACATCAACAAACTCATGCCAAAAAACATGTGCAAATAAATAAATAAATAAGAATTCAATTATCACAATCCCAATGAGAAGTAGGAACACAGCTCAAGTAATGACACCAACTGCAATGCTCGTTCCCATTTTCTCCTCTGAACAGCATCAGCACCCCAACTGTAAATCTGCATTCACCAAACTCACTTTTAACCAAACCCACTCAGTCTCATTTTTCAACTCTTTTCTCCATTGTAAACTGAACCATTTTCAAAAATAGGATCAGAATTAGAGAGAATTTTGTTTCAGCACTTACCCAACAACCAGTAGAGCAAGCGAGAGCAAGCCCAATGCGTATTGATAAGACTTGTGCTCGGATACACGGCGAGAATCTGCCGGGAGATAATGATGCTCAATCCAACCAAATTGTGGGTGGAGAAGCAAAACGAAGCCGAGAAGAAAGCCAGTCAGGAAGCCACCAATGTGAGAGAAATTGTCTACGTGTGGGAGAATCCCACTAGCTAAGTTAATGGCTATCACACATATGACTTGAGGGTGGTAAGTGCTGCAGCCTGCAAGAACAATAGAGGTGATAATTAACCCTTTTTTGATTTAAAACAGGACAATTTTTTTAATTGAAGATAACCTTATTCGTGTAAATACTCCAGTTTGTCAAAAGCTCGGAAAGCATGGCTCCAAGAAGCCCGAATAGAGCACCCGAGGCACCGACTGAAATGTTCTGTTTGATAAAAAGGGCTTCCACCAAATCCAGCCAACAGATATATTATCCCGATTCTCACTGCATAATTACAAAGAGAATTTTGCGAAGATTCAATACTTTATTCTCCGATGGACGAAATGAAAAAAAAAAAAAAATCAACGACAGCGTCTGGGGAAAAAATGACGTACCGAAACCGAATTGATGATGCTCGAGGCGGATTCCGATAAAGACGAGGCTCAACATGTTTGCAAGTAAATGAGTCACACCAGCATGCAACCAGATACAGGACATAAGCCTCCATCCTTGCTTCCTGTAAGACCCTAAATACGTGAGGGGCATGGCATGGATGCAGCCTTGAGTTTTACCGGGTGACAATTCCCATCAACTACCTTGCTCAACTCCAACCCTTCCATTTTTTCCAATCTGAGCAGAAAATGGACATTTTTTAATTCAAGAACACAAAATCTTCCTAATCCGGGAATATTAGGGTTCTTAATCTTACAAATCTATAATAGATACAAACTCATTACCCCCAAGCAATCTCATTGTGTTACCAAACTTAACTGGACCAATCCGGGGAAGCCGGCTCAATTTCCTTGCACCGATTCTGCCCAACACTAGGTTTATAGAGACATCATCCAACTTTTGAGATAAGAGTCTTTCGTGTTTTGTCTATAGGTTTGATTTTGATTGAAGAACAGATTCAACCATCACTCTGTAAAATCCACATATCCCAACTTTGAAAGTACATTCCAGATCCGTCTCACAATGTTTCGTGGGGTGAGGTGCCCGTCCAAGCTGACACTATGTATGATGAGGAGTCAGAGCGGATTTTGAGACGTGAACTTCGGTTTCTACGTCGTCAAGAGGTTCCATACGTTAGGGTGCTGTGGAGGAACCACATAGAGAGGGAGGCTACATGGGAGTTGGAGTCCGAGATGGCATAGAGATACTCTTATTTGTTGATTAGTAATTGAGGCGTATTTCGAGGACGAAATTCATAAAAATGGTGAAAAGATATAAAATCTGCCAAATTTTAGTGAATGAAAATTTCTGAATAAATTTTTTTGCAAATTTTAAGTTTGAATTTATGCTCGAACGCTCAAATTTTTAGAAACGTGTGAAGTACGAATTCTTGGTCACGTGTGACTCGTACGTAAGATTTTCAGAATTAAATTAAAAATGAGGCGTTGACGTTCGCGCAATTTAAATAAATTAAATCCACGAGAGTAAAACATTCAAAATTTGTCGAGCGAAGTTGTTCGAGAATTTTTAAATTGGAAACCGAAAATCTATTAAATGGGTTTAATAGATTAATTATAAAAAATTGGGTAAATTCCAAAAACAACCCTAAAGTATGGGTGAACCAAAAGTCGTCGCAGTCAAAAAATCAAAGTTTTAAAAACTGTCAAATTGAATCCTGGTGGGGCCCCGCATACCCCCGAATTCACATTCGGGGGGCCGAATCAATTTCGCAGCCCCCCGCATGCAAAGTCGCCTTTCACGTGCGCTGCACGCCGATCTATTCGGGGGGCCGAACTAGAATCCCGGCCCCCTGCACGCCACGGGGGGAAGATGCGGGGGCCTCTGGCCCTCGCTCACGTGCGCTGCACGTGAAAACATTTCGGGGGGCCTTACATCTGGCACGGCCCCCGTGTCGATGGACATTCAGGGGGCCGTATCGGATTCGCAGCCCCCCGAATGTCCATCCACAGATCAATAATTGATCTGTGATGGACATGCGGCGGGCCGTATCAGATTCGCGGTCCCCCGAATGTCCATCCACAGATCAATTATTGATCTGTGATGGACATTCGGGGGGCCTTATAGGATTCGCGGCCCCCCGAATGTCAAGCCACAGATCAATAATTGATCTGTGGATAGACATGCGGGGGGCCTCATAAGATGCTCGGCCCCCCGCATGTCTAATTTGAAACGACGCGGGGGCCGCATAAGATGTGCGGCCCCCAGCATTAATTATTTGACAAGACGCGGGGGGCCGCGTCGAAATATCGGGGGGCCGAATTCCTTTATTATTTAAGGAGCTCAGCCTCCTTCGAAGAAAGCCCCAAAATTTCTCTAGAAAATTTTCTTTACGCAGTCTAATTTTTTCTGTTTTAGCAAGGACGATGGATTCTGATCCCGATAGATGGTTCGAATTAGACGAGGAAGTAGATAGTGAAGCCGGAATGAATTTGTATCCGAACGATAATCCTCCATATGGTGATGATGGCTCGGATGAAAATGAACAAATACCGGTGTGTTCGACATCCAGAACTCTAGACGATCAGCTGCGAACATCGGTTATGTCGGACGATGATGAGGTAGAAAGCGTTCAGGTAAGAGAAGAAATTCATATAGAATTTTTTGTTACTAGAGAATATGCAACTTTAAAAGAGCTGAAAGATGAAATAAAATATTATTCTATAAAACACGGATTAGGGATAAGATTCAGTAAAAGTGAAAGTAGCCGATTGACGGCAAAGTGTTCAGCTGGGTGTGAGTGGCATTTGCATGCCTCACAGAAGCAAGCTGAGCAGACCTTTCAAATAAAGTCTTTGGTCGGTACTCACAGTTGTGCCAGAATAATTGAAAATAAAAACGTTAGTGCAAAATAGGTGGCAAACCATTATCTCACGAGGTTCAAAAGTCACCCTAGGTGGGACATATCTTCAATTGTAGAGACAGTGAGGATGGACCACAAATGTCATATCACACCTAGTCTTGCTAGAAGAGCGAGAAGCATTGCTCTGACACTTAACGAAGGCAAGGCTAATGAACAGTACAAGTTAATATGGTCATACAAAGCCGAAATACATAGAACAAATCCATGGAGCACTTTCGAAGTGCATATTTACGATGTGAGGGACACATTTGTTTGCCAAAGAGTGTATATGTGTTTGGCCGCTTGCAAAGCGGGTTTGTTACAGTTTGGTCGCCGAGTGATCTGTTTGGATGGCTGTCACTTGAAGGGCTCCTGTCCTGGACAATTACTGACAGCCATTAGTATTGACGCAAATGATGGAATATATCCCGTCGTTGTTGCCAACGTCGAAAAAGAGACCGAGGAAACACGAACGTGGTTTTTGAGACTTTTGAAGGCGGACCTGTACACTGGAGATGGAGCCGGCTGGACGATCGTTTCGGATAAACAAAAGGTATGTTGTTTAATTAAATTAGTTGTGGTGTAATTAAGGTGCGTAACTAACTAACTTTGTTTTAATATCAGGGCTTGAGGAATGTCGTGGATGAGGAATTTAGTGAAGCCAAACACCGCTTCTGCCCGCGGCACATGTACAATAACTTTAAAGGGTTGTTTTGAGGCAAAGCATATAGAGAAGCGATGTGGAAGGCAGCTAGGGCACCCACAAGAGCTCATTTCAATTTAGAAATGAGGAAATTACAAAGGCTCAGCACCGCTGCCCACGAATGGCTTCAAGGAAAAGAGCCTAGATATTGGGCTAGTCATGTCTTCTCTCCGATTCCCAAGTGCGATATTGGCTTAAACAATTTGTGTGAGTCATTTAATGCACTTATATTGACTGCCAGAGACAAACCAATCATCACCATGTTTGAGAATATCCGAACGTACATGATGACTCGGATCGTTAAAAAATTTGAGAAGATGGCGGGATTGACGACTCTCCTGTGTCCCCAAATATATAAAAAGATTGGGAAGCTCGCAGATGCAGCTGTAAATTGGTGCCCTACGCTCGGGGCAGGTTCACGATTTCAAGTGAGCAACGGCAACGAACAATTCGTTGTCGACTTGAATACATGGGAGTGCTCCTGCACCCGGTGGACGCTTACTGGGATCCCATTAGTGGTTATTTCATTAGATATGCTGAAAAGTTTACAGGTTATAGATTCTATTGTCCATCTCACTGCACTACAATTGTGAAATCAAAACATGTAAAATTTTTTGATAATGACTTGAATAGTAGTAGTAATCAATTTCAAGATATTGTTTATGAAATCGATATCATTGATGTTCAATATTCTATTTCAAGTGAAAGATTGGTTATTGTTCATGACACTCCTTGAGTACGAAGGAGTGTTGACAATCAGCCATGAGGTATCGCAGAAATGAGTTCCCTCGTCACTAATGATAGCTCGAGGTGTTCCAAAGCGAGTTAAAATATTCTTCTGTAGAAAACGCAAGACCACCTTGCCATCATTGGTTGGCGTAGCTATTGCTTCAACCCACTTGGAGACATAATCCACCACCAAAAGAATGTATTTGTTATTGTACGACGATGGAAACGGTCTCATAAAGTCAATACCCATACATCAAACAGCTCAACCTCCAAAATATTAGTCAAAGGCATCTCATTACGGCGAGAAATATTACCGGTCCGTTGACATCGATCACAAGCTACAGCAAATGAATATGCATCTTTAAACAAAGTGGGCCAGTAAAATCCACACTGAAGTACCTTAGCTGCTGTTCGTTTACCACCAAAGTGTCCGCCACATTCCAGAGAATGACAATGTTTTAATATAGAGGTCTCTTCATCTTCTGGGATACAACGTCTGATGATTTGATCGGCACAATGTTTATATAAAATCGGCTCTTCCCAATAATATCGCTTTACAACGGCGAAAAATTTCTTCTTTTGGTGATGCGACAAATCGGACGGTATAACCCCACTGGCAAGAAAATTCACATAATCAGTATATCACGGTAACGCTTCGATTGCAATGATCTTTTCATCTGAAAAATCTTCAGCTATTTGAACGTCACTATCGTATACATGAGCTCGTGTTTCCAACCGAGATAGGTGATCAGCTACCAAGTTCGCTGTGCCTTTCTTGTCCTTGATCACAATATCAAACTCTTGCAGAAGTAATACCCATCGAATCAACCGAGGCTTGACATCCTTCTTTTCCATCAAATATTAAATAGCTGAATGATCCGTATAAACTGTAACTTTTTTGCCGATAACATAGGGACGGAACTTGTCAAATGCGAAGACTACTGCTAACAATTCCTTCTCAGTGGTGGCATAATTTAGTTGGGCATCATTGAGAGTGCGGCTGGCGTAATAAATTGTATGGAAGATCTTATCATTTCTTTGCCCCAGAACTGCTCCTACCGCGAAATCACTGGCATCACTCATAATTTCAAATGGTAATTCCCAATCAGGTGCGACTATGATTGGGGCCGACACAAGTTTCTCCTTTAAAACACTGAAAGCAGCAAGACACTCTGCAGTGAAAATAAATGGTACTCCATTTTCCAATAATTGACATAGCGGCTTGGTGATTTTAGAAAAATCTTTTATGAACCTTCTGTAGAATCCCGCATGCCCTAGAAAACTCCGCACGCCTTTTACTGTCGTCGGCGGTGGTAACTTCTCGATGGCAACAGTTTTAGCTCGGTCCACCTCAATACCTTGTGCTGAAATACGATGACCCAGTACAATTCCCTCTTTCACCATGAAATGACATTTCTGTAGGAACGATATTGTCTAAGAGGGGGGTGAATTAGACCTTTTTAAATTTTAATTTCAAGTCTAACCAAATTTCTCCCTTGAATAAAATACTTATAAATTAATAACAGACAAACAAGTAAAGTAAAGAGAGAGAGAGAGAAATTCGACACCACAGTTTTTAACGTGGTTCGGCCAAACTGCCTACGTCCACGCTCCAAGGCTCCCCCTTGAAGATTCCTTACTTCTCCTCAACGAGAAATACTGATCGAACTTTACGGGCTTCGATCCACAGCCTTACACAATCCTGGATTGAACTTTACGGGCGTCAATCCACTGCCTTACAGGGTTTTCAGATTTGAATGACAGATTACGCTAATCTACAAACTCTCAAAACAGAATCTCAAGTTTTGGTATAGAGAGATGTAGATAGAGAATACAGAGTATGATTCGCAAGTTAGGGCTCAATAAAAAAATTCGCAAAAGTTGTATCTTCGTACTCTAATCTCGGCTTAAATACTCTGTGTGTTAATCGGCTTGCCTTCAATGCTCCTTATCCAATAATAGAAGCTTTGTTACCATTGGAGCAGCTTTCGTACAATTTCAGGTAGCCGTTGCCGTCTGTAGTTGCAAGTCGTCGTCGCCATTAAAGTTTTGGAGTTAATGCTGAAAACAACGTCATTGTAGCTTCACGGCTATTTTGAATTCTGGCGGAAGATCATCGGTGGAAGCAGCTTTAATTCACTCGCCACGTCATCGGTATGTGTTGCTCTAAAAGTCCATCGGTATATGCAACATAAAAGTTATCGGCAGATATATCTTCAAATGCCATCGGTAGATGCAACACGAATAAGCTATCGGCATGAGCAAGCTTTGAATGCAATCGGTAGATGCATCTTAAGATTCCATCGGCAGAAGCATCTTGAACCGCCATCGGCAGATGCAAGCTTAACAGCGCCATCGGCAGAAGCATCTTGAACCGCCATCGGCAGATGCAAGCTTAACAGCGCCATCGACAGATGCATCTCAAAAGTTATCGGCAGATGAAGGCTTTGAATTCCATCGGTAGATGCACCTTGAAAAATCGTCGGCAGATGCATCTTGAACTTCATCGGCAGATGCAACTTGTAAGCCATCGGCATGAACGTCTTCAAAAGCGCCATCGGTATGAGTTGCTTGACAATGCCATCGGCAGAAGCACTTCTTTTCTTTGTCGTTTAGCGATCGGCAGAAGGAACTTTTCTTTGTCGTTTAGCGATCGGCATCGGTATGTGTTGCTTGGTAACCCATCGGCAGAAACACATTGAAACTCATCGGCAGATGTAAATTTTGAATAAATTATTTAGCCCTGTACACTTAACCCGATTGTTAAACAACTAAAATACCCTTTTCAAGGGTATTTCCATAGTATTAAAATCAATGCATAATTCAATATTCTCATTTTATAAACATAATCAAATTACTTACTCATCATTCAAATACATCATCAAAAACATATTTAGACTTAAAACCTATTTAAGTCAATAATCTCCCCCTTTTTGATGATGACCAAATTTAATTTGATTAAGTCACTCTCCCCCATAATCCTAGCTCCCCCATAGCAAATGCATACATGCTAAAGCAACCACGGAGCATACAGAGTTTCAAAAACATGGATATATCCAGATTGTTCCAAAATATGCAAACATAAATCATAGTTATGCAAACATAAATCATAGTACCATATTCCACATGCATATCCAATATCAATCAATATCCATCAAATATATTCTCCCTCATTGACATTATAAAAAACAATCAAAGAGACAGCAGAATTAATGTATTCAACACTATGCAGATAAACATCAGAGTAAAAGAGCTTTAGAATATCAATAAGAGTGTTTACATACAAAGTCATCTATTTAAAGAAAGCTACAAAATGATTCCAAAAAGCTTGGCTAATCCAAGCAGACACATCACAGTTTGACTTGATATAAGAATCGACAAGTGCTGGAAGTGAGTGAATATCAAGAGATATGGGAGGGTGATAAGGCACGATTTCCAGACATGAAGGAGTTGCTGGCTGAGGAGCAGCAGAGGTAGAGGGACCTTGGTACACCACCATGTCCATACATGGAGGAGGCTCGACAGATGAACCAGCAGGAGAGACAGCAGGAAGAGAGGAAGATGCAGGAGCAGATGAAGATACAGACGGTGTGAACTGCAACTCAGCTTCATGAATATCCAGAGACATGAAGCGCACGTCTTCATCAGCTGCAGGCCTAAAAATGGAAGGAGGAGGTCTTCAAAAGTAGGCTCAGAGGGGCAGAGAGGAATATGTGGAGCAGGGCAAAGAGCCTCAACTTGAGATTTGAGAGCCCGAAGGTTAAGGGTGAAAATCTCATTATTTCTATCCATTTTACGATCCATTTGACCCTGAGCCACAGCAGCATCAATGCTCAAATCCTTTTTGAGTTGAGTGATCTTTGTACCAATGGCTATTCCGAGATTGTCAATGCTTGACTTCAACTCAGTATACTTCCGATGCCAATTGAAGACACAGCATCTACCGATGCCATCACAGAAGGAAATGCTCTAACACTCAGGAATTTTCAACAGAGGAATAAACTTAGTTTTTCTCAACCCGAATGAGGCCTATCCTTATTATAATATTATTGAATGTCTTTTCATCCAAAGGCTTGGTAAAGATGTCAGCTAGTTGGTCTACTGAATTAACGAATTCTAAGGATATATCACCTCTTTGTACATGATCACGAATGAAGTGATATCTAACATCAATATGTTTGGTTCTAGAATGCTGAATAGGATTTTTAGAAATGTTAATTGCACTGGTGTTGTCACACCTAATAGGAATCCTATCATAGAATAGATTATAGTCCTCTAGAGTTTGCTTCATCCAAAGCATTTGTGCACAGCAACTGCCTGCAGCAATATATTCACTTTCTGCAGTTGACAATGCAACAAAATTTTGTTTCTTTGAGTACCAGGAAACTAAGGATTCACCAAGGAATTGACATGTTCCACTGGTGCTTTTCCTATCAACTAAACTTCCTGCATAATCGGAATCTGAATATCCTATCAGATCAAAAGAAGTACCTTTAGGATACCATAATCCTAAGTCAGGTGTCCCACTTAAATATTTAAAAATCCTTTTGACAGCAGTTAAGTGAGATTCCTTAGGAGCAGCTTGAAATCTAGCACAAAGACAAACACTAAAGAGTATATCTGGCCTACTTGCAGTCAGATATAACAAAAAACCAATCATACCACGATATTTCTTAATATCCACATTTATTCAATGTTCATCTTTGTCCAATTTAGTAGTGGTACTCATGGGAGTTCTAGAGGATTTGACAGATTCTAAACCAAATTTCTTAAGGAGTTCCTTAATGTACTTTTCTTGACAAAAGAAAATTCTATCAGAAGATTGACTAATCTGGAATCCTAAGAAGAATTTTAACTCTCCCATCATACTCATTTCAAATTCACTTTGCATGAGGGAGGAAAACTCATTACACATATTGACATTAGTAGATCCAAAAATAATGTCATCAACATAAATTTGTACTAACAGAATATCCTTATCCTTTTGCATGGTAAATAGAGTTGAGTCGGTGTTACCCTTTTTGAAATTCCTTTCCTCAAGGAAGTTCCTCAGCCTATCATACTAAGCTCTAGGAGCTTGCTTAAGTCCATAAAGAGCCTTCTTAAGCCTATACACATAATCAGGTTTTGCAAAATCTTCAAATCCTAATAGCTGCTCTACATAAACTTCTTCCTGAATATAACCATTTAAGAAAACACTCTTCACATCCATTTGGAAGAGTGTGAAGTTTTTGTAGCAAGCATAAGCTAGAAGCATCCTAATTGACTCTAATCTAGCAACAGGTGCAAAGGTTTCCTCAAAATCTATTCCTTCTTCTTGATTGTAACCTTTAGCAACCAGTCTAGCCTTATTTCTAACCACAATCCCATTTTCATCTAATTTGTTTTTGTAAACCCATTTAGTTCCAATAATGGGATGATTCTTAGGCCTTGGAACAAGTTCCCATACCTTGCTCCTTTCAAATTGATTTAACTCTTCTTGCATGGCCAAGATCCAATTTTCATCACCCTCGGCTTCTTCAAATTTCTTAGGCTCTACTTGTGAAATGAATGCCACATTGGCACAGAGATTCCTAAGAGAAGCTCTAGTCTTAACTCCTAAAGAAGGGTCACCTAAAATTTCATCTATTGGATGATTTTTGACATATTTCCAATCTTTAGGAAGAGCAGGATTTTCATCCTTGACATGAACAATTTCTAGAGATGTAGAAGAAGGTTCTATTGGATTTTCTACTTCAGGAAAATCACTTGGTTTTTCTAAGGAAAGGGAATCTAGTTGATTATCCAAAGAATCATCCTCATCCACGTTGATTGTGGGTTGAGGGGACTCATCAAAGTTAACATGAACAGATTCCTCTACAACTAGAGTTCTTCTATTGAATACTTTATATGCTTTACTTGAAAGAGAATAACCAAGAAAAATTCCAAGATCAGATTTGGAATCGAATTTTCCTAAGTTATCCTTAGTGTTGAGAATGAAGCATTTACTACCAAAAGCTCTAAAATACTTAACAGAAGGAGTTTTTCCACTCCAGAGCTCATATGGAGTTTTCTCAAGAATGAGTCTTATGGAGACCCGATTAAGCACATAACAAGCTGTTGCAACAGCTTCAGCCCAGAAATACTTAGGAAGAGAATTCTCATTAAGCATAGTCCTAGCAAGCTCTTGGAGAGATCTATTCTTCCTCTCAACAACACCATTTTGCTGAGGGGTCCTAGGAGAAGAGAAATTGTGCTCAATTCCATACTTGAGACACAAGAGTTCGAATTTTTCATTTTCAAATTCTCCACCATGATCACTACGAATAGCAATAATGGTGAGCTCCTTTTCATTTTGAACTATTTTCCTAAAACTAGAAAATGTATCAAAAGTCTCATCCTTTGACTTCAGAAAATGTACCCAGGTGAATCTAGAGAAGTCATCTACAATAACAAAGGCATAGAATTTGCCACCTAGGCTGGCTATATTGGAAGGACCGAAGAGGTCCATATGAAGGAGTTGGAGAGGCTTAGAAGTTGAAATTGCATTCTTCGATGCAAAGAAACTTTTGATCTGCTTACCCATTTGACAGGCATCACAGACCTTATTCTTTACAAAGGATATCTTAGTGATTCCTCTAACTAAGTTCTCATTAGTAATCTTAGCTAAGGTATCCATCCCTACGTGTCCTAATCTTCTATGCCAGATCCAACAGTCATTAGAAGAATTAACAGCAAAATATTTTTCATTATCACAAACAAAATTATCTAAGTCAATAACATAGATATTCTCTTTCCTGAAACCAGTAAAGAGAACCTTGCTATTAGATATATCCTTAATAATACATGAATTTTTCTTAAAGACTACTTTGTAACCCTTATCACATAATTGACTGATGCTCAGCAGGTTATATTTTAGACCTTCGACTAACAGAACATTTTCTATAATAATATTATCAGGATTACCTATATTGCCGATGCCAACAATTTTACCCTTCTGGTTTCCACCAAAAATGACGTTTCCTTTCTTTTTGTTGACAACAGCAAACATGGATGCATCTCCAGTCATGTGCCTAGAACAGCCACTGTCCAAGTACCATTGATTCCTTATTGGAGACACATCATCCTGCAAAACAGAGATCAAGTAGTCTTCTTAGGTACCCAAATCTTTTGGGTCCTTGTGTTAGTTTTCGTTCCTTTGGGAACCTATTGCAACTTACTCCCAGTTTTCTTATTGTTTGTTTTTAATGGACATTCAAATGATTTATGTCCTACTTCATTGCATGCATGACAGACAGTGGATTTTACAAAAAGCTTTTTATATGTTTTCTTTTTACTAATCTCGTCATACCCTAGGCCAGTTTTATCAAACTGCACTCTCTGGCTGCTCAATAACATGTTCAGATTTTTACTACCTTCAGTGAAATTCAGAACAAGTCTATTTAACGTCTCATTTTTCTTTTTAAGTACAGAGACTTCCTTATCATGCACACTATGTTCATTGGCGTGCTTCTCAATTAGGCTCGCATTTTCTTTTTTCAACATGTTATACTTAGTCTTAAGCATGTCAAATTGTTTAACCAAGTCATTGAAGGCATCAATTAGATTACCTTCATCGTCATCACTATCACTGTCACTTAAAATACTAGAAGAAGAAGAACTAACCTTGTCCTCGTGCGCCATGAAGCACAGGTTTGCTACTTCCTCATCTTCTGATGAAGAAGTATCTTCTTCATTATCATCCCAAGTTGCCTTCATAGCCTTCTTCTTAAACTTCTTGAGATACCTCTTTGCTTGTGGACAGTCTGCCTTCATATGACCAGGCTTTCCACATCCAAAACATGTGATCTCCTTGTCCTTTTGAGACTTCTCACCCTTTGGAAATCTTTTTCCCTGCATCCTCTTTCGTTGTAGGAATTTGCTGAATCTCCTTGTGATGAGAGCTATATCCTCATCATCTTCCTCTTCTTCATCCTCAGATACTTCATTTTTGCTAGAGGAGGCTTTTAGAGCAATGTCCTTTCTTTTTGTGACCTCTTTATCTTTAAGGTCCTCCTTTTTGTTTGCCCTCATTGTGTTCTCATGTGTCATGAGAGATCCAATGAGTTCCTCAAGTTTTAAAGCCTTGAAATCCTTTGCTTCCTATATGGCAGTCATCTTTGGCTGCCAGCTTCTTGGAAGACATCTGAGGATCTTCCTGACCTGTTCTGCACTAGAATAAGATTTACCAAGAGCTTTCAAACCATTAGTAATGTTAGTAAATCTTGTAAACATGGAAGAAACAGACTCATCCTTAGACATAGAGAAGAGTTCATACTCGTGTATGAGCATATTTAATTTACTCTCTTTCACTTGATTTATGCCCTCGTGAGTGACCTCTAATAAGTGCCAAATTTCTTGAGCACTCTCACACCCTTGTACTCTATTAAATTCGTCTCGATTTAGAGCACAGTACAAGGTGTTTACTGCCTTGGCATTAAGGCTCAGATTTCTCTTATCGGACTCAGACAATTCAGAAGAGTCCTTAGGGATACTTTTCCCATCTACAGTTTTCATGGCCTTAAAAGGACCATTCTCTATAATACACCAAGTCTCATAGTCTATGGCTTGAATGAATATTTTCATTCTAGCCTTCCAATAGACATAATCACTACCATCAAAGAATGGAGGTCTATTTGTTGCTTGACCTTCTATTTGTGTGGTGTTAGTGTTGAATGTCATTGTGCAAATATGTATAACACAGATTGTTTAAATACAGCTTAGACAAAGACAACCTTGCTCTGATACCAATTGTAGGAACGATATTGTCTAAGAGGGGGTGAATTAGACCTTTTTAAATTTTAATTTCAAGTCTAACCAAATTTCTCCCTTGAATAAAATACTTATAAATTAATAACAGACAAACAAGTAAAGTAAAGAGAGAGAGAGAGAAATTCGACACCACAGTTTTTAACGTGGTTCGGCCAAACTGCCTACGTCCACGCTCCAAGGCTCCCCCTTGAAGATTCCTTACTTCTCCTCAACGAGAAATACTGATCAAACTTTACGGGCTTCGATCCACAGCCTTACACAATCCTGGATTGAACTTTACGGGCGTCAATCCACTGCCTTACAGGGTTTTCAGATTTGAATGACAGATTACGCTAATCTACAAACTCTCAAAACAGAATCTCAAGTTTTGGTATAGAGAGATGTAGATAGAGAATACAGAGTATGATTCGCAAGTTAGGGCTCAATAAAAAAATTCGCAAAAGTTGTATCTTCGTGCTCTAATCTCGGCTTAAATACTCTGTGTGTTAATCGGCTTGCCTTCAATGCTCCTTATCCAATAATGGAAGCTTTGTTACCGTTGGAGCAGCTTTCGTACAATTTCAGGTAGCCGTTGCCGTCTGTAGTTGCAAGTCATCGTCGCCATTAAAGTTCTGGAGTTAATGCTGAAAACGACGTCACTGTAGCTTCGCGGCTATTTTGAATTCTGGCGGAAGATCATCGGTGGAAGCAGCTTTAATTCACTCGCCACGTCATCGGTATGTGTTGCTCTAAAAGTCCATCAGTATATGCAACATAAAAGTTATCGGCAGATATATCTTCAAATGCCATCGGTAGATGCAACACGAATAAGCTATCGGCATGAGCAAGCTTTGAATGCAATCGACAAATGCATCTTAAGATTCCATCGGCAGAAGCATCTTGAACCGCCATCGGCAGATGCAAGCTTAACAGCGCCATCGGCAGAAGCTGTAACGGCCCAATCCCCTGCCCAACATCTCCGGCCCAGCCTCAGCCAGCGCCAGCAGAAGTCGGCAGCCTCATGTCCGTGCATCACTGCCACGTGGCAGCCACACAGGCCCACCACGTGTACTCACGACCTTCCCACTCCCTGCAGTGGGTTTTTGCCTTCCCCCCCACTCGAACCTGGGACCTCAGGGACAAGTACCCAAGGCTACAAGTGAGGAGTACCACTGAGCTAGCTAGCTCAGGTGGTACTCCTCATTCGTAGCCCAGGTACTAGTCCCTGAGGTCTTGGGTTCGAGTGAGGGGGAAGGCAAAAACCCTCTGCAGGAGAGTGAACCGCCATCGGCAGAAGCATCTTGAACCGCCATCGGCAGAAGCATCTTGAACCGCCATCGGCAGAAGCATCTTGAACCGCCATCGGCAGAAGCATCTTGAACCGCCATCGGCAGAAGCATCTTGAACCGCCATCGGCAGAAGCATCTTGAACCGCCATCGGCAGAAGCATCTTGAACCGCCATCGGCAGAAGCATCTTGAACCGCCATCGGCAGAAGCATCTTGAACCGCCATCGGCAGAAGCATCTTGAACCGCCATCGGCAGAAGCATCTTGAACCGCCATCGGCAGATGCAAGCTTAACAGCGCCATCGGCAGAAGCATCTTGAACCGCCATCGGCAGATGCAAGCTTAACAGCGCCATCGGCAGAAGCATCTTGAACCGCCATCGGCAGAAGCATCTTGAACCGCCATCGGCAGAAGCATCTTGAACCGCCATCGGCAGAAGCATCTTGAACCGCCATCGGCAGAAGCATCTTGAACCGCCATCGGCAGAAGCAACTTGTAAGCCATCGACATGAACGTCTTCAAAAGCGCCATCGGTATGAGTTGCTTGACAATGCCATCGGCAGAAGCACTTCTTTTCTTTGTCGTTTAGCGATCGGCAGAAGGAACTTTTCTTTGTCGTTTAGCGATCGGCATCGGTATGTGTTGCTTGGTAACCCATCGGTAGAAACACATTGAAACTCATCGGCAGATGTAAATTTTGAATAAATTATTTAGCCCTGTACACTTAACCCGATTGTTAAACAACTAAAATACCATTTTCAAGGGAATTTCCATAGTATTAAAATCAATGCATAATTCAATATTCTCATTTTATAAACATAATCAAATTACTTACTCATCATTCAAATACATCATCAAAAACATATTTAGACTTAAAACCTATTTAAGTCAACAATTTCTCCCAATTAAGCACTAGATTTGTCTCAACACACCTCTCGAGCACCTTGGATAGATTATTCAAACATGAGTCAAATGAAGATCCGAATACTGAAAAGTCATCCATGAAGATTTCAATGAATCGCTCCACCATATCTGAGAAAATAGCCATCATATATCTTTGAAATGTAGCTGGTGCATTGCATAATCCGAAAGGCATCCGGCGGAAAGCAAACGTGCCATACGGGCAGGTAAATGTGGTCTTTTCCTGATCTGTTGGGGCAATTGCAATCTGATTATACCCGGAATATCCATCAAGGAAACAGTAATACTCGTGGCCGGCATGTCTATCTAGCATCTGATCAATAAACGGCAATGGAAAGTGATCTTTGCAAGTAGCCTTGTTTAACTTACGATAATCGATACAAATTCTCCAACCAGTGACTGTTCTGGATTCAATCAACTCATCATTTTCATTCTTGACCACTGTCATCCCACTTTTCTTTGGAACACACTGCACTGGACTCACCCACGAACTATCTGAGATCGGATAGATAACCCCGGCGTCCAACCACTTTAAAACTTCCTTTCGCACAACCTCTTTCATGGATGGATTTAAACGGCGTTGATGCTCTACAGATGGTTGATGCTCTTCTTCCATTAAAATCCGATGCATGCAAAATGAAGAACTGATTCCTTTGATATCTGACAGTGTCCACCCTATAGCCACCTTGTATGTCCGAAGTATACGCAATAATTTCTCCTCTTCCGTCTTAGATAAGTCATCTGCAATAATGACTGGAAGAGTTGAGTTAGCACCAATAAATGCATACCTGAGGTGAGACGGTAGTGGCTTTAGCTCCAACTCGGGTGGACTCTCAATAGAAGGTAAGACTCTAACTGGTGGCTCCCCCAAACTCTCGAAATACCTTCTTCGATTTGGCTCGAACGAATCCATCCATGAAATAAATTCCTGCACAGAAGAGTCAAAATTGAAAAACGCATCATGATTTAGTAAAGCAACCTCGAAAGGATCACTAGACTGAAGAGAAACTCCGTCCACCGCTGAGTCGAGATAATCAATTCTAAATATATCATCGCTAGCCGTCGGATACTTCATGGAGTTAAAGACATTAAACGTCACTTCTTCATCTTGCAAGCGTAATTTCAACTCCCCCCTCTAAACATCAATCAAGGCACCCCCTGTAGCTAAGAATGGCCTGCCCAAAATAATAGGTATGTCTCGATCCTCCGCCATGTCGAGAACTACAAAGTCTGCTGGGAATATGAATTTATCGACCTTAACCAACACGTCTTCGATTATTCCTCTTGGATGTTTGATTGATCGGTCGGCCATCTGTAAAATTACTATAGTTGGTTTTGCTTCCCCTAGCTCAAGCCTTTGCAAAAATAGAAAGAGGCATTAGATTGATGCTTGCGCCCAAGTCACATAACGCCCGCTCGAAGATGTAGTTTCCAATCTCACATGGAACCGTAAAACTACCCGGATCCTTCAACTTTTGTGGTAGTTTCCGTTGAATTATGGCACTACATTCTTCAGACAGGGCAATTGTAACGACCCACGTCCTGAACCACGTACCCCGGCCCAGGCCCGTACACCTGGCACCGAGGCCCCGGCCCAAGCCCGTACACTTGGCACCGAGTTACGTGTCTGGCCACGTGTCCGCTACTCACAGAACTTCCCTCTCCCTGCAGAAGAATTTTACCTTCCCCCCCACTCGAACCCAGGACCTCAGGGTTAAGTACCTGGGCTACAAGTGAGGAGTACCACTTGAGCTAGTAGCCCAAGTGGTACTCCTCACTTGTAGCCCAGGTACTTAACCATGAGGTCCTGGGTTCGAGTGGGGGGGAAGGTAAAATTCCTCTGTAGGGAGAGGTAAGTTCTGTGAGTAGCGGACACGTGGCCGGACACGTAACTCGGTGCCAAGTGTACGGGCTTGGGCCGGGGCCTCGGTGCCAGGTGTACGGGCCTGGGCCGGGGTACGTGGTTTGGGACGTGGGTCGTTACAATAAAAGGCGCCTTTTTCTGTAACGACCCACGTCCCGAACCACGTCCCCGGCCCAGGCCCATACACCTGGCACCGAGCACGTGCCCGGCCACGTGTCCGCTACTCATGATCTTTCCTCCCCCTGCAGAGGATTTTTGCCTTCCCCCTCACTCGAACCCAGGACCTCAGGAACTAGTACCTGGGGTACAAGTGAGGAGTACCACTTGGGCTAGTAGCTCAAGTGGTACTCCTCACTTGTACCCCAGGTACTAGTCCCTGAGGTCCTGGGTTCGAGTGGGGGGAAGACAAAAATCCTCTGCAGGGAGAGGAAAGATCATGAGTAACGGACACGTGGCCGGACACGTGGCTCGGTGCCAGGTGTACGGGCCTGGGCCGGGGCCGGGGACGGGGTTCGGGACGTGGGTCGTTACAGAAAAAGGCGCCTTTTTCTGTAACGACCCACGTCCCGAACCACGTCCCCGGCCCAGGCCCGTACACCTGGCACCGAGCCACGTGTCCGGCCACGTGTCCGCTACTCATGATCTTTCCTCCACTAGCTCAAGTGGTACTCCTCACTTGTACCCCAGGTACTAGTCCCTAAGGTCCTGGGTTCGAGTGGGGGGGAAGGCAAAAATCCTCTGCAGGGGGAGGAAAGATCATGAGTAGCAGACACGTGGCTCGGTGCCAGGTGTACGGGCCTGGGCCGGGGACGTGGTTCGGGACGTGAGTCGTTACTAGCTCAAGTGGTACTCCTCACTTGTACTCCAGGTACTAGTCCCTGAGGTCCTGGGTTCGAGTGGGGGGGAAGGCAAAAATCCTCTGCGGGGAGAGGAAAGATCATGAGGTAGCGGACACGTGGCTCGGTGCCAGGTGTACGGGCCTGGGCCGGGGACGGGGTTCGGGACGTGGGTCGTTACAGAAAAAGCACCTTTTATTGTAACAACCCGGCCCACGTACATCGAGGGTTTACACCGAGCTGTGCGGCCCACGTACATCGAGGGTTTACACCGCCACGTGGTAGCCACACAGGCCTACCACGTGCTAGCTCAAGTGGTACTCCTCACTTGTAGCCCAGGTACTTAACCCTGAGGTCTTGGGTTCGAGTGGGGAGGAAGGCAAAAATAACCTACAGGGAGGGGAAAGTTCTGTGAGTACACGTGGTAGGCCTGTGTGGCTGCCACGTGGCGGTGTAAACCCTCGATGTACGTGGGCCGCACAGCTCGGTGTAAACCCTCGATGTACGTGGGCCGAGTTGTTACAGCGATTGTACCACAATCCTCTATCTTCCTTTTGTGTGATAGAATCTCTTTCAAAAATTTTGCATATGTTGGCATTTGCTCCAGGGCTTCGGCAAAAGGAATGTTGGTATGAAGCTGCTTGAATACGTTCAAAAATTTTTCAAACTGTTTATCCATCTTTGCATTTTTCAAGCGTTGTGGGAAAGGGACTTTTGGGATGATCTCCTTTGATATCTGAGATGGAGCTGCCATCTGCTCTTGATCCTTTGGTGTGGACTCGGATGATGACGAATGCATTCCGTCATGTGCGACCACTTTCTTATTTTCTTTGGTGCTATTGTCAATCACTGCTCCACTCCGAAGTGTGATGGCATTGCACTGGCCTCTATGATTGACTTCAGTGGAACTGGGTAATGTGCCTTGAGGGCGACCATTTAATGCGGCTGCCATCTGGCCCATTTGAGTTTCCAAACTTCGAATTTGAGCTGACTAGTTTTGCAAGGTTGTTCTTGTTTCAGCCATAAATTTATTTGTGTGTTCCCCCATTTCAGCAATCATATTACTGGTGCGCTCTCCCATCTTGGCAATTAAATCCTCCAAATTAGATTTTCTTTCTGGAAACGGAGGCCCCGGTTGATTAGCTTGTGGCATCTGTATGGCATTGTTTGGATTCTTCCACGAAAAATTTGGGTGGTTGTTGCGCCCCCCATTATAGTAATTACCGAAATTCTGAAGTGTCGGTCTATTATAGTTTCCCACATATTGGGCCTGTTCAAATGAACCACTAGCTATTTGGTTTCCTTGCTGACAGTTTTCACTAGTATGTGGTCCTTGACACCACTGACATTGTATGATTAGGGAATGAATTGCATTAACTGGAGCTTGATTACCTTGGATGTGCTGAGTGAGGGATGCAATTTGTGTAGTTAATGCTTTTATCGCATCCATTTCTGGGGTATTTGGCTGCCTCCTCAAAATCTGACGTTCAACCGGGCACTGATCATTATTGAGGGATAACTCCTCTAACAGGTTGAACGCCTCCACTTCTGTCTTTTGTAATAGTGATCCACCAGCTGCTGAGTTGACAAGAGTCCGTGTAGAAACTGATAAGCTGATGAAGAATGTCTGTATTTGCATCCATTGTGGTAGACCATGTTGGGGGCATCTTCTCAAAAGCTCCTTGAATCGGCCCCATGCTTCATAGATTGTCTCTCCATCAAATTGAGTAAAATTGGTGATCTCATTGAGGAGTTTTGCCATCTTTTCAAAGGGAAAGAATTTGGATAGAAATTTCTGCACTAATTCATTCCACGTGGTAATTGAATCCAAGGGTAAGGAATTCAACCAGTTCTTCGCGCGATCTCTTAGTGTGAAGGGGAATAACCTGAGCTTGATAGCATCCTCAGAGACATTATGGTATTTAAAAGTATCACAGACCTCGACGAAGCTAGCAATATGATCCTTAGGGTCCTCATTAGGCAGACTACAAAATTGATACTGTTGAATCATTTGTATTGTTCCCAGCTTAATTTCAAAATTGTTGCACGTGATGGCAGGTTTTCGAATTGCTGATTGAATCCCGTCCATGGATGGCATAACATAATCGAGCAATGTTCATCGCCCGACTCCCTCAGTCTCGATAATCGGTTGTACATCTGTATTTTGATTATCTGCCATATTTGCTTGCTTTGTTTCCCTTCGATTTCTACGGCAGGTTCGTTCAATTTCAAGGTCGATAGAAATTAGGTTGGCAGTACCTAATTTTCGCATACACCTGTAATGTGCAAATAATGCAATTTAAGCCTAGCAGCAAAAGAAAATTCAAATATAAACTAAAATCAAATAATTCAATAATAACAAAATTAACTCCCCGGCAACGGCGCCAAAAACTTGTTGCGAAAAACTACACGCAAGTGCACGTGACGCAAAAATAGTAGAGTGTGTGTATGCACGAGTGTCGGTCCCACGAGGAATAATTGTGTTAAATATTGAATGTCTAATTTTGAGCTTAATTTGAAAAACAATAGGTGTGATGATTTTGGATTTTAAACTAAAATAATTCAAATAAAATAAATCAAACAATTTAAATAACAGATTCGAATGTAAAAAGTTAAGATTATATTATGAGAATAATTCCAGGGTTCCGATTTCACTTAGCTAATCCTAATTCAAGTAATTAATTCATATTCCTTTGTGTTGATGGTTATTTCTCTATGTTATTTATTAAACTCTCTCGAGTATTAATAAACTTACTCAATTGATGTGTTATTACCTCTCGGTCTCTAACCCTACAATCAATTAAATACATTACGAGCAAGAAATTGAATTACCACTCAAACGCCCTGACTATCTCTAGTCTATGGTCCTTTTTAAGGTAAAATATTCAATGCACGGTTAAATTCTCTGCTCCCGCATTCCGAATTAACCCTAAAATTCTTAGTTTTCGTGATCAAGCAAACCTACGCATTAAGTTCAGAATAGATTACTCAACACAGAAAAGGAACAGAAAACTAAAAACTTGAATTAAGAAAAATAAATATTCATAACAAAGTTACGTCGAAACCCTAGAATAGAAGATTTAGTTCATGATAAAGTTAAAGAAAACTACAGAGAGAATAAAATAGTTCATGGTGTAAGAAAAGAGGAGAAGAAAGAAAACACTGTGAAGTTGCCGTCGAATTCGCCCGTTCCTCACCAATTGCTTCAATCCGGCCTCCGATGTCTCCGTAGGGTTTTTCTCTCTATCCCGTTCTGTCTTTCTCTCACCTCCCGTTCAGACTTTTATCTTTACTCAACTTAGGGCCGCGGTCCATCAATCAACGGCTGAGATCGACCCGATCAATAAATTGAAAATTCGAATTTTAATAATTTCCCGCAATCACGATCGATCGTAATGTGATCACGATCGATCGAGATGCAAAGCCCGATCGATCGGGCGGCCTCTGGTTTTTTTGAGAGAAAATCTCCTCTGATCACAATCGATCGAGGTGCTGAGCCCGATCGCTCGGGCAGGCTCGGGAAATTTTGAACGAAACTTTTCTCGATCACGATCGATCGAGGTGCAAAGCCTGATCGCTCGGGCTGGCTCTGGATTTTGGAATGAAATTCTCTCGAATCAAGATCGATCGCAGTCGGATCACGATCGATCGTGATCGACTCTTTTTCTTCTTTGCTTCATTTTCTTCTTTATTTCCTAATTTCGAACCAATTCCGCCATTACCTGTTAAAACTCGACTTACCTGCACAATCTCACCAACAACATCAAATAAACTCAAACACTCGAGGAAAAACTAATCGAAACAAGAATGAAAAGCACGAATAAGTGTGCAAAATACACACTTATCACCCATGGACGGGCCAGAGTAGAAATACCGGGTCAGGCGATCTAATTTTTTAGAAGGGAATCCAATCATCCAGCCCAATGCTAAGTTTGCAACAGAAGTCTTTAAAGTAAATAAAAGTCAAGGCCACATAGTGAAGTCCCAAGTAGATAGGGCAATACATAAAAGTAATCTACCGTCTAGAAAGTAAGGAAATCTAATCCATAGTTTAATTTTACAATCCAAGTTAAATAACTAAGTTCTTACCAAGATAAACAAATAAAGTCCTATTTGAAAGTAAATAATTAGCAACCTCTCTCCAATCTCCACTATAGCTAACATTTTGAATTTTAGCATTATGTTACATTGAACTCTTTTTTTTTTTGTGAAGTATAACATAAAAATGTTTGCACTCGAGGACTTACTTTCTTAAAAATTCTTTCACACATTATATGTTGCGTCACAATGTGCTCATGTATCGCATGACGACACAAATGTGCATCGCACACTTGTGCAATAGTATTTTACAGAACTCGTGAGTCTTTGATCAATTAGAAAAAAAATTAAATGAATATTAAAAAATAGAGATAAATTAACATGAAATATTTCAAAACAACTATATAAATAGTAAAAACGAGATAGTTAATACGGTGATAAATATAAAGTAAACATTGTACTTTGTTTAACTTAAATTCTAATTTTTTTTAATGAAATGAATCTCGAAATTAAAGATTTTTTCAATTGGAAGCTTAAACATTTTTTAAAAAAAATTAACTTCTAACTTTGCATCATGAAAAAATTAGACCATGCTTTTGGAAATTCAACCCAAAGGGAACTGACTTTTTGGTACTCGTTTAGACTCGGTTTGAGCCCAATTTGGGTTAGGTTTTGTCAGTGTGGTTCATTTTTTTGTAATTTTAAAATTAAAAATATTATGAGAATTGAAGAAAGAATAAAAGGTAGAAAATGGTCTATTTATGTGTTGTAACTTACAAGAAAGCACAATATATGGAGTTGATACAACTGAGAAAACTAAAAAATTGTATACTAACTGCACTACTTGCACGTCACCTTTCATACAAAAAATACATAAATATTATAATATTTGTTTGGTCTAAATTTGACCAATTCCCAAAAGTATAGTCCAATTTATTCATAGTACAAAATTTGAAATTCATTTTATTTATAAAAAAAGTTCGATATTCATTTCGTTTAAAAAATATTCAAAATTTTGAATAAACGAATTATCAAAGTTCAAAATCCAATTTGTAGTTTATGGTACATCTTAAATAGATAATTAAGTTAAATGAATTTTTGTGATTAAAGATCACACAAGTGCAATTGATATAATATTTATAATTATTACATTAATTACACTTTAATTGCCTTAATCATTGATTGATACTTGAGCAAATATTTTAACAGAATAAAATAAGAGAGTAAACATATCATTAAAAAAAAAACATAAATATTATAATATTTATTTGATTTAAATTCGATCGATTTCCAAAAACATGGTCTAATTTGTTCACGGTGCAAAGTTCGAGATTCGTTTTGTTTACAAAAAAAATTCAAAATTTTAGAGAAACAAAATATCAAAGTTTGACATTTAAGTTGTAGTTTTACCTTTTATCTTAAATTAGTTTTCGACATGTACAAAGCACGTACGCGGCATGTTTTTGGTTTTCTAAGACGATTGATCTTTGGAGAGGTATTCTGGTGAAATGTGCTCGACAACAGACGTGGTCCATCCATTTACTATGGTCAATAGCAGATGTTCCATATCCAAGTAGATTTGAAAAAGTAAATTTCTATGAATTGAATAACCGGAGTTAGAAACTTTTGTCTTGAACAAAATACAAAGTCTGACTGAATGCTCCAATATATAAGGGAAACATGTCTTTAAATACTATACATTACAAATACATACCTCACTTATTGCACCAGAAACACAGCACTTGATCATATCTTCATCTAGATCATCTGATCGTTGTATCTCATATGCATCTAACCAATGTTCTAGTATCAAAAGTGCATATTCATAACATCTATAACAAAAAAGAAAATGTCATAATATAAACGAGACAAACATAGCTATCAAATATCACATTAGTCGTATGAAAGCAAATCTCTTAAAGCAAAAGAAATTTCCTATGATTTGGAAAGTTGGCCGACAATCTGCTGTGAAATCTTTTTAGCTACCTTATTGTCTGTCAAAGAAAAGAGCAATTTACTCATCTTTGGGCGTGCCATGTTAAAATTTAAAATTGTATTTGTTTTATAGAATTTTTTATGATTGTAAATGGATAAAAAAATTGTATAGGCAGGAAAAAAGCAAGGAGAGAACCTGAAAACCATGCTCCGTATGAAAGGCCTCTTGTACTTCACCGAGAATAATTATACAACCATAGCCAACGGACAAGAGAGAAATGAAATTTTTCTAGTAACTGATGTTAACATCTGTGTTTTTATTTTTGGAAAGCTATTGTGTGTAGTTCGGTTCAATTGGAATAGGTGCAACCAATTCTTCCATTGCCTGCATCTGATATACAAGAGCTTTTACCCTCGTTCATAATTGAAAGTAAATTCAAGATAAAAAAAAATATTTGATTTCAAATATATTCTCCCAAAAAGATATAACATTAAACATGCTTTTTGCATATCTATCTCCATAATAAGATTCATGTTCATGGGGGGCATGGTCCATAATGTGATGCGTGAACATTTAGCCAAACCCGTTGAAACACAAGGTGAAAGATAAGAATAAAGTTCTAGAAAGATGGGAGAATATGAAAAGCAGAACTACGACGACAGTGATTGGCCAACAAAACTCTAGAGCGAGAAATTCATTAAATTTTGTAATCATTCTAAGCTTCATCTCTAACAAGACTCGAGCATTTTTTTATCTACTGTGTTTGCGACCATTGATTGGTCGTTATCCTATTGTACGTCTATTTTACTAATGCAATTTTTTATTTTGTAATACAGAATTAGGAAGGCTTTTTAATGTTGTTGAATTCAATAATTATTGAAAGCATTAAAATAGAAGTCAAAGACCAATGAACAGAAAAGAAGAGATACAAACAAATACACAGAGGAACAACAACGCCAAGAAGAAACCACCAGCAAAACGAAGAGAAAACAACAACAATCGCGAACATCAGCAAAGAAATCAAAAGCAGCAAAACGAAGAGCAAACAGAAGAGATAAAGGAAAAGCCGAAGAACAGAAGAGAGGAAAAAACTTATGCAGCGGAAGATTAGTGCAAAGGAGAAATAACACCAAGAAGAGCAGCGGAGTCAAGAAATGTCACCACCAAACGGGTGCGAAGAGAGAAAGAACAGAGAAAAGAGAAGGAAGAAAAGAAAACGTCAAAGGAGAAGGAATAGTAGGAGGAATGATAAGAAACGATGAGACAACTCTTGAGTTTTTCGTTTGCCCATAAAAAAAAAAGGAGGAAAATTACAGATGATTACGACCTCGAAATATACTATATTTTTTTTTTTACGTGAAACCTTAAAATATCAAAATTAACAATTTAAACATTAAACTATCAAAAAAAATATAACAAAATAAATTCTACCGTCTGTCCGATCTGCGTCCAGTATCCATTTTAGTCGTATATCGGACAGACAGAAAACAATAGCATCCGTCCGTTTTAAATCTGTTGCCATATACCGGATAGACGTTTCAAAATGGAGACCGTCCGGTAAATATTACTGACGGACACATGAAAAGTTCATCTGTCCGTACGTAAGTTTTACTGTAGCAGTTGACGCGCGGATCGGATGGACTCTGTATTTAAGAGTCCGTCCGTTATTTTTAAGACATTTTATAAACGGACAGACATTCTAAATTAGGGCAAAAATGGACGGACGCTTAAATATAGAGTCCGTCCGTTCTCGCGATTTATATCGAACCAGAGTCTGAAATCCGACATTTCATCGCGCCAAAAAATGATTTTCTCTCAACCCTCTTGTAAAATTTTTGCAGATTTACGATCGAAAAATGCTTCAAGTAATAGTTTTTTCCATTTTGATTGATTTAGTTCAATTTTTATCGTAAATAACTCGCAAATCATAGCACTATTTGAAACTGTACGTTAGGGCAATTTACCGGTCAGACGCTCTTTTCAGAGCATCCGTCCATTTTTATTTTTACCGGACGGACTCACTGAAATAGCGTCCGTCCGGTAAACAGCCCTAAAGAAAGTTTCAAATAGGCTAGAAATTGCGAGTTATTTCGAGTTATTTGAGGCTAATTTTTTTCAAAAATTTTCAAATTGTAGAATATACTGAAATGGCAGACAAAGACAGATTGACTGTTAGACGAAAGTTTGTCCCGAGTCGTGCACCTTCAACTTCACAAGCTGGACCCTCAAACCGGCCAGAGAGGCCAACTCCACCATGGTCGGAGTTTTTGTCGACTGAATTTCGCAATCAGCATTGTCGAGAGCAGTTCGACCTGGATTTGTTACATCGCAAGGTTACGTTGTCGAAGATTGTGGACTTTACAGGCTGGGAGTGTCACGACCCGAAACCCAACGGGCCGCGACTTACATAATCGTGTTCTTGTTCTTTATTCTTGACTCGTATTATTTTTTTTTTTTGAAACATAAAAGAAAACTATTCAAAGAAAACTCTATTAAAACGATTGAGAACCATGTTTAAAATTCATTTGGAATCCCGAGAAAATAACTTAAACATTAATAGAATTGAAGAAAGATAAGAGTGAAGGACACGCTCGGATTTAAGGAAAAAGATGAGGGGCAGATTCGAGAAAAACAAGAGCCGATCGATCGCTCTATCCAAAATATTGCCGCCGATCGATCGCTCATCGCTTGAGCGATCGATCGCCCTTACAAAAAAATAACACAGCCGATCGATCGCTCATCACTTGATCGATTGATCGCCCCTTTAAACAATTACAGCCGATCGATCGCCACTTTTGCCGATCGATCGACAACCTCTCTGGAATCAATATTTTGCTAAAACTTTTGAGCCGATCGATCGCCCCCTTGGCCGAACGATCGGCTACCCCTCTGGTTCCTGCACAAGACTTTCTTCCACGCCCATAAGACATACATCAATCCAACAAAACTTCTTCCAAATTTATCAAACAAAACTCAGTTTAAATCATTCAATCGAGAGGCTTTAAATCCTGAAATTATCCATAATTGAAAATCATATGAAAACAAGACGAGTAAATCGTAGCGGAAGTCAAAACGATATAAAATCCCTTAGTCATAAAATCTCCTTTAATCTAGAAAGGACTCCAACCATCCTAATACTTATCAACATATGTGAGATCTTATGAAAGTTCATTTCTACTTAACATCTCTATCAAAAACTTTTACCAAACTTGCTAGAAGCACCACCCTCGGGTCAAATCGCCGCCCAGCCACAAAATCCCGCCATGAGCACCATCCAGCAACCCGACTTAGACTTCATCATTCGGTTTGAGGTCCTCACCTTCAAACTCGTCACCTACATCATAAGGTTCAAACTATAAGCTTAATGCTTAGTAATGAGTGCAACATATATATAAATGCTCATAAATGCATGCTTCACATAAATGTGGTCATATCCTTATTCATCAATTACTTGGCATGAATTAAGGGAGGACATGGGGAGAAAAGGGCAAAAGAATCATAATCGTAGTCCAAACAGACAATAATAGTAACGACTAGTCCGGCCCCCACCAGCGGGAGGATCCACGAACTAATCGTGCAGTAACAACCCGGCCCCCACCAGTGGGAGGATTCGTGAGCCTTCCTGCCAATTCGGCCCCCACCGGCGGGAGGATCCGCGAACCGTACAAAAATCTTGAGAACATAATTGTGGCCAATCCACCTCGTTCCACACTTAATCATGCTTACATACATTTCATATTCTTATCTCGATCATATAAAACGTGCACATGATGCATAGACATGAATTCACATAGGAATGACATACTATAAGAATGAACAACACATCATGCATCATAACATCACTCTACTCAAATTCATCATAACATAGTACACGACAAGTCATAATCATCAAACAATCACCCAAACAAACCTCTCTAGTATTCTTGTGATGTAGGGCCTTAGTGGCCAGAAATCCTAACACACTCACTTACCTGGGCTCCTTAGCAACGTCGTGCCTTCACTTTAAGCCCTTTCACCTAGACATTTTTCATAATCCGATATTAAAAATCAATCTTAAATAATCCAAATTAAAAACTAGCATAACCCTAGCTAAAGAAGTTTCCTAGAAATCTAAACTATCTCATTCGGGCATTTTCTCGAACACCTAGTGTGCATAAAATCTCTAACCTAACATTAATAACATCACTCCTCCCAACCACAAAAAATCTAAGAATCAACCTACAATCATCAATACTACATTAAAACAACTATAAATTGGATAGTTAGGTCGATTTTCAATAAAACCTAAAACTCCCAATAACTCCAACCGAAAACTTAACCAACAACAATCCCTAAAACGAAAACTAAATGAATAAATCATCTAAGGCTTACCTAGGGCTTGAACCTTGAAGAAAATCGGAAGATAACCGATCGTTGGAGGAGAGAACGTGGAATGGAGGAGGAATGCCGAAGGGAAGAGAGAAAAAAAATATGAAGGAGAGGGTGAGGTCGGCTGGAGAGGAAATCGTGAGGGGGAGAAAAGAAATTTTAGGTTTAATAAAATTTTTCCTTGCATAATTACCATATCGCCCCTCCTATTGATCTTTCACTTAAATCTATTAAACAATCTATGATTTGGTTTTCTCCAAAATAATATTAAACCACTAAAATTCACATAAATCCTTGGGGTCCCAATAAAACTTCCCGCTCGCAAAATGGGTTTAACTCACTAATTCTACAAATTAAAGCACTAAACGGTGAAAACCGGAGGTCTAAAAAATAAAAACTCATAACCCGAAAAATCCGGGTGTTACAGGGAGTCCTTGCAGATCAATGAGATGTTCGACAGAATCGGCCTCCAAGGGATGTATAGTCTGCAGGGCAAAAGCTGTGATAGAATTGTTCGCCTATTCTATGCGAACATAAGTTGGACCGAGAGGTCCGGAATTATTAAGACCTACATATTGGGTAAGGAGATTCTCATTACTCCGGAGACGGTCAATCGGTTGATCGAGTTAGTCGCAGAAGGGGCGAAGAGATACTACCATGTCCAACGGAAGTGTCTCATCCTCAGAACAGCCGAGGGAACAGAGTTCATTAGGCAAATTCATCGGAACTCTGACATTGTGCAGTTCATTAAGCCAGGAGCTAAATACTTGAATGTAAAAGCTCGCGTTGTCCACAATCTATTGTCACACACCATTCTACCTTGTGTTAGACATAGAGATCACGTTAGCTACATGTGTCTCTATATCATGGAGAAACTGTACAACTGTAATATCCGGCCTGTACAGAATTTTAGATTATAATATATATCGGCATTTTCTATAAATATGTCAAATCAAATTCGTTTTACAAAAAGAAAGCGTCATTATGATTCTAACGATTAATAGGAATTTTAAGAAATTTACGGGAATTTTCGGAGTAATAACGCTATATTCCGAGTAATTACATTTCTCGTAATATGAAGGATGTTTTAGTAAAAATAGTAAACGAGGTCCGAATTGCGAACGGATAGTTTTGTTAGAACCCAAATAATAAATTGGACTTATTGGAGAAATAAGAAAATTTGGAGAAACCAAATCGCTAGCCGATTAACGAAACGAAGGACGAAACAAATAAAAATAAGTGTTAAGGGCATTTTAGTAATTTTTAAATCAATATTATAAGTTAACCTAAATCTATTTCTTCTTCACTTCTCCCCTGTTGCGTGAAGAAACCAGAGAGCTTTCTCTCTTCCTCCCTCACGGCGACTTCAACGTTCTGACCTCCGTTCGTCCTCCAATCGTTCTGTTTTCTCCTCCAATCGACGCTCTAGGTATGATTCTAAAGTTTTAGAGCGTTAAATTCCGAGTTTCATAGAGTTAAACCAATTAGGGTTCATTTAGGGTTTCGATTAAAAGTCGAGATTTAGGGTTCGAAATCGATAGATTGTTGTAGATTACGAATGTATAGGACGTATTGAACGTTATTGGACGAAGTTAGAGTGATTTGTGAGAAATGTTAAAATTGGAGAATTTTCGGGTTTTTAGGAAAACTCGTTAATTGAAATTTTAAACTATTGAGCGTTAATCGTTGTTTAAATACTTCGATTAGTTAGATTAAGATTTTAGGAAAATCCTTTAGTTAAGGTTTTAGTTGAATTTGGACATTTAGAAGTTTGAATTCATTTTAACGATAAACGTTCTAAATTGCTTAGGTAAACAACGCTCGTGGACGGAGCTTGAGCTGCTTTGAACACGAGGTAAGTTCTCGTGATCTTCTCTGGCCGATTGGCCTACACCGTACGTCGTGGTTGTCTCGAGGAGTTTTGGAGATGCGTTTATTTAAATTATTTTGGTTGGGTAGTCAGAAATAGTTCTTTTTATAGGTTACATTCTTAATTGCTTATTGTCCTGATGGTACATATGTGGTTGTTTACTTTAAGATATAAACTGTTCACGCATCGCATGTTTTAAAGATAATGCATAGAAAAACAGCCGTAAGGCATACAGTTTACAGGCCGCAAGGCATACAGTTTACAGGCCGCAAGGCATACAGTTTACAGGTCACGCGAGGTGGGGCTCAGGCACGGCTGTACGGGTTGTAAGCGTGCACCCCCCTCCTCTAGCTAGAAAGAGTAGTCCGCCCGCTGAATGAGCTCTCTCTGGTTAGGGGGATAGGATCTCGGTGACACCTACAGTGCATAGCATAGCATTGCATAGCATAGCATAGCATCGCATTTGCATTTACGAGCCTTACTGAGATTTTTATCTCATAGTGTGTTGTATGGTGTAGGTGATTACGAGGAAACAGGTGAGGAGGAGATCCCTCCACCTGAGGAGTGACACAGTTGACGGATGATGGCTGCGGGGGTGTGCTGGCGCAGTCGACGCTTACCTGACCCGTGGAGACGTATGTATAGATTTTGGGGTTTTAGGATGTTTTGAATTGATGAATTGTATAGACATTTTAGGATGTTTGGTTCTGGTAGTTGATAGGTTACTTTTCGTAGTTTAAACGTTTTGTAAATGTATTTTGAAAATGTTTGGTATTAGGAAAATGTTCGGTTTTTAAATATATCCATGCAGTTCGTTTTTGTGAAAATGTATTTCGTGTCAAATGTGTCTCGAGTTGGTTTGAGCGAGAGTATAGAGATGCATAGGTATCAGGAAGTTTGATGCTAAAATGTATGTTGCGGTGTACGTTGAAATCGTGTTAGAGGATTGGTCAAAAATGTGTTAAGGATTGTAGGAATATACAGGGGAAAATGTGGAGCGATCGAACGCCTGAATGCAAGCGCTCGAACATAGAACTCTCTGGTTTTCCAGAGAGTTCTGCGATCGGGAGCGGGTAGAGCTGCGATCAGGCGCGGGAAGAGAAAAGAGGGACGCACGATCGGCCAAGCGATGGCCGACCGTGCGGCCAGGAGGGTGGCGCCCGAACGCCTATCATTTGGCGTTCGAGCGCCCCTCATTTTAAGTGGGGATTTTCCCCTTCTGTCCTTCGGCCGATTTTACGTTTTTTAATTTATTTATTTAATTGTTTTAATTGATTTAAATTGTTTTAATTTCAATTGTTTTAGTATTTGTTTTAAACGATTTACTAAATAAACTCTGATTTCGATTTAATCTCCGCTTAAGGTTTTTATAACGATAAGTACAAAAAAATATATATAGAGTACGAAAATTGGGTACAGTATTAGGGTTATGACAACAACGGTATAATGTTCGACCTCAACTTTGTGATTTTAAGTCATATGTGTGAGATCGGGCGTACACGGAACAAGAACCTCTCCTATAGTGTCTTGATTCAGAAAATTATCCAGCATTTTGAGATTCAGTTACCGCCTGGAGAGTAGCTCAGATCACAGCGGGCCGGGGAGGCATTTGACAAGCTTCATTTGGTTCGGATGGGCCTCGTTGAAACAGATGGAATGTGGACGTTGAGGGGAGATGAGGGGGATGATAATCATGTAGGGCAACCCACTCATATAGGGCAACCCACAGAGTCTGTTATGGCAGATATGGAGTCTGTTAGGACGGATATAGAGTATCTCTCAAACAGAGTCCATAAGATCGAAGTGACTCTGACGGAGTCTCACAGAGAGGTGATGGAATACCTCAGAGGGATGATGGAGTACCATAGAGGTACGAGGCGGATCATTCAGGACCTGGTGGAGGCCAATGATGACGATGTCCATCCGATGTCGGGCGATGACGACGATACACCTCTGAAATTTTAAACCAAATGTGTCGTCCACAGCAGCCAAATGTGTCATTCACAACAGCCAACAACCCCTGAAATTTTAAAGAAAAACAGGTTCAGCATAAAACAATGTAACTACAACGCCCGAATAATAATAATAGTAATAATAATATATACTTTTTGTCGATCCGACACAAATGTCCATCCTCGTCCACGGTCAATGCCTAAATCGTCCTATAATAACTCCAAAAACCACATCCACGAGTTCTTGCATTCTGTCTCCACGTTGGCAACAACAATGAAATATACGCCATTGTTGCCATCAATACTTACGGCCGTGAGTAATTAGCCAAGGGCAGAAGCCCTTCAGATGACATCCATCTAAACAGATAATACGTTTACCCTGTTCCAGCAAACCTACCACACAAGCAACCATATATATGTACATTCTTTCAAATATCATCTTTTCATCTTGCCCCTCACCCACCACGTAACCATGTATTTTCACTGCACTGCCTGGATTTGATCCGACTATTTCTTTTAAGTACGAACATAGTAGTTTAAATTGTTCTTCGCTCCTTCAGTAATTAAGTTCTTTAGCTTCACTTCTTCCTCTTCTCGCAAGACTTGGCTTAATGTTCACCTTATGTTCCTTCCTCACTGTCTCGATAATATCAAGAATGAGCCAGTCAAGTTGATTTTTGAATCTATCTGAATAATACATTGTCAACCACTTTGCCGAAGCGTGTTATTGTCCTTACACAGTTGTGATCATTACGGTAGAACTTTATTTAGAAGGTCAACTCATTTTACATGACCGAAGCATGCAGATGCCAATTACAATTTACTCCTTGACATTTTGTCGTGAGTCTCTTCTTCTTATTTTTAACGAATTTGATATCAAATTTGTTTTTCAAAGCATAATCTTGTACTTCGTCTCTAATTTATTTTAAAGAACTATATTGTCTACCCATAGCGAAATCACCCGAATTTTCTGCCCTTACTTGTATGCTTTGTGCCACGTTATCATCTGAATTAAACGGTTCTCGAAGCTCATCATCTAAGGTTTGCGAGATTGAATGCACCTGTATTTCTCCATCACCCGCTAAGTGATCAAATAGTTGAATATCATCGTATATGGGACCGTGCTCCTCCATATACCACTCTATGTTCGCAGGCTCATCTGCATCAACAAATCTTTCAGCCATTTATGACAATTATCTACAAAAAAAAATAAAAAATTTTATTCAAGATAAACAATAGCCTATCAATTGAATAAAAAATAATTTTGCCGATAAGATAAATCCAAATTGAAGCTCAATTTTAGCCTATCAATTGAACAATACAACAATAACGATCAGAATAAATAAAGAAAATCAGAGAAAAACAATCTCAATTCAGCAAAAATGGAGAACGGACGGACGCTCTTTCAGTGCGTCCGTCCGTTATACAGGCTGGAAAACAGACAGTTTACAAAATCTAAGTTATTTACGATAAAAATTGAACTAAATCAATCAGAATGGAGAAAGCTATTACTTGAAGCGTTTTTCGATCGCAAATATGCAAAAATTTTGCAAGAGGGTTGAGAGAAAATCCTTTTTTGGCGCGGTGAAATGTCAGATTTCAAACTCTGGTTCGATATAAATTGCGAGAACAGACGGACTCTGTATTTAAGTGTCCGTCCGTTTTCGTCCTAATTTAAAATGTCCGTCCGTTTATAAAACGCCTTAAAAATAACGGACGGATATACAGAATAACGGACGGACAAACTTTTCATGCGTCTGTCCGTAATATTTACCGAACGGTCTCTATTTTGAAACGTTCGTTCGGTATACGACAACAGATTTAAAACGGACAGACGTTATTTTTTTCCGTTCGTCCGATATACGGCCAAAATGGATATCAGACGGACGGTAGGGTTTGTTTTGTTATGTTTTTTTTTTATAGTTTAAGGTTTGGATTGTTAAATTTGATACTTTAAGGTTTCATATAAAAAAACGTATACTTCGCGGTCATAATCGGTAATTTCCCAAAAAAGAAAGAAGACGAGACAGACGGGTACGCATTTTCTATTTTATTTTTTATTTTTTTAATATATATAATTAAGTTATATTAATTTGTGTGATTAAAGATAAGCGGAATTTCCAAAATACTATATATACCTTTTTTGGATTTCGTTAGACCCAATCTTCAGCTAAACTAACAGACACACACAGACCATCTCTCACAGTGACAATGGCGTTAGCATTGCAGTCTCCGCCTTCTGCATCTCTTTCATCTTCTTCCAATTTGCAGGTGCTTTCTATCTCCCTCTTTCAGTTGTAGATTGTGATTACCTAACTGTGTTGCTGCATTTTCTAATCAGGGAAGATACAGGTTCTCAGCTGGATTAAAGGCTTCCAATGTCAATTTCACTTCACGCTCCTCTTTTCCTCTGATTCGTGCTTCTTCCTCCCTCGACACTGGTCTCTGTATTGTTTTTTCTCTTCCTTTTCAAATCTCTGGAATTAGATCTTCCTAAGATCGGCTAATACGACATTTTTGTTTTATTTTTTTCTTTCTGAGAGTGGATTTGGATTTTGTTTGTTGCTTAGGTTTGACTACCGAACTGGACTCCATTTCTAGCTTCAGCGAGATTGTTCCAGACACCGTCATCTTCGATGACTTTGAGAAGTATAAAACATTGTTTATATATCGTCATTTTTTTTATGCAAGAGTTTTTAAATACCGTGATCTTAATTCGCTGATTTACGGAAAATAATTGTTTCGTATTTTGTCATTCTCAAACCTTAGGAAGAGTCTTGAAGATGCAATTTTGTTGTTTTTTTCCTTCTTATTTTTCTAATCATTCTTTGCCTTCTTATTATAGCTTTTGTTTTTCCTCTTCCTTTCGGTAATCTATACATGGTGCAATGATTTCATCTTTTTCGGCAGATTTCCTCCAACAGCTGCTACAGTCAGTTCGTCTCTCCTATTGGGCATTTGTGGCCTTCCTGATACCATATTTAGAGTAATCGCAAAAGCATATACCATGAATTTGTCTATGGATACTTTATGGAAAATCTTTTTTTTATTTATTTTCATTATTTTTTCTTATGTTGTTGTGTAGAATGCCGTTGATATGGCTTTAGCAGATACAGGGTGTTTTGGGGTAGAAAACTCGGAGTTGAAATTATCCTGTTTCGTTAACAAAGTTGGTCCTTTGCGTACCTCATTGCTTTCAATTCATTTTCTGTTTCGATTCAATCAATTGTTTGGTGATCAAATCCAGTGTGCAGGCTCTTGTTAATGTTGGCAGTGATTTGGCAAAATTAGTTCCTGGACGTGTTTCAACCGAGGTTGATGCACGTCTTACTTATGACACACACGGAATTATTAGAAGGGTATGAGGATTTTCATGACTTTTCTCAAAGAAAGTTAGTAAACTTCATATGTTTTCCTACTGCAAGATTCCTGATTTTCCAGAATCAGATTTACTTCTTTGAGAACGACTATTTAGTTGAAGCACTCTCTAAACACAAGATTATGTTAATTACTCATCCTTGAATAAGTGGTTTTCCTTGTGCCTTTTGCGGGTCAGGGGTACTTAATATTCCGTTATCTTATTCTTTTTCAATCTGATTCCACTTCTTCTAATGTCATAGGTGCATGATTTGTTGAAGTTGTACAATGACGTAGAGATTCCCCCCGAGCGCCTTCTCTTTAAAATTCCATCAACATGGCAGGTGAATTTGTGCCAAAATATGTTTATTTCCTTATATTGGAATACTTTGCGTTTACAGTTTTACCACTTCACAAATGACCCAATGTTTATTGGTGGTATTCTATTCAGGGAATTGAGGCAGCAAGGTTATTGGAATCTGAGGGCATACAGACCCATTTGACTTTTGTATACAGGTATATTAAAGTCGAAGACGACTCCTATTTACCAAATGAAATAGATAACAACATCATTATGTTCCAAAAACATCATAACAATTGTTTTAATGCTGATTTTACGATGAAAAATTCGGTAATGTTTTTAATTTACAAAATGTAATTTCACGAGCGACTGGGCTTTCATAATTTGCGTAGATATGTACAGCCAGATAAAAAATCTCTCTGGACCAAAATCCTCTATTTGTTGAAAAATATTTGATTAGATTTTATTTTAGTACTACATAAACTATGGTCTGGCTGTTTCTACAGCTTTGCTCAAGCAGCAGCTGCAGCCCAAGCTGGTGCATCTGTCATACAGATTTTTGTTGGCCGGATCAGAGTAATCTTCCAACAATTTTGTGCTGGATTAATGGATAACCTTCAAATTTGGTCATGCTTTCGTTTCTTATCTTTCAGGATTGGTCTCGCACTCACTCCGATGATCCTGAAATAGAAGCTGCTGTTAAGAGAGGAGAAGATCCTGGGTTGGCTTTGGTTAGTTGATAGGCGCTGATGTTCATATGTTTGTTCTTTGAACATATCAATTAAATATAATATGTTTTCCATTCATATAATAACATATTATCTATCACTTGGTTACCCACCTGTATCAGTTTTACCAGTTAGTTTTGAAGCTCATGACAATCTGTGTAGCTAGTTTAAAATATATCACCAACGCATATTTTGAAGCATAATTTTCCAAGTTCTATTTTTTGTTTGTTTAACTTGAACTGAAACTTGTTAAGGCTGTGTTATAGTTCCCTACCTCGCACTTCACTCGTCTCTTACCACTTGGTTAAAAGATCTCTTCCCACAAAGGAGAGATGCAAGGTTCGAACTCCTCCATGGTGAAATTATTAGGGATTGAACCATGTTGTTGGGGTATGAGATCCACTATGTTATGGCTCTTCGGTTGAAGATTCTGACTGGTGGAGAATTATAACCGATGAGAGAGCCGAGTGTAGTGCTATTGAGTGAAATGCGAGGTGTGGAACCATAACAGTTTGTTTGAGGTGCTAGTTCTATTTATAAGTCGTATTTATGTGCATAGAATAATAATACTTGCAAATGGGAACCTTATCCGTTTCTAAACATGAAATATCTCATTTATAATGTAGGTAACAAAGGCTTACAATTACATCCACAAATATGGACACAGATCAAAGTTGATGGCAGCTGCAGTAAGGAACAAGCAGGACTTATTCAGTCTTCTGGGGTAGCTATATGACTCACCTTTTTTATTGGTAATTTAGAAGTTATTACATTTTGGACATCTGATTTAATTTCTGCTGCCTCTGCTTTTTTCATTTTGTCAATTGTTCAGAGTTGACTACATTATTGCACCATTGAAGATACTCCAGTCTCTCAAAGAGTCCGTGATTGCTCCTGATGATAAGTACTCTTTTGTGAGAAGGTTATCACCACAGTCTGCTGCCAATTATGAATTCAGTAAAGAAGAGGTATGTCCTATTTACTTGTTTGAGTGTATTTTTTCTATCCACATTATAAGTCTCTTAGTTTTGACAAATTCATGTAATGAAAACAGTATATGGTGTTCAAAAACATGTAAAAGTCTGTACCATCACGCTCCATTTGCATGCGAAGATTTCAAAGTTCAAGATCCATTATGTTAAAAATATATATTAAGGCATTAGTTGTCTATATTTTTTAAGTTCGGGGTCCAAATTACGTTTTACCCTAATAATAATGTCCAACACCTTGTCCTAACATTTCATTTCGAAAATGACAATGCATTTTATTGTGTTATACATTTTCAGATATCACCGTGTATGACAAACCTTAGATGCTACCAAAGGGATTGTCAATAACGACATTGTTTACATCACTTTATATTCTTTCCTGACACATCATTTGGACACCATATTCTATGTACATAGAACATTGACTACCTTTTGAAAGCCTTGTTGGATAGGAAATAGTAGACTTTTTCACATATTTGCTCTTGATCATAATGGCTGTTAAAATGGACCAAAATTTTAAACTTGGCAGCTCAAGAAATGGGACCAGTTGAGCCTTACATCAGCAATGGGACCTGCAGCCGTGCAGCTTCTGAGTACTGGGATAGAAGGTTATACTAATCAAGCAAAACGAGTAGAGGAACTGTTCGGTAAGATCTGGCCTCCCCCAAATGTATGAATTGGTTTAATGTTATGGCACATATTTAGTGTTTCATGAATGCGACTGAAGAGTGATCATCGAGTTTTCCACCGTCTTTTCTTGTCTTCTTCTCTCACTTTTACTGCAAAACACTAAATTGAAGATGGATTCATCCAAGTTTGTTGTTTTTGTTATTATTGTTTTTTTTTTTTTTTTGACAAAGTGGCAAAGAAAAATGAAAACTTTGGAAGTTATAGATTTTCACAAGGATTAGGTTAGAACATGGGAAACTGGATTCTTCCTTTTACTCTCTGTAATCATGTCGACCTAGGTTATGGTTTGGTCAGCCGTGGCTTGGATGTAGATTATGGTCGAATGCTATGGTTGCTGCTCTCCAAATACTTCAATTTGATTTTTCAAGTCAATAATGTACACTTCTTGTAACGTTGTTGGCATGGTTTCGTTCTAAAAAATGGCACATAACACATAATTTTCATTCACCAAACATAAGACAAAATTTGATAAAAAATGTCAAGGCTTCAGACGGGTAAAGCTAAATTGTTGCACTTTACTTATCTGGGTCTAGCAGCGAATACATGTATAATCATCTTTTCAGTTTCACTGCCGTAAATCGTAGTATGATGTATAATCATCTTTTCAGTTTCACCGCGTAAATCGTAGTCCATACTTTAAGAATGACATCGATTCGATAAAGACGCATCCATAAATACCACTCTCGCCTTGATTTTTCCTCTTGCTGAACATTCTATTTGAACACTTGGAACTCTTTCCCGCCACTTGATTTTCTCTTAATGTATTTACATTGGATAAATGTAAAGGTTTACGGTTTAGTTTATAGAGGGCTTGTGGCTTATGGAAATTAAAGTCTTTTCAGATATCACCGTGTATGACAAACCTTAGATGCTACCAAAGGGATTGTCAATAACGACATTGTTTACATCACTTTATATTCTTTCCTGACACATCATTTGGACACCATATTCTATGTACATAGAACATTGACTACCTTTTGAAAGCCTTGTTGGATAGGAAATAGTAGACTTTTTCACATATTTGCTCTTGATCATAATGGCTGTTAAATGGACCAAAATTTTAAACTTGGCAGCTCAAGAAATGGGACCAGTTGAGCCTTACATCAGCAATGGGACCTGCAGCCGTGCAGCTTCTGAGTACTGGGATAGAAGGTTATACTAATCAAGCAAAACGAGTAGAGGAACTGTTCGGTAAGATCTGGCCTCCCCCAAATGTATGAATTGGTTTAATGTTATGGCACATATTTAGTGTTTCATGAATGCGACTGAAGAGTGATCATCGAGTTTTCCACCGTCTTTCTTGTCTTCTTCTCTCACTTTTACTGCAAAACACTAAATTGAAGATGGATTCATCCAAGTTTGTTGTTTTTGTTATTATTGTTTTTTTTTTTTTTTTTGACAAAGTGGCAAAGAAAAATGAAAACTTTGGAAGTTATAGATTTTCACAAGGATTAGGTTAGAACATGGGAAACTGGATTCTTCCTTTTACTCTCTGTAATCATGTCGACCTAGGTTATGGTTTGGTCAGCCGTGGCTTGGATGTAGATTATGGTCGAATGCTATGGTTGCTGCTCTCCAAATACTTCAATTTGATTTTTCAAGTCAATAATGTACACTTCTTGTAACGTTGTTGGCATGGTTTCGTTCTAAAAAATGGCACATAACACATAATTTTCATTCACCAAACATAAGACAAAATTTGATAAAAAATGTCAAGGCTTCAGACGGGTAAAGCTAAATTGTTGCACTTTACTTATCTGGGTCTAGCAGCGAATACATGTATAATCATCTTTTCAGTTTCACTGCCGTAAATCGTAGTATGATGTATAATCATCTTTTCAGTTTCACCGCCGTAAATCGTAGTCCATACTTTAAGAATGACATCGATTCGATAAATACGCATCCATAACTACCACTCTCGCCTTGATTTTTCCTCTTGCTGAACATTCTATTTGAACCACTTGGAACTCTTTCCCGCCACTTGATTTTCTCTTAATGTATTTACATTGGATAAATGTAAAGGTTTAAGGTTTAGTTTATAGAGGGCTTTGTTGGCTTATGGAAATTAAAAGTCTTGAGAATGTTTAGTCTATAAATTCATGTAAGTCGGAAATCGATTGGAACTCCCAAAACCACCTCTTGTTAGAAATCAAACGATAACACAAAAAACAAAAATACACAATAAGGGACACTAAATTTACGTGGAAAAATTCTTTCGGGTATCGTTCAGACTAATTTTTCTATCGGTTCTCTCCTTAATTCTTCATTGCTCCCAAGCAAAATCAATCTTCTTCACTTCCAAATTCAAAAACCAAGATAACCTACTTCAGCCATTATAAAATCTAAGAAAAGAAAGATTCTCATTGATGTCATTGGATTAAAAAAAAACAAAAATTATTCTTCTAACAAAGATCAATAATCACAAGAAACTCTAAACAAAGAAGAATAATCACAACCACAAAAAAAAAAAAAAAAAAAAAGAAGAAATTTGCAATCTCTGATGAGTAAAAACTAACCTCTATAAAAAAACAACAAAGATTACTCTTCTAACAAAGAACTGAATAATCTAAATAATACAAGTAAACTCAAAATGATGTCTATGTTTATGCCACTAATGTCTCTGTAAATATAAATATATTGCAAATATGTTAGCAATAATTTTTTGACAAATAAACATTTATGGAAATAATATTTTATTTCATTGATTTCAAAGTTGTTAGTTTGTTTTTTGGAAATCAAGAAATAATTTATTCAAATTATTGAATGGATGGATATTGGAAATCAAGAAGATATTGGTGAAAGTTAAAATAAGGAAACTTGAGGATCAAAGAAGTAGTTGAAAATCTAGAGGCTTTAGTTTTTTTCAAAACTTTGTTTTGAAAGACCGATTTGAAAGATATTTGATGGATTATATCTAGCCTTGAGATCACATTAATTATGAGATACTTTTCTAAGTCTTCGGGATCCATATATAAGTAGTTGAGGGTACTTTCCTAAAATATCTCACATGGTGTCTCTCAACCGATTTAGTGAGATTTGATTTTCTTATTCTTAGCAACTTTAAATTTCTATTTGGTATTTGAATTAAACCTTAGATAAGGCAGTTACCAATCATATTTAAGTTTTTGTTCCTAAGGAAGCGCACACAGATTTTTCATTATTTTGGGAAGGAGATTTCTTGATTGGCAAGCCGTCGTCGTTCTTTCTCTCCCTCACGCTTCTGCGTATAAGTTTGTGATTGATCATTCAGTTCTTGAATGATTATTTTATACACTCTGTTTATGCTTTGGAATTTATCGATTATTCGAGTGTGCTGATTTATTGCGTCCGTAGATAACGACCTGGTATTACAGACGGTGTCATAGGAAGCAAAGATAAGAGAGAATTTTTATTAGTTTAAGTCCGTTTGTCTTGTAACTTTGTGAACTCATGAAATGTTTTTATAACTGGGCGTGACCCCGCAGATGTAGGTAAATTGCCGAATTGCATTACCAATCTCCTATTTATTTTCTTTCAATATTTTTATAATTGTCTATCATTGTATTAATTATTAACGTCACGAAACACTCTGTGTGACATCGCATAACTAATCTTGACCTTTCAATCTTTACGCTCGATCATCATTCTTTGCCAAAATTTGTGATATGTGAATTTCATGAATAATGTCTTAAGTACCTATATATTAAAAACAACATAATTATAAAACACAACAAATAAATCATCATTTGTAATGAATTTTTATTTACTTCCATTATAATATCATCCAAATATGAAAAAAGTTAGAAAATAACTAGAATAACATATAAATCAACTAATATTAAATAGTGCAAATTATAGATACATATGCCTTTTTCAAATTGCTTCACTTCATTGAATATTTCGTAAATATTTATAGGTCTATTTGAAGAAAAAATCCAACTTTGGGTGTAAATGAGACCTAAAATTTTTGGAGCTAAGGAACTATGAAATGTATTTAACACTCGACCACTACAACTTAATGTCGACTTTGAAGCAACTGTAGAAATTGGAATAATAAACACATCTCTTTTAATTTTACACAAAGTTGGATATTTTGAAGATTCATCCTCCAACAATTAAATATTTCTATATGGTTTGAAAAACTCTCAAATTTATCCAACAAATACTTTTGAATATCCTTTAGGTACCTAACTCATCTTTATGGATCAATTCTTCTTGAAACGTCAACTCAAACTCATCATCATCCATATTGTCATGAGTAACAACATGAACCACATAGTTAGAAGCTTGTTCCATGTTATCCAATTATGAATCTACTTAGAACTCATAATAAAACTTCTAATTGTATGTTTGATAACTCCATGAAAATTAGAATTATTGTCATTATTCTAAGCAAAATTTGATACTTACTCTTGGGTTTGTTGGTATTTTTAATTTATTTTAAGTTATGGTGCAGATAAATATTCAAATAAGTAAAATGAAGATAATAATGAGTAATTTCGGAAGTCGGGTCACGACCCAAAGAACTTCAAGCCACGACTGAAAGCAAATATTCGGCTGTGCCGCAACTCCAGACTTCTCGAGTTGCAACCTAATAGTAGATTCATTGTCTGAAAATACAAAATTCCGCATATTTTGAAAAATATTTTTGCGATTTTGGAAAACGTAATCGAGATTCTATAAATACAACATATTGAAATGAAAGAAGGATTTTCAGCAACCTCGAGATGTATTTTGGAGAGTGATCGAAGAAGGTTTTTCACACCAGACTATAAGGCTAACCAACACACGTGTTACACCATTACGATGATATCCGGAGACAAATATTCTCTTGTACTTCTTTATTCTTTTTGATTTAATTATGTTCAACATTTTTTCTTTTATTTTTATTTCATCTATGTTGAACTAAATCTTCTATCCGGAAGAAAAATGGATAGTTTATTTAGATTATTATTTTGCTTGATTAAATATAGTTGAAGTCGTTATTTACTTATGATATTATATTTTTCATACTTTCAATTTTCTCGTAACTTATTGAATAATTTTATATTTAGAATTTGACAATCGAGAAAGGTCATTCTAAATAAGATTTGAATATTCAACGTAAAAATTTAACAACTTTAGAGAGTATTAGAATTTTACAAAATCAAATAAAAAATTATTGAACTTTATTGAACGATTAAAATAATAATTTTTTTTATAGATATTAAAATTGTGATTTTAGGAATTAATACGAAGTTAGAAGTTGTACAGAAGACATGATAATCACTGCGTAGTTTCAGTGACGAGGACCAGGGAGAGGACCATGTTGTTTTAACCTGTCACAAATCACTAATTTTAATTAATTCAAATAAAAGTATATCCTCTAAAATGTTATTATTTAAAAACAAAATTCAGTGCTGCAATATTTGAGGACAAAAATGAAACTTTTGAGGTTGTCCAATCATTGGACGCCACGTCAAACTCTACTTTTTTTCTTGCATGATTTTGTTCGGAGGATTCTCATTTTCATATTTCTCTCCGTTCTCGCCAGCCAAACAGCAACATTTAAATTTAACAAAATAGCGAAATGGCTCTTGCACAGACACTACCCTCCATTGATATGCACTTCTACCTTATTTAGGCTTTCTCTCTCTAGCTTTTTTTTGCTGTTCATTGCCTTTTTCATGATTTTCTTTGTTGATTAACTGAAGAAGAAGGACCTGAAGAATCCTCAAATGGTGAACAGAGATCCATTTTTTTCTTCATCAGATCAGGAATACCTTCCCATCGCCCTTCCCTGCTCCTACAATCCTCTTCCTGATGAACCTCCGGCCGATGATTCCCCGGCTTCCCTTAGGCGACCCATTGCATGGGTTGTTCTCTTTTTTTTTTTTCAGTTTTCTGGTGATTTGTTTCTTGGTTGCAATTAAAGAATCCCATGCAGCTGTAAATGGGTCATTTTCTATGCCGAAGGTATCGCCCCCGACATCGGTGGCGCCGGAGACATTGTTACCCATGTCTCGTGGGGTATCGGTTGGTGTGTCGGAAAAGGCCTTCATCAACATCATCACAAGAGAACTTCCTTTTTTTCCACCAAAAACTTATTTTCTACATCATAATCTTTGAAAACAGCTGGACATCATAGCTGAATTTGAGCTGGATGAGAAGGATTTGAACAGAGCATCTCAATCCAACGCAAAATTCAGCTGTTCGACCAGCCGGGGAGCTGCTGAACGGGGCTCCTTGGGGCCTTTCGGTCTTTTGGTTCTGGCCGACGACATCCTCTCGGAGAGTACTCCAGTTTATTTCTATGTTGCCAAAAGAGAAAATGATAATCTTGAGACTTTCATCTGCTCTGATCAATCATAGTACATAAATTTTAGTCAAATCTCATTTAGAATTCATTAATCTTCATACTCTAAATCTGTCCAATTTTTGTTTCCTCAGATCCTCCAAAGCAAACGACGTCATAAAAAACATCTACGGCAGCTCGGTGCCGGTTTTGAAAGGCGAAAAGTTTTCTCTAAGGATCTTGGTGAGTAAAGACCTTAACTCTTGTTATTTACACAAACTTTTCTCCAAGGATCTTGGTGACTAAAGACCTTAACTCTTGTTATTTTCACAATTTAAACTGATGTCTTACCAGTATAACTCTCTGAATTCAGGTCGATCATTCAATTGTAGAAAGCTTTGCTCAAGGTGGGAGAGCTTGCGTTACAAGTAGGGTTTATCCAACCAAAGCCCTGTATGGAGCTGCAAGGCTCTTTGTTTTCAACAATGCTACTGGGGCTGACGTTAAAGTCTCACTCAATATATGGCAAATGAACTCTGCCGATATACGACCATTTCATGCTAACACAGAAAAATAAAGAGATGACATTTTGACACCACATTTGTGCATTATTATTTTGCCTCAAAATCTTGTATTTCAAAACCCCTTTTGCCTGTTCATTAGGTTCTTCAATTTTGGATGGGGAGTCGGAATGGTTAATCTCGGGTCGACGGGTTTGATCGATCGCATCAGAATGTTTTCTTTTGTAGATGATTTTTGTGTAGTGTAAAAATTTGGGAATTAAAAGTGATTATTTGCACAAGAAATTTATTATATCTTTTTGAGATGTATAATATGATGAGTAATTTATGATATTCACTAAGTCATAAATTAAAAAACAGAGTAATTATTGATTTGAATCTCGTACTATATACATTTTTTCAATTTGCCCCTGTACTAAAAAAACCAGCAAACTGAACACTGTATTTTGATTCTGTTATCAATTTTGACTTTCTATCAACAATTTCATTAAACCCTCATTTAAAAAATTACCAAACGATCTTGGATTCAGTTGAAATTTTTACCACATGTTCACTATTTATTGAGAAGATAATCTGAAAATTTTTGTTATTTTTTAACACATGTACGATTTATTGTAATTTTATTTTAATATTTTATAAAACTATTATAATAAATCATACAAATTTTAAAAAATCACAAAAATTTTCTATTATCTACCCATTAGATTGAATATCTAGAAAATTTTTCAAATAAATCAAATATCGTTTGGTATTTGTTTAAATTAATCTCAGTTTCTTCTTTACTTTATAAATTAATTTTTAAAAAACTACCAAACGATATTTGATATATTTGAAAACTTTTCCACATATTCAACCTATTATGAGTAGATAATTGAAAATTTTTCGTGATTTTCTAAAATTTTATGATTTATTATAATATTTTTATAAAATAATAAAATAAAATTACAATAAATCGTACATGTGTTAAAAAATAACGAAAATTTCTAGATTATCTTCTCATTAAGTAGTGAATATGTGTTAAAAATTTCAACTGAATCCAAGATTGTTTGGTAATTTTTTAAATGAGTGTTTAATGAAATTGTTGATAGAAGGTCAAAATTGATAACAGAATCAAAGTACATAGTTCGATTTGCCAATTTTTTTAGTACAGGGGGTGAATTGAAAAAGAGTGTATAGTACAGAGTTCAGATCGATAATTACCTTTAAAAAAAAATGTTCTTATAGTTTTGAAAACAATTAAATATGTCGAACTCCTTTTTATGTAAAATTACTTTCAAAATATTAATTTATGAAACACTTGATTTTTGAAGTAGCTGATTATTTTAAAGAGTAGTTAATGGTGATTACGTCAAAAGTTGTACCAATACCAAAATTGGCACTCAGACCCAAAACTTGGTGCTGCAACGACACTTCGACCTTGCGATGTTCTTTTGACGTCGTGCTGGTCAAAATAGTTTATTCACAGTTTAAGTCGAGGTTCCACGACGTGCCGCACAATGGTGTGACGCTGACTTATTAGTGCTCTTCGGTTTCAAACCCGAGAGCTCTACTATGTGGTGCTAGTAAAAGAGATGTGCTGACCCAAACCTTCAAGTTTGTTGAGTTCCCACGACATAAACGGAAATGCCCATTGCAATCTGCAATGGGTCAATGGAGCTCGCGACATAAAGTTGCGGTGCTAGTTTTGAAAACCTTTCAATTTTGGATTTTGAAACTCAAAATTTATTTCCCCCACATAAATCTCTTCACTTTATGTTTGCAAGAATGAAACTCAAAGAAATTGCCGGGGCATGCACAAGCAGTGGAGCATGAGGTTATATACATTTTCGAGAACAAGTTGTTCTAGTTATTGCTCATTTACTTTTTATTTTTTTATTTATTTACATAAGTATTTCTTTTATTTTACTTCCGATAAAATATTGAAAGTTGTAAATATTTTATTTTAAGAACACTTCAATTCTCTAACACCTATTACAAATGCTCAATATTGAAAGTTTAAGATCAGTTATGCGATGTCACACAAGGATCCTCGTGTGACACCGATTTTTAATGTAATGATGGACAATATAAAAATACAGAAATAAATGAGACAGGAGGTTGTTAACGCAGTTCGGCAACCAGCCTACGTCTGCGGGGCTACGCCTAGATATAAAAATATTTCTTTGAGTTCACGAAATTACAAGACAATCGGACTTATACAAATAAAGACTCTCTTTTATCTTTGTCGCCGCCTCAAGCTAACTTCCCCAAGGAAACTATTTTGCGAGATCTCATTGACTTTAAAACGACCTCTCCTGAGATCTAGATATCAACAAGATCCCCTTGTTGTTGGTTCATCCCGAAACCCGTGTTATGGCAAGATCCCCTCACTCACGATCAAGAATGACAAGCCCCCCTTGTCTGAAAATAGAACTCCTCCCGAGTTCGGATGCAGCCTCCTTCCGAGACTTGAGCTTCAATAAAGAACAAAGAATATTGCCTCCTGGGACACCTCCTGGAACACCAGAACGAAGTCTTCGGATGCAATAATCAACACACTCAATAAAACGATGAAATCCACTGATTAGGTCGAGTGTGTAAAACAATCACAAACCCATACGCAGAAACGTAGGGTGTGAAAGAAAAGCGACGGCTCGGAAAAACGAAGAAACCTTCTCACGCGAAAAACAAAACTCCGTCGTCAATCAGTTTTCACAGAAAACGAAAACCTTAAATAGCCTTGGTAACTTCCATATCTTCAATTCGTTCAGTTACCAAATCGGATTTAACTTCACAAGAAATAAGGAAAACAAATCTTAATTAATTCGGTTGTGTGACACTCCGTGTGACACTTTAGGAAAGTTTTCGTAACAACTCAGATATTCATCCAAAAATTCAGGAAAGCATCCCATTAATCATGGGAACTCGAAGCACAGCAAATCGTACCAAATCTTCATCAAATCTGCTTTCCAAATAAAAGTTTTTCAAAAAACAAGTGCCTTAAGTTTTTGGAAATAACTTTCCTAATATTCTTGTTTTCTTATTTTTCTCTTCCACAGAATCATCATGATTGCTCATATAATACCTTCTAATAATCTGAATAAGCTATTTCTTGATCGCCAAAAAATAAATCACCAATTTGAATAATTGTAAATAAAATATTATTTTCATAATAAATTGCCAAAAAATCAAATGCCAACACATATGCAAATCTTTGCATTTACAAATATCAATCTAAATTAGACATTTCAGAGGTTAATTGACAAACCTCCAATCCAACTTAACTATGATGGGAAATCCAATCCAAACACCCAAAAGTCTCATCCAGAATAGGATAAGGAGAAATAAATAAAATAATTTTCTCACCGGAACAACTAATGATGTAACACCCGGCATTTTTGCCATGTAATTGTTTTCCCGAATCATTTATGCGGGATTAACATTATATTTATACAACGTATGTTTTGGTTGAATTGTTGGAAATGTTTAGTGAAACTAAACTAATGTGTAACCAAAACAAAGCAAATTAGTTAAAAACCAATGGAGGGGTAAATAGGGAAGCAATTAAGGTGGTTGGGAAAGATCAAGTGGATGAGTGACACTTGGCAAAGACTTGCTGAAGGAGCCAATGCCTTTTCTCTTCCATCCTTCCTCTTTTCTCTTCACTCTACGTGAAGCACTCTCTATTTTCTCTCTTCCAGGCGATTAAGACGAAACTTCCACGCCTTGTTTCTCTAGCATTTCTCCGTTTTCTTCAGCAAAGGTAAGCATCTACTCACACTAATAAATTTGGACAAGTTTAAGGTGAGTTTTTACCGAAGTTTAGGGTTTCGGTTTTCGGTGAAAACTCACTGTTTTTGGATGAAAACACGTTGGTGTGTTTTCTAAAGAGTTGAAATGTGTTTGCTGCATTTCCTACGAGATATTAGTTAGCATTTGTAGCGTGTTTAAACTCTGAACATTCATGCTACAGGTCTGAGCTTTCCAGAGACGTTCGAGCATACTACTTGGCTGCACACAGGTAAGTTCATGCATCTACGTTGGCCCTACAACTTGGAGGTACTAGGTCTGGTCTGGTTCGGGTAGATAGAGTTTAAGTTATGTTTTAAGTTAAACTTGCTCCTGTTACGTTCTATTCTCCCTGTTGCATTTATTCTGTCATTTATGTTGAGCATCACACTTATTCATGCATACACGTTTCCTGTAAAAGCATGCAAATGTTTTCAGCACCGGTTTTGAAGTAAGTAAGATAAAATCCTGTAAAGAAAATGTATGGTTAAGTGTGGACGAGGACTGGCATCCTGTCAAGTACTCCTGTTATGTCCTGAAGTGGCATGTACATCCTGTTGTGCCAGCTCCTTCTCCCACTTATACCTTTCCTGTCCAGTGAAACGCAATGTTAAGTAATGTAATGTTCACGTATTTCAAAAGTCCATGCATCACTGCATTGCATTTCATGTTCTTATTGAGCTCTAGGCTCATAGTTGAACTCCTGTTGTAGGTATGGATTTTCCAGATGAGGAGCTTGAGCCTCAAACTGACGAGTTGATGTAGTTGGTGGGAGGAGCTCACGGGATGGTTGCTGCAGCCAGACAAATCCTGTCCCGAGGTTTATGTATTCAAAGTAAAGTCTATGTCTGTAAACCCTACTGGAATTCTGTGTTTGGTTTTTAAACTATGTTAGGATTCTGTATTTTTGGTTGTTGAAAACTCTGTTGGATATAGATAATGTAAGGTATTCTGTTGGTTAAGCTTTCTCTTGTTAAAACCTCTGTATTCGACAGTTGAACTATGTTTTGAAGTATTCTGGAATTCGTTTGGAATATTTTCTGTTAGTCTGTGCATGGACAGTTTCTGGTTTTAGAGCTATCCATGTAGTGTGATTTTTCTTAAGTTTCTATCATGTTAGAGCCATCCATGTAATTTGTTTTTCCTTAAAATTCCGTCATGTTTTTCCCGATATGTTCAAAAAAATCATGTTTTGAATCGTTTTCTGAAGTTTGAAGTTTTCATACATTTTGTTTCCACAACTTTTGTTTTCATGTAATCATGTTAAAAGTTGCCAGTTTTGTCTTTTAAGTTTTAGTCATCCGGTCACTGTTCATATTTTTACTCATCCGGTCACTGTTCACATTTTTACTCATCCGATCACTGTTCACATTTTTACTCATCCGGTCACTGTTCACATTTTTTTGTCATCCGGTCACTGTTCATATTTTTACTCATCCGGTCACTGTTCACATTTTTTTGTCATCCGGTCACTGTTCACATTTTTAGTCATCCGGTCACTGTTCACATTTTTAGTCATCCGGTCACTGTTCACATTTTTACTCATCCGGTCACTGTTCATATTTTTACTCATCCGGTCACTGTTCACATTTTTACTCATCCGGTCACTGTTCACATTTTTTTGTCATCCGGTCACTGTTCATATTTTTACTCATCCGGTCACTGTTCACATTTTTACTCATCCGGTCACTGTTCATATTTGTACTCATCCGGTCACTGTTCACATTTTTTTGTCATCCGGTCACTGTTCATATTTTTACTCATTCGGTCACTGTTCACATTTTTAGTCATCCGGTCACTGTTCACATTTTTACTCATCTGGTCACTGTTCACATTTTTAGTCATCCGGTCACTGTTCACATTTTTACTCATCCGGTCACTGTTCACATTTTTTTGTCATCCGGTCACTGTTCACTTTTTGTCTTATTCTCATTAACCATTAATTACATCTTCTGCTTCTGCCATTTGTAACTATTATCTATGTGTTTATACGTCTTCATGTCTCCTACTGTTATATGTTTTCAAAAAAAAAATGTCTTGTTTTCTGTAAAATGTCCGGTGTCATGGCTCCGATCCCGGACCTCGATCGGGTACGGTTTTGGGGCGTCACAAATGACACTTGAGAAAAATAAAGAAAAGAACGAAGAAGGAGGTCCACTTCTCAACGAGCATAGCAACACTAGAGAAATAGAGGTCTTTGGGGTGAACGACTTACTCAGTAAAAAATCTTATACTATTCCTTACATGGTTGAATGCTTTTGAGTATTTATTGTATTGCACTATCTATTTGGGATTTCACTATGTGGACTTTCACATGTGGGCTTTAGCTTTATATTTACTTTAAAGACTTCCGGTGCAAACTTAGTCTTGGTTTGTGTTAGCATGTTTCTTTTTGCGAATTGGGTCGTCCGACCCGATGTTTCTGTTCCAGTCCGTCCCTAGATCATTACAAAGTGGGTTAACGAGTGATGACTCTTATTTTAGAGTCATTTTATGCTAATTTTACATAAGAAAACTTATATGAATTGAGTGATTGCAATATTAAATTGATATGAATTTACTGCAATTTCTATATAGTGCTGCAGCATTTGTGTCTTAATGTAATTTAATATATTTCATGCAAATTCTCTATTAAAAGCAGATTTTTCTCCTTATTTTGAATTTTATATTTTCATATTTAAATGTAATTTTATTAGAGGGAAAATCAAATTCAAAAGCTGAAGATTATGGAAAAGAAGCAAATCACGTAAATTGAGGAAATTTGCTACTGATTATGGAGAGAGAAATTGCTGGAATCATGGAAGATATGGATTTAGAATTAATAGTGGAAGATGTGATAAAAATAGGAGCAAAAGACAAAAGCACCGGTAGATGCAAGGAAGCTGGGCATCGGAAGATGCAGTAAAGTAAACAAAAGCTGGGCAGCAAAGGAAACAAGAAAAAACAGAACGGGCAGCGGAAGATCTACAAAGAAATAAAAATTTGGTCAGCACTAGATGACAAAAAGCTGGGCAGCGGATGATGTTGAAAGAATAAAGAAAATTGGAACATCGGTAGATATACAAATGGGCAGCACTAAAGACAAACTAAGGAAATGCTGGAAGAAAGAAACAGCTGGGCAGCGGAAGACTAAAAGGGAAAGAAGAAAGCTGGGCAGCGGAAGAGGCAAAAACTTGGGCAGCACTAGATGACAAACTTGGGCAGCGGAAGATGTGCTAAACAAGGGCAGCAATAGAAGTGAAGAAAATAGGGCAGCAATCGGAAGATGTACAAAGGGAAAGAAGAAAAGGGTAGCATGGAGATTTAGCAATCGGAAGGCAATCGGAAGATGTACAAAGGGAAAGAAGAAAATAGGGTAGCAATCGGAAGATGTACAAAGGGAAAGAAGAAAATAGGGTAGCAATCGGAAGATGTACAAAGGGAAAGAAGAAAATAGGGTAGCAATCGGAAGATGTACAAAGGGAAAGAAGAAAATAGGGTAGCAATCGGAAGATGTACAAAGGGAAAGAAGAAAATAGGGTAGCAATCGGAAGATGTACAAAGGGAAAGAAGAAAATAGGGTAGCAATCGGAAGATGTACAAAGGGAAAGAAGAAAATAGGGTAGCAATCGGAAGATGTACAAAGGGAAAGAAGAAAATAGGGTAGCAATCGGAAGATGTACAAAGGGAAAGAAGAAAATAGGGTAGCAATCGGAAGATGTACAAAGGGAAAGAAGAAAATAGGGTAGCAATCGGAAGATGTACAAAGGGAAAGAAGAAAATAGGGTAGCAATCGGAAGATGTACAAAGGGAAAGAAGAAAATAGGGTAGCAATCGGAAGAAGACTGGGCAGTAGATGAAATTAATAGCTGGGCAGCACTAAAGGACAAAAAAAAAGGAAGGAAAAAGCGAATTTGAAGAAAGAGAATTGGAAATAAGTAAAACACGTGGAAAGAGAAAAGAACTAATCCTGGAAATGGCCACTAAAAAGATGGAACAATAAATGAGATTGGAGAGAGAAAGAGATTATGAGATGCAACAAAGAATAAAAAGAGATATTCTACACAAAGAAAAAAAAAGAGAGGAGGCTCTGGATCTGAAGAAGAGCACGAACGCCGTTTCTTGAATCTTCTTCTTCTATTATTTTTATTGCATTATTTTTCTATGAACACAATTGGTTTTAGTTTTATTTTAATTATGTCTAGTAGCTAAACTTATTTCTTGTTTAGGAGAGAAAGTACTCATTACATGTTTTATGATTGATCTATGAATGCTACGTATTTTTCATTGAATGATTTCTCATGATTTGAACTGCTTAATTCAATAAATGTCGATAGACAATTTTGATTTCACATATTCCTATTGTATCGATAGGTAAATAGGAATTAAAGATGCATGAGAAATTGAATAGATTAAAAGTGTTGCAAAATAGCTAACATTAATCTATTTGGCATTTAAGAATAGGTTCACAAGAAAATTCAGATTAAGTTTTTGTCTTTTCAAAATCGAAAAGAGAATTCTAAAACGAATTTATCTAGGCAATTCGACGGAACCCTAGAAATATAAGAATTCTTGCTGTTCTGTGATTAATACTGTAGCATTGCTAGTGCATTTTTGTTTGGAACAATCTTTCGTGATATTCCTCGTCTAATTCAATTCATATCGACAGATAGTTTGATGTTTCATGTTTATATTTTATCGACAGGTAAATATAAATGTTAAGATGCACGATTGATTAATTGGATTAATACGTTACAAAGTAGTTAACGTTAATTCGATTGGCGATAAGAATAGAGCATATAGGAAATTCAATATTAGTTACATTCATTCAAAGTCGAAGGAAATTCTAATTTGAATTTATCTAGGCAATTCGAAAGAATCCTAGAATTATTTAATTCTTGCTGTTCTTATACAATGCTGCAGAGCATTACCGTAGCATCAGGGTAAAATTCTTGTAACGAAGAAATCGATCCTAGCCAAGGCCTTCTTTTATCATTTTTACCTCTTTTATTCTGATTTACTTTGTTTCATCGCAATTCTGATTTTATTTCTATTTATTTTCATTTATCATCTCAATATTTTTATAAAATTTTTATAGCGATTAATTCAATTAACATTATCCTCGTGGGATCGATACTTTACTTACTCTATTACGTCGTTAGCGACACGTGCACTTGCGTGTAAGTGTGTAAAATCACTAACAACGAGCCAGCCCGCTCGTTGGATCGATGGGCCTGGCTCATAGAACCGGACTGCTACCCCTCCCCCCAACCCCCTTCTCTCCCCAGCGGCCCAGCCCATCTATTGGGCATACCTATTGAGGTAAAATCATTACGGTAAATTCAATAGACTTCTTCTCTATTTATTCTCTCTTTTTTTGGACGTGGGATTTCAACCCTGTAATTCCTTTTTTTTTTTTTCTCATTTTCTTCTTTATACACCAAATCACACATTAAAATTACAGGAAAATTCAAATAAATTTGTAATTTTAAATTCAATTTTTAGAAAAAAAAATTATGCTTTATCTCATTTTTACAACCATCCTAATGTGTGTGCAAGATTATCTTATTTACCCGTCTTAAGAAGGCATATATTATTAATTATTTTCAATATAGTTAACTTTAGCATTGATAGGCATTATGTAGGAGGGAATAGCTATACATGGTTTTGAACGAGGTTGGAGTTTATGAGCAGTGTAGGGTCTTAGCCATAGGTAACACAGGCATCCAAAAACTTTCAATTTTGTAAGGTTTCTGTTTGTTTGAAAGATTTTGTTACAAGGATTGGAAGGCAAAAGTCCAAAAATGTAATTCCGGTTTCTAATATGTAATGCCAAATTTCGATAGTTTGTGACCTAAGATTTGAAATTCTCCCCTCCCCCATTCATCAAAATAAATAAACGGTTTATAATTTTCGTTGAAAAAAATTTTCAACTAAGATCTTGTAGCGTTTCAAAATAGAGGAGACATATTATTCCTTGTTAGAGAGGATAAAACCACGTATATTTGGTGAAATAATCAACAAAAATAAGATAAAAGCGAAATAATCAACATAAATTTTGGAGGATGGTCACCAAACATCTGTAAAAAAAAATTATTTCTAATAGTGCAACACAAAAAATAGAAGAAATGTCAAAATAAAATTAATAACTATAATGATTAATAGATCAATTGTACTAATAATAGACATACATCATTAGAATATAAATGTAAAGTTGTTAAAAACTACATAAATGAGATAAATTAACTTCAACTATTTTAAATGGTTTGAAATTTGTCATAGCATCAAACCACAAAATCATAATTGATATTTTATTAATAATAGAGCATGAGTACAGGCCGAAAATAATGGGAATAAATAAGAAACAAAAAAGAATGAGAAAAATAGAAAAATTAAATAGAATTGTAGGCAAAGCAAGTGGCAACAATGGAGGCTATGCAGATGAAAAGAGAAGGACATTACCACCCATCCCGGCATAGTCTCTGCGTTAAACGTGATCTTGTAAATCATGAAATTAGTTTGTAGGCATCCGGCTAGAGCAGGACCACAAGCCATTCCAAGAGCATTTGCATTAACAAAAGCAGCTGAGGCTTGCATTTGTTGGGAAAAACAACGAAACTTCGGCAGGAACGATAATAATAATACCACCACTGTAAAACGTGGAAAGTACTGATCACGATAATTCCCAGGAAAGAATGCACTTGGCAATCTCTTTAGACAGAATTACCTTTCCAAGTAAGTTCTCAGGAAAGGTTTGAGGGTCACAAACGATCCACTTAAATTCCAGTCTCCTAGACAGAACTTACTTATATAGTACAATTACACTATTAACCAAGTGGTACGAGAAACGATAGTAGATATGATCTGAAAAATACATGAAATATTTTTCCACTGCCGTAAAATTATAATGGTCAAGAAGTAAGAGAAATAATGGCTAAAATGAATACCGAGAATTTTATGTGGAAACCCAAATAAGAAAAAAACCACAGGGACCGAGTCTAGAAAGATCTCACTATGAAAAATAGGATTTACAATATTTTTCTAGATATCGAATATCCTAAAAAATATTCACTAAGATAAATCACCACTCTTACCGTATTCAAATGTACGACACCTATTTTTCTCTCAGACTCTTTTTTTTCCTCCCTCTAAAAAATAATCCTCACTATCTTTCTCTTTCTCTTTCTCTTCACTCAGAAGTGATTTTCTTCTTCTCTCTTAAATAGAAGATTTCACTTCTCTTCGGATCCACTTAGGATCTACATTTTCGGGATGCTCGATCGTCTGTTTGAAGCCTCTATTTATAGAGGGCTCATGCAGACAGGATGCCTACAAAGGAAGATTTCTTCCTTTGCGAGACACCTTCCTCATTTATGAGGAAGGTAGGCGCCTGTAAAGCATCCTTTGCAGCGCAGCCAATGGAGACGTTGTATCCATTTGCAATTAATGGAGACAACCTCCATTTATTGCATGGGTCCCTCATCATTAAGGAAGGACCCTACAAAGTGCCCCTCCCGACTTATGATGAGGAATATCTAACAAAACTCGTTCTTTGTCGACAGGCCTCGAGCTTCTCCTTTGGCAAAGCCTTCGTCAACATATCCAGTATGCTCTCACTGGCGTGCACTTACTTCAAGTGCAACTGCTTCGTCTCGAGCAAGTCTCGAACCCAATGATACTTCACATCAATATGTTTGGACCTCGAATGAAATGAAGAATTCTTGGAGAGATGAATAGCGCTCTGGCCACCACTGAGCTATTAGAGTTGTTGCACCAAACTGCATTTGAACATGTTGAAGACCTCACACAAGAATTGTTACCTTCGAACACATTCAACACATAACTCACTGTTTCATCATATCGCCTCGGAGCTTTAATTTTCCACATGATTCTGCCTTTGACGATATCATTCTGACGTGAAACTGAAACATCTATAATAGGCTGACTCACCGGCTCTGATATACTCTCATATCCCAACTTGAATTTTACCTGAGAACTTGACTTCTTCAGAGTCTTTTTAATCTTTCTCTTAGAAGGTGAATTTAAAAAATTCCTAGCCTTATTATCTGTCACTGTAGAATCCATTGGGTCTTCGGTGCCTTTCTCTCATTTGGAAGCTGAACCAATTCATAAGTATGGTTCTCATGCAATGATCTCATCTCATCTTGCATCGCATCTAACCAGTTCATCTTTTGTTGATGCTTCATAGTTTCCTCATAGCACTCAGATTCATCGCCATCAGTGATCATCACATACTCGTTTACAGAGTATTTTCTTGATGATCAACGATCTCTTGTTGACCTTTTTTAACTCTAGTTCTGCAACTAGTTCAGGAGAAGTCTCTGTTTCTCCATGGACAACATCAATAGTTGCTTGATCACTGGATTCTCCAGCATCTCCATCGTCAAAAGTTGATTTCTCCATACCAACTTTTACTAGATGTTCATCAGTGATATCTTTCTTCTTGTCTTGAATGGTCTGATCTTCAAAGAAGACAACATCTCAACTTTTGACAATTTTCTTGTCAATTGGATCCCAAAGTCTATATCCGAATGCATCACTTCCGTATTCGAGGAATATGCATTCCGGCTTCTGACAATCTTCTTGTCAATCGGATCCCAAAGCCTATATCCGAATGCATCACTTTCGTATCCGAGGAATATGCATTCCCATCTGATTTGTTCAATTTCTCGTCTTCAACGTTTGTAGGCCTGTCGCCGATGGCCATAGCACAATCATCTCTCCGCAATAACGTCTTCATTTTTAATTTCCACTGGAAGAAATTATTTTCGTTGAATTTTTCGATTTCAATCTTTCCCGCCATAATAACCTCGCTCTGATACCACTTGTTGGGAAAAACAACGAAACTTTGGCGGGAACGATAATAATAATAGTACCACTGTAAAATGTGAAAAATATTGATCAGGATAATTTCTAGGAAAAAATGCTCTTGACAATCTCCTTAGACAGAATTACCTTTCCAAGTAAGTTCTTAGGAAAGACTAGAGGGTCACAAACGGTCCACTTAAATTCTAGTCTCCTAGACAGAATTTACTTACACAGTACAATTACACTACTAACCAAGCGGTACGGGAAACAATAGCATATGCGATCTGAAAAATACATGGAATATTTTTTCACTGCCGTAAAATTATAATGACCAAAAAGTAAGAGAAATAATGGCTAAAATGAACACCGAGAATTTTGCGTGAAAACCCAAATAAGGAAAAAACCACATGGACCAAGTCCAGAAAGATCTCACTAAAAAAAATAGGATTTACAATATTTTTCTAGATATGAATATCCTAGAAAATATTTACTAAGATAAATCACCACTCTTACCGTACTCAAACGTATCACACCTATTTTTCTCTGAGACTCTTTCTTTTTTCTCCATCCAAAAAATAATCCTCACTATATTTCTTTTCTTCTTCACTCAAAAGTGATTTTCTTCTTCTCTCTTAGATAGAAGATTTCACTTCTCTTTGGATTCACTTAGGATCTACATTTTTCAGGATGTTTTTGAAGCCTCTATTTATAGAGGGCTCATGCAGACATGACGCCTGCAAAGGAAGACTTCTTCCTTTACAAGACACCTTCCTCATTTATGAGGAATGTAGGCGCCTGCAAAGGAAGACTTCTTCCTTTGCAGCGCAGCCAATGGAGACATTGTATCCATTTGCAATTATTGGAGACAACCTCCATTTATTGCATGGGTCCTTCGTCATTAAGGAGGGACCCTAAAAATCATTATCGTTCCCGCCGAAGTTTCGTTGTTTTTCCCAACAGCATTCGATACTTCAGTGGCACACAATCATGTAACGTCTGTTGACAGTTCTAGCAAAACCCAGTCTGCATTCAAAAATTTCAAGTTCAATCTTCGTATAAGAGACGGTTGAACTTTGTAGATTAGTCATCACTACAATAAAGACTATACGACAATAAAAATAGCAATCATACAATCGTTACTTATACTTTATGTTTGCACTACTTGGATCTAAAAAGTTGTTATTTGTCCCAAATTACACAGCTTACATACTCCACTTATAGGAAAATTAATTAGGACCTTATATAACATGCCTACATACACATTCCAAGATTCCACTAGTCTTATACAGGTTATAAGTTATGACGCTACTTCATTTCCACCACTATCTATGCACAAAAAAGAATATCACAAATACTAATTTAATTCCCTGCAGGATATGAACTCAACCAAGTTCAAATAAATTTTCTAAACAGCATAATATATGTTTTCAACTCTACTTCAAACGAGTATCTAATGATCCCATACAATCAGAGAGGACAAGGAATCATGACCTGGTTACTGGTTATTTTGCCAAAGACATATGTATGCAAACTTCAAAGGACGCTTTTGGGGCATAGCATATAGAGATGCTATGTGGACTGCGGCAAGGGAAACCATAGGGGAATATTTTGAGATAGCAATGAGGAAAGTGCATGAGCTAAACCTGGATGTCCATGCATGGCTTCGACGAACACCGCCTAGCAGTTGGGCTACTAATGCGTTTTCGCTAATTCCTAAGTGCGACTTGGGTTTGAACAATTTATGTGAGTCTTTCAATTCAGCTATATTGCCGGCCAGGGACAAACCGATTCTGACAATGTTCGAGATGATTCGAAAGACCATGATGACTCGAATTGTAAAAAAATACGAAGAGATGCTCAAGTCAGACGATCTCTTGTGTCTTAAGATTAGGAAAAAGCTAGAGAATCTCAAAGAGTGATGTGCCTACGATTCCTAACCGTTAAGCACAAGCCAAAGTATGTATTTTGACTATTTTATTTACTAATTGGTTTGTGAATTTTGTAGGAAAAATGTTTACTTATAGCTTGGAATTTTAAAGAGGGAATTTGTCTTCCCTTCATCAATTGTGTAACCGAGCTAATTGCATAATTTTTAGTTTAACTTTAATTTGGCAAACAATGGCCTTTAATGTAATTTGTACAAACATTTAGTCCTTATATTTAGTCATGCATAATTAGGCATTTAAGGGTAGATTGTGTGGTTAGGATTAGTTGGTGGCATAGATGTTTGGTAAACTCATGAGCCTTAAGAGCAACAAGCCCATGAACAATTAAAGAGGAAATTGGGCCATACATTATCAATTTAGCCCATGAGAGGATGGGTCTACAAGGAAAGCCCATAAGCTTATGAAAGTTTCAGCCCACTTAATGTAATGCCCCGAATTATATAAACCCGTTTCGTTACTCATAATACAGAACCGAACTATGACTTTTGAGAAAAATTTAAAATTTCATTCAATAATCAAGATATGACTCTTCAAATGTTAAAACTTGCAGCGAAAAATCATCGTATAAAAACAATATTTGCTAAATAGTGAAAATATTCAAGACGGTTGAAAGGGAAAAGAAAACAGAACACATCGACGGATCACTAAAAGACAAAACTATTTCTACGTCTTCCGATAGATTTAAAACTCAACATCTGTAACACCCCCGAACCCACCCTGGCTCGGAGCGCTACTTTGCTAACTAATCCCACATTAAAACATAATTTAAAATAAGCCTAGACTCGTTAATTTCCCTTAATCCTAACTGCTAAGCACCACGGCGTCTTTCCCGAAAATTTCGGCAAAGTAACGCCTGAAAATGGCGCCTCCAAAATGCTAAATACCTGCATACAGTCCAATCTCAACTAGATCCAGAATATCTATACTCAACTATCCAGCATATGAAATCTCCAAACAACAGTAAAAAGAGAAACTATACTACTAACATCCATAAGTGAAGAAAATTCACAGTATAGGGCGACACATCACCCTTAACTATGATTATATACAACAATGCAATAACTCTCAAAACCTCAACCAAAAAGAAAGTTACACATTCCCATCATTTCTATAAACAGACATTTACAATAAACTGCCAAAAGAAAAAATCACATCTCCCGAAGACCATGGTCGAGACGCCCCGACAACTGCCCGCACCGGCATACAGCGTACATCAACGACTGCGTTCCAATCCTAGCTTTCCTCGTAGCTCTAACCTGTACTCCAGTTGACACCTACACCACAGAACACACACACACACACACACGTAAGCTTACGCTTAGCAAGTAGGGATACATCTCTTTCGAGACACCAAGCGTACATCTCTTTCGAGACACCAAGCGTACATCTCTTTCGAGACACCAAGCGTACATCTCTTTCGAGACACCAAGCGTACATCTCTTTCGAGACACCAAGCGTACATCTCTTTCGAGACACCAAGCGTACATCTCTTTCGAGACACCAAGCGTACATCTCTTTCGAGACACCAAGCGTACATCTCTTTCGAGACACCAAGCGTACATCTCTTTCGAGACACCAAGCGTACATCTCTTTCGAGACACCAAGCGTACATCTCTTTCGAGACACCAAGCGTACATCTCTTTCGAGACACCAAGCGTACATCTCTTTCGAGACACCAAGCGTACATCTCTTTCGAGACACCAAGCGTACATCTCTTTCGAGACACCAAGCGTACATCTCTTTCGAGACACCAAGCGTACATCTCTTTCGAGACACCAAGCGTACATCTCTTTCGAGACACCAAGCGTACATCTCTTTCGAGACACCAAGCGTACATCTCTTTCGAGACACCAAGCGTACATCTCTTTCGAGACACCAAGCGTACATCTCTTTCGAGACACCAAGCGTACATCTCTTTCGAGACACCAAGCGTACATCTCTTTCGAGACACCAAGCGTACATCTCTTTCGAGACACCAAGCGTACATCTCTTTCGAGACACCAAGCGTACATCTCTTTCGAGACACCAAGCGTACATCTCTTTCGAGACACCAAGCGTACATCTCTTTCGAGACACCAAGCGTACATCTCTTTCGAGACACAAAGCGTACATCTCTTTCGAGACACAAGCGTACATCTCTTACGAGACACCAAGCGTACATCTCTTTCGAGACACAAAGCGTACATCTCTTTCGAGACACAAGCGTACATCTCTTACGAGACACCAAGCGTACATCTCTTGCGAGACACAAAGCGTACATCTCTTACGAGACACCAAGCGTACATCTCTTTCGAGACACCAAGCGTACATCTCTTTCGAGACACAAAGCGTACATCTCTTACGAGACACAAGCGTACATCTCTTTCGAGACACCAAGCGTACATCTCTTTCGAGACACAAAGCGTACATCTCTTACGAGACACCAAGCGTACATCTCTTCGAGACACAAAGCGTACATCTCTTTCGAGACACCAAGCGTACATCTCTTTCGAGACACAAAGCGTACATCTCTTACGAGACACCAAGCGTACATCTCTTTCGAGACACAAAGCGTACATCTCTTCGAGACACCAAGCGTACATCTCTTGCGAGACACAAAGCGTACATCTCTTACGAGACACCAAGCGTACATCTCTTTCGAGACACAAGCGTACATCTCTTACGAGACACCAAGCGTACATCTCTTTCGAGACACAAAGCGTACATCTCTTTCGAGACACCAAGCGTACATCTCTTACGAGACACCAAGCGTACATCTCTTTCGAGACACCAAGCGTACATCTCTTTCGAGACACCAAGCGTACATCTCTTTCGAGACACAAAGCGTACATCTCTTACGAGACACCAAGCGTACATCTCTTTCGAGACACAAGCGTACATCTCTTACGAGACACCAAGCGTACATCTCTTGCGAGACACAAAGCGTACATCTCTTACGAGACACCAAGCGTACATCTCTTACGAGACACCAAGCGTACATCTCTTACGAGACACCAAGCGTACATCTCTTACGAGACACCAAGCGTACATCTCTTTCGAGACACCAAGCGTACATCTCTTTCGAGACACAAAGCGTACATCTCTTACGAGACACCAAGCGTACATCTCTTACGAGACACCAAGCGTACATCTCTTTCGAGACACAAGCGTACATCTCTTTCGAGACACCAAGCGTACATCTCTTGCGAGACACAAAGCGTACATCTCTTACGAGACACCAAGCGTACATCTCTTTCGAGACACCAAGCGTACATCTCTTACGAGACACCAAGCGTACATCTCTTACGAGACACCAAGCGTACATCTCTTTCGAGACACCAAGCGTACATCTCTTTCGAGACACAAAGCGTACATCTCTTACGAGACACCAAGCGTACATCTCTTACGAGACACCAAGCGTACATCTCTTTCGAGACACAAAGCGTACATCTCTTTCGAGACACAAGCGTACATCTCTTACGAGACACCAAGCGTACATCTCTTACGAGACACCAAGCGTACATCTCTTTCGAGACACAAGCGTACATCTCTTTCGAGACACAAGCGTACATCTCTTTCGAGACACAAGCGTACATCTCTTCGAGACACAAAGCGTACATCTCTTTCGAGACACAAGCGTACATCTCTTTCGAGACACCAAGCGTACATCTCTTTCGAGACACAAGCGTACATCTCTTTCGAGACACCAAGCGTACATCTCTTACGAGACACCAAGCGTACATCTCTTTCGAGACACCAAGCGTACATCTCTTTCGAGACACAAGCGTACATCTCTTTCGAGACACAAGCGTACATCTCTTTCGAGACACAAAGCGTACATCTCTTTCGAGACACCAAGCGTACATCTCTTTCGAGACACCAAGCGTACATCTCTTACGAGACACCAAGCGTACATCTCTTTCGAGACACCAAGCGTACATCTCTTTCGAGACACAAGCGTACATCTCTTACGAGACACCAAGCGTACATCTCTTACGAGACACCAAGCGTACATCTCTTTCGAGACACAAGCGTACATCTCTTTCGAGACACAAGCGTACATCTCTTACGAGACACCAAGCGTACATCTCTTTCGAGACACCAAGCGTACATCTCTTACGAGACACCAAGCGTACATCTCTTTCGAGACACCAAGCGTACATCTCTTTCGAGACACAAAGCGTACATCTCTTTCGAGACACAAAGCGTACATCTCTTTCGAGACACAAGCGTACATCTCTTACGAGACACCAAGCGTACATCTCTTTCGAGACACAAAGCGTACATCTCTTTCGAGACACAAGCGTACATCTCTTACGAGACACCAAGCGTACATCTCTTTCGAGACACAAGCGTACATCTCTTTCGAGACACAAGCGTACATCTCTTTCGAGACACAAGCGTACATCTCTTTCGAGACACAAGCGTACATCTCTTCGAGACACAAAGCGTACATCTCTTACGAGACACCAAGCGTACATCTCTTACGAGACACCAAGCGTACATCTCTTTCGAGACACCAAGCGTACATCTCTTTCGAGACACCAAGCGTACATCTCTTGCGAGACACAAAGCGTACATCTCTTTCGAGACACCAAGCGTACATCTCTTTCGAGACACAAAGCGTACATCTCTTTCGAGACACAAAGCGTACATCTCTTTCGAGACACAAGCGTACATCTCTTACGAGACACCAAGCGTACATCTCTTCGAGACACCAAGCGTACATCTCTTTCGAGACACCAAGCGTACATCTCTTCGAGACACAAAGCGTACATCTCTTCGAGACACAAAGCGTACATCTCTTCGAGACACAAAGCGTACATCTCTTTCGAGACACAAGCGTACATCTCTAACAACCAACAAGGCTTAACCAAAAAGAAGACAATCAAACATCAAACCACAAACAACCAACAAGGCTTAACCAAAAAGAAGTCAGCCAAACAACAAACAACAAAATAAATCCTACCGTTCCGTGGTGTAGGCCCGAAGGCAAAACAAACGTCTCCTACTTACCTGGCGTCCTAGCCCGCTGAGAATTCTCGGTTCCCTCTCCAGCTACAGCTCGACCTACGACAAATAGTCAAACTTCATTACAATCAATCCTACATTCCCCAATTACTCTCAAACTACTATTTCTAGCCTAATCCAACTAAAATCTAACTAAATGGGCAACCAATTTGGGTTCGGTAAAAACCAACCCGAATTTCAAACGCGCGTAACTTTCGCGTCGGATATCGGAATCAAACGATTCCAGCGGCCACGTACTCCTCTCATAACCTATATTAATCTGCCAAAAGGAATTTTAAAACAAACGACCGTAACTAGGTCAAATACAGCAAAACCTGAATCTGCCCTAACCCGTAAATTTTTGCCTTTTCGGTTTTCCATCAATTCACACCAATTTTCTCACCAATCAATCCCCTTCATACCTAATTAACATAAACTAACCAAAAATAAAGGTTTCACACAAGAAACCCGAAGCTCAGAGAAAGGGGTTCTCAGATTTTGGCTTAATCCGAGCTCCCTGTTGCTCGGCAATCTTTGCCGGCGTTGAGCTCGGAAATGAGACACTAAGGGCAGCCAAAAACAACCGGTGATCGGAGCTTAAACTCGCTCCCCACCCTAGGCCACAACAGAACCGAAAACAGGGGAACAAAGGGCTTACCTGTTCGGTTTGTGCGCGAAGACGGTCGGAAATTGCAGCCCTGGCATCGCCGACGTGGTCTGGCCGGAAAACGCTGGAAATCGGCGGCGGTCTTGGTCAGCGATCGTCGCCCCCTCGTCGCCCTACCCTCTCCCCTGTTCTCCTCGCACGACTCGACGACAGAATGGCTTCGGCCATTCTGTCGTTCATTTATTTTTTTTTATAAAAATTAATTAATAATAATAATAATCATAATAGCATTAATAAAATGAAATTACCATTATGCCCTACCGTACTTTCGACCATTTCAAATTTCGTTAACTCTCATTCTTAAATTATAACCGCCGGCTTAAGTTCACTAGGACCCGAACTTAAATTAGAAACTTCACTTTTCTTTTAAACTAATTAAAATAACCTATTTATTAAACAATTATCTTATCATTTTATTTTCTCTCCAATTTTCCTTCTTAAAAAAAATCTCGGGTGTTACAACATCTGCCAATCACTAAACGACAAAAGCCTAACACTCACATCCACCGATAAACGATAACACTCAGCATCCACCGGTGTACTACATTCACCAATAGATCATAACACTCAACATCCACCGGTGGACTAAATCCACCGATAAGCGAAAAACGCTCAACATCCACCGGTGGACTACATCTACCGATAAACGATAACACTCAACATCTACCGGTGGACTAAATCCACCGATAGACAAAAACGTTCAATATCCACCGGTGGACTACATCCATTGATAGACGATAACACTCAACATCCACTGGTGGACTAAATCAACCGATAGACAAAAACGCTCCACATCCACCGATGGACAGCATCCACCGATGGTTGAGCTTGCAAATTTCACTGAAAACATTCAAAACAACCTGACCCTAAGAAAACTTCTGAAATCCGACAAAAACAATTTTAAAACCAACATGTGTATCATTATCCAATAAAACTCCCAAAATAGCAATCTGTAACAAAACCAAATCAGGTCTTCATAATCAGAAGAAAAACAACTCAAAGACATTCTAAAACCTTCACCTATCACTATCATCAAAATCCTCTACACCACTCAACAGAACATCTGAAAAGTTAGACTCCACATACAGACACTAGTTAAACCGCCTCATCAGAATCACCAATCCGTGGCATTGAAGTGCTCACCCAACAGCCTATTCCTCAACATGCTCAGAGAACACACCTTCTGAGGCTTCTTCACCTACATCACAAAATTCATCTATTAGCCTAATGCTAAGTAAGTAAAGCAATAATGAATTGAAATGCTGAAACATAAACTCCTAAACATTCAGTTTCTACTTTCTCATCTCAGTTGCATATGCATTCGTTTCTGATCTTATCCGCCTGTGAAATTGGGAGTTGGATCATTTCTCCCAAAGTCATACATCCTCTCTCTCAATTAAGGGGCGGATTAGTTCCCTTAACAACTATTCAGATCCCCATGTGAAATTGGGAGTTGGATCACTTCTCCCAAAGTATAAATCCCTTCATAAGTTAAGGGGTGGATTAGTTCCTTTAATAGCTTATCTGTTACAGTTTGTTCATTCCTTACCATGCCATTTCATGTAAAATCATTTTCGCATACTTTCAAAAATATGATGCATGACATAAAAACATTCAAACATACATAATTCTACTGTTTTGTGATGTAGGCCCGAAGGCACAAGCAAACTTCACTTACCTGGCTCTCCTGAAAATGCTCGGTTTCAGACTACTTCAGAAGTTTTGTTCACCTAAGTCATAAACAGAATATTAATTAGATTTCTATTAAGCCTCATTCTAATCTATCCATAAATCTAGGGAAACTAGTTTAGAAGTTTAGTTCATAGTACATTCCCGATTTACCACAAAACCCGAACTAGCTCACCCAATCGGCGTTCACAAAACTCGCATTTATACTCTCCCCAATCATCGATAGCTACCAGTACAGCAAGAAATTGAAATAGGGCTCACCTAGTTTGGCGGCTACAGTGTATTAAACCCAAAACCTCTTTCCTTAAATACGTTATCCACTTTTAAATTTCTAATTACACTTATGCCCTTGCCTAGTCATCCATTAACCCTACTTTTATTATTGCCATTAAAAGTGTGCCATTAATTTAAAAGAATAGAGAATTGGTTTGATAGAATCGGGTGTTACAATCTACCATCCTTAAAAGAATTTTGTCCTCAAAATTCAGTTCTTGAATAACTCTGGATGTTGGTCCATCATGTCTTGCTAGCGTTCCCAGGTTGTCTCCTCTATGTTCCGGTTATGCCATAAGACTTTCACTAGTGGAACCTCTTTGTTGCGCAATACCTTCATTGCATAGTCCAGAATCCTCATTGGTTTCTCCTCATAGGTAAGGGTAGGATGAACTTCAATGTCCTGCAGCTCCACAACTTGATATGGATCCCTTATGCACTTCTTTAACATAGAAACATGGAACACACTGTGTATCCCCTCCATAGAAGCCGGTAGCTGCAACTGATAGGCTGCTCTCCCAACTCTCTTCAGAATAGTGAATGGTCCAATAAATCTGGGGTTCAACTTGCTTCTCTTCCCGAATCTCACAACTCCTTTAAATGGTGATACCTTGAGGAAAACTTCATCACCTACCTCAAACTCCAATTCTCTACGTCTCTTATCAGTATAACCTTTCTGTCGGCTCTGAGCTGCCAAAATTCTCTATCGAATGAGGGCAACCTTCTCAACAGTTTGTTACACAAGGTCAGGACCAAGCAACTGTGCTTCACCAACTTCGTCCCAATACAAAGGTGATCTGCATTTTCGTCCATACAATGCTTCATACGGTGCCATTCCGATAGTTGCCTGAAAACTTTTATTATAAGAAAACTCCACCAAAGATAAATACTTACTCCAAGAACCCTGAAATTCTAATACATATGCACGGAGTATATCCTCTAAGGTCTGAATAGTTCTCTCGGATTGTCTATCTGTTTGAGGGTGAAAAGCTGTGCTAAAACTAAGCTGTGTTCCCATAGCCTTGTGCAAACTTTTCCAAAACTTAGATGTAAATCTAGAGTCTCGGTCTGAAACTATAGTGCTTGGAACTCCATGCAGTCTAACAACTTCATGCACATACAACTCAGCAAGTTGATCCATCGAGTACGTCATCTTTATAGGCAGAAAGTGGGCAGATTTGGTTAATCGATCAACTATTACCCAGATTGCATCATGTCCTTTTGCTGTTCTGGGCAATCCCACAACAAAGTCCATCGTTATTTGTTCTCATTTCCATTCAGGAACTGGTAAAGGTTGTAATGTTCCTGAGGGTCTCTGATGCTCAGCTTTAATCTGCTTAAAACACAAACATGATCCCACATACTCTGCCACACACCTTTTCATGCTTGGCCACCAATAATGCTGTCTAAGGTCCTTGTACATCTTCGTACTTCCAGGGTGAACAGATAATCTGGAAGAATGTGCTTCAGAAAGAATCTCATCTCGAAGTTCTTTAATGGCATGAACAAACCATCTATTTCTAAACTTAAGGATCCCGTCATTAGAAAGATTGAAATCTGAATTAACAGTAGATTCTATGCTTAATCTGTACTTGTTGCACTCTACATCGTTTGTCTGAGCTTCCTTTATTTTATCCAGAATAGTAGGCTTTAAGGTTATGTCTGAAAGTGTAGCTGATACACTAGATACTACTTCTAGATTAAACCTTTGAAATTTTGACTCTAAGGCTAATGGCATGTCAAAAATCATAGTTGAGGCTGAAGTTGTCACTCTACTCAAAGCATCTGCCGCTACATTTGCTTTGCCATGATGGTATTTAATTTCAAAATCATAATCCTTTACAAACTCCAACCATCGACATTGCCTCATGTTTAATTCATTCTGTGTGAAGATATATTTCAGACTTTTATGGTCCGAGAATATTTCACAAGTTTGTCCATACAAGTAATGCCTTCAAATCTTAAGTGCGAATACCACTGCAGCTAATTTCAAGTCATGTGTAGGGTAATTCTTCTCATGTGTTTTCAATTGTCTAGAGGCATAAGCTATTACCTTTCCCTCTTGCATCAAGACACAGCCAAGTCCGATCTTCGATGCATCACAATAAATGCTAAATTTACTGTCATCAATAGGAAGGGTCAAAATTGGAGCGTTGGCCAGTTTCTGTTTCAAGGTCTGAAAACTATGCTCACAATCCTTAGTCTACACATACTTCATATTTTTCCTGGTTAACCGAGTGAGGGGCGTTGCAATCTTCGAGAATCCTTCAATAAATTTCCTGTAGTATCCTGCTAATCCAAGAAAAAGCCAAATATATATGGCATTCTTTGGTTGGGGCCATTTCTTCACCGCTTGAATTTTGGCTGGATAGACAGAGATTCCATCACCAGAGATCACGTGACCAAGAAAGTGAACTCTGTCCAACCAAAACTCACACTTGGAAAATTTTGCATACAGTTGGTGCTGTCTCAGTACTTCTAACACTAAACTCAAATGCCTTGCATGTTCATCATTATTACGTGAATAAATTAAAATGTCGTTTATAAACACAATGACAAACTTATCCAAATACTCATGAAACACTCTATGCATAAGATCCATGAAGGCTTCCGGTGCATTTGTCAATCCAAAGGACATAACCAAAAACTCATAATGTCCATACCTTGTGCGAAAGGAAGTCTTTGGGATATCTTCGGTTTTGACTTTTAGTTGATAGTAACCTGACCTTAGGTCAATCTTAGAGAAAACTCGTGCACCATTAAGCTGGTCGAATAAATCATCAATCCTTGGCAACGGATACTTGTTCTTGACAGTTAACTTGTTCAATTCCCTATAATCAATGCACATACGCATTGATCCATCTTTCTTTTTGACAAAAAGGACAGGTGCACCCCACGGTGAAAAGCTAGGACGTATGAACCCTTTCTCTAATAGATCCTCCAACTGCTTCTTTAATTCTTTTAGTTCTGTTGGTGCTAGCCTATATGGATTTTTAGATACAGGCTCGGCGCCGGGGTAAACATCTACAACAAATTCAATTTTCCTATCTGGCGGCAAACCAGGAAGGTCATCTAAGAATACTTCAGGAAAGTCTTGGACAACTAAGACATTTTGTGGATTTGCCTCCCCTACAAGTTGTGTGTCTAAAACGCTAGCTAAGAAGCACGAATACTCTCCACATGGGGAAGGTCTAGTGTTAATAGAAGTCATCACAGATATTTCCTTACTCTTCCTTAAAGCTTGAAAGGTATGTTTCGAACGACCAGGGGGTTGGAAACAAACTATTCTAGTCCTACAATCAATTGTGGCGTGGTGTTTAAACAACCAGTCCATTCCTAGGATTTCATCAAATCCCATTATATCCATAATAATGAGGTCAGCAGGTAGATTCACGCTTCCTACTAACACATTGTAATCAAGCATCACTTGGTTAGAGTGCATGCGTTCACCAGAAGGTAATGCAACATTACACATGCATAGAAGGGCTAAACTGTACATCTAACTTAACAGCAAACGCAGATGCTATAAAGGAATGTGTCGCACCAGAATCTATTAAAGTAAAAGCAGACACAAAGTTAATCAATATGGTACCTGACACCACAGCAGGCTGGTCTTCACCCGACTCCATCATGGAGAATATCCTCGGTTTAATCATAGCAGGGCTACTCTTAGAAGCTGGGCAGTCTCTGCTAATATGGCCAACCTTGTTACAATTGTAGCATCTGGTGATTCTAGGCTTCGGGCATTCTTTGATCGTGTGTCCAACCTCCTTACAGTTGAAACACTTCCCAAAGCCCAATCTTCACTCGCCCGGGTGGTTTTTCAAACACTTAGGACACTGGAGAAATTTCCTAGCATTCTGTATTTTCCCCCCAGTTCCTTGGCTATTCTGGCCCTCACTGGGCCTCTTCATTCCTCTTTGTTGGTCTGGCTGGACAAACTTTTGTGGGACCTCTTTTGGTCAAGCACACTTCCTTTCAGCTTCTTCCACTTCCAGAGCAGTGGATACAACTTCACTGAATGTCAAGCCTTTAATGCCACAAAATTTAACTCCTCGGTAAATTTCCGGCTTCAGTCCATGCACAAATTTGAACACTTTATCCTCGTCCTTGTGAGCAAAATGTCCAGCAAACCTGGACAGGGACTCAAATTGCCTACTATACTCGACCACAGACCCTATCTGCTTCAAGTTCAGAAACTCAAACTTTTTCGCGGTCTGGACAGTGCTGTTAAAATACTTCTCATATAAGACGTCCTTGAATTGTGACCAAGGCATCGCCAAAACATCAGTGGTGGTCTCTATTGTTTCCCACCAGAGTTGAGCTTCACCAGCCAAATGAAATGTTGCCAACGTGACCTTGTCTCCTTCTCCAATGTTGGCACACCTAAACATACTCTCAATCTTTCTAAGCCATCCTTCAGCAATAACTGGATCAGATGACTGTCCATCAAACGTGGGTGGTCGTAACCTCCTGAATCTATCTCCAGAATGTTCATTGCTAGAACTCGAGTTGGCACTTCCCAGTACCTCTCGGTTCAACAGCACTCCTAACTGATCGGACTGCTGACGCACTAAGTCTGTTTGCTGACGTACCAGATCTGTCAGCTGCCTAATCACGCTAGGATCTTCCTCAGCTCTCAAGTTGGGCATCTCTCTTGGTACTCTTGGTCTTCCCGGTCATCTAGACATCTTACTAGATTTCCTGCACAGGGTTAACTACTCTCATAAACATCTAATAACTAAGGCTAACATAAACACTTACAGTTGTTGGAGTACTCCCATGCGACAATCGGCACTGATGAGTAATCCTTTGAACAGTTTAACTGAATGTCTCTGATACCATACTGTAACGCCCCGAATTATATAAACTCGGTTCGTTACTCATAATACAGAACCGAACTATGACTTTTGAGAAAAATTTAAAATTTCATTCAATGATCAAGATTTGACTCTTAAAACGTTAAAACTTGCAGTGGAAAATTATCGTATAAAAACAATATTTGCTAAATAGTGAAAATATTCAAGATAGTTGAAAGAGAAAAGAAAACAGAACACATCGACCGATCACTAAAAGACAAAACTATTTCTACGTCTTCCGATAGATTTAAAACTTAACATCTGCCGATCACTAAACGACAAAAGCCTAACACTCACATCCATCGATAAACGATAACACTCAGCATCCACTGGTGGACTACATCCACCGATAGACCATAACACTCAACATCCACCGGTGGACTAAATCCACCAATAAGCGAAAAACGCTCAACATCCACCGGTGGACTACATCCACCGATAGACGATAACACTCAACATCCACCGGTGGACTAAATCCACCGATAGACAAAAACGCTCAATATCCACCGGTGGACTACATCCACCGATAGATGATAACACTCAACATCCACCGGTGGACTAAATCCACCGATAGACAAAAATGGTCCACATCCACCGATGGACAGCATCCACCGATGGTTGAGCTTGAAAATTTCACTGAAAACATTCAAAACAACCTGACCCTAAGAAAACTTCTGAAATCCGACAAAAACAATTTTAAAACCAACATGTGTATCATTATCCAATAAAACTCCCAAAATAGCAATCTGTAACAAAACCAAATCAGGTCTTCATAATCAGAAGAAAAAAAACTCAAGACATTCTAAAACCTTCACCTATCACTATCATCAAAATCCTCTACAGCACTCAACAGAACATCTAAAAAGTTAGACTCCACATACAGACACTAGTTAAACCGCCTCATCAGAATCACCAATCCGTGGCATTGAAGTGCTCCCCCAACAGCCTAATCCTCAACATGCTCAAAGAACACACCTTCTAAGGTTTCTTCACCTACATCACAAAATTCATCTATTAGCCTAATGCTAAGAAAGTAAAGCAATAATAAATTGAAATGCTGAAACATAAACTCCTAAACATGCAGTTTCTACTTTCTCATCTCAGTTGCATATGCATTCGTTTCTGATCTGATCCGCCTGTGAAATTGGGAGTTGGATCACTTCTCTCAAAGTCATACATCCTCTCTCTCGATTAAGGGGCGGATTAGTTCCCTTAAAAACTGTTCAGATCCCCATGTGAAATTGGGAGTTGGATCACTTCTCCCAAAGTATAAATCCCTTCATAAGTTAAGGGGTAGATTAGTTCCCTTAATAGCTTATCTGTTACAGTCTGTTCATTCCTTACCATGCCATTTCATGTAAAATCATTTTCGCATACTTTCAATAATATGATGCATGACATAAAAATATTCAAACACACATAATCCTACTGTTTTGTGATGTAGGCCCGAAGGCACAAGCAAACTTCACTTACCTGGCTCTCATGAAAATGCTCGGTTTCAGACTACTTCTGAAGTTTTGTTCACCTAAGTCATAAACAGAATATTAATCAGATTTCTATTAAGCCTCATTCTAATCTATCCAGAAATCTAGGGAAACTAGTTTGGAAGCTTAGTTCATAGTACATTCCCGATTTACCACAAAACCCGAACTACTAACCCAATCGGCATTCACAAAACTCGCATTTGTACTCTCCCCAATCATCGATAGCTACTAGTACAGCAAGAAATTGAAATAGGGCTCACCTAGTTTGGAGAAAATTCAAGTAGAAGAATCGCCTAGAGAGCTCTGCTGCTTGAGCTGATGACCGAAAGAGAGAAAAATAGGGAATAGTGGCGGCTACAGTGCATTAAATCCAAAACCTCTTTCCTTAAATACGTTATCAACTTTTAAATTTTCAATTACACTTATGCCCTTGCCTAGTCATCCATTAACCCTACTTTTATTATTGCCATTAAAAGTGTGCCATTAATTTAAAAGAATAGAGAATTGGTTTGATAGAACCGGGTGTTACACTTAATCTCACATGAAGCAGCCCAGCCCAGCCCAATTAACAAATCTGATTACAGCTTGCTCCTCAATCCACGACGAAGCCCAGCAAGTAGTTCAGCGAGAGAGGCGATCTTCAGACGATCTTCAGCAAGTGACCACGGGATTTAGAGATCGACGTCGAGCACACTGCGAGCGCACAGATTGCTCACCTGGACTAGCTGACCAACCGGAGCCCTTCTCTGCTCCAAGAAAGCGGCCTCGTCAGCATTGAGCTCCATTTCGCGAATGCCAGCAGAAGCCTTCCAACGGCTAGATTCTCCTTTTGGGATTTCCAAACCTAGCCACCCTAGGTATTTAAGCATCGCTTTTAGTGTTTGTACGCATTCCTTTTTGATTAATACAAACCTATTTTGCTCTCTCTGAAAATCCAAAAGGATTTCTGGCTGCCATCAAGGTAAGCCACGGCTCTGCCGTGAGGAGTGTGCCTCCATTGATCATCAGTCTAAAGGCGGCTGTGATCTCTTGATTTCCCTCCCTCTCTGTTATCAGAGTTTAAAAGGCTGAGGATGATAGCCGGGCCCAGCAGCTGTTGCCTTTCCACGGGAAGACATGCACCGAGAAGCATAACATGAGATAGCTTCTCGGTCAGCCAAGGGTTTTTCCACATTCCATTTCTCCTCCGCTGCATTTGTCATTACCTTTTTAATTTGTTCTGTTTTTCCTCGCCCATTTTTCTGTCAAGTGGTATCAGAGCCGAACCTGGCTTTGTGTTGTTTCCATTTTCTTTGTTTTGTGTTCTTTCTCTATGTTGTCATTTGTTGTTTGTTTCTAGCATGTGTCGTCTCTGCTCACCCACTAGCATCATATTTTAATCACGTTTCAATTCTATTTAGGACATGTTTCTGTTTAGATTGTTCTAGGATGTTTTCAATGGTCATCATGTTTCTTTAGTGTTTGTTTCCTTCTTGTGTTATTTCTGTCTTTTTTTAATTTCCTTGGAGTCTGTTTTTATTTTGTCTGTTGTTTTATTGTTTTTGGTTTGTTCTGGTGTTTTTCATTTCCAGCACGTCGTATTATTTAACATAGTCGTATGTAATTTCTTGCTTTGTCACTTGTGTGCTATGAATCTTGTTGTTGATGTTATTCTGTTGGGGTGATATTGTAGCGTGAGAGTTTATCAATTTGCAGCCTGAACTGTCATACTTGTTCTGTTAGTTGGTAGTAATTGTTTGGTTGTTAAGCTGAAATTGTAACGCCCTCGAACCTACCCCGACTCGGTGCGCTACTTTGCTCACTACCCCACGTTTAAAACGTAATTTAAAATAATTTTCGACTATAACTTTTTAGCGAAAACACAAAAATCGTCAAAAACAGACGTCGTTTGCTTTACAAAAAAATCGAGCAGCATAACGACTAAATTACTAAAAACCCAAAACCTGAAAATCTAATAGTTTATAAAACATACCCAAAACAATATTTACCAAAGTTATAAAACCATTATCCCTTATACAAAACAAAGTCCAAACTAAACTACTTATTTACATCAAAATGTCAATCCTTCACTCTCCCCAAAGATCATGGTTGAGACGCCCCGACAACTGCCCGCACCGGCATACAACGTACATCAACGACTTCGTCTCAACCCTAGCTTTCCTTAAAGCCCTCACCTGTACTCCTGTCAACACCTACACCACGGAACACAAAACGTAAGCCTAATGCTTAGTAAGTAGGGAATAATGCATACGAAAACACAATGGACACTACACAAACAACCCTCACACACAACCTTAATTCCTGCGGTTTCTAACTCTCGATTGTGTTCAACTCGTTCTCGTTTCATTACTCATCACTTTCACTTGTGTGTCAAGCGGATACCTATCCTAACAGGATGGTCACGCGTTGACCGCTCAGAGCAAGATCCGAGGCACACATCGTGTTCACACACAGGACGGCCATATATGATCTTCTCCCACGTCGATCAATGAACCTCGTTCATTATCAACTCACTGGTAGAGGCCTCCCAAACTGTCATTCTTTCAGACACTAATTCGCGACGAGGTGACTCAACCAGACACCTCCTGAACTGTCATTCTTTCAGACACTAATTCGCGACGAGGTGACCCAACCAGACACCTCCCGAACTGTCATTCTTTCAGACACTAATTCGCGACGAGGTGACTCAACCAGACGCCTCCCGAACTGTCATTCTTTCAGACACTAATTCGCGACGAGGTGACTCACACAATTCACATTGCCTCACATATTTTTACATTTTATTTTCACAAACTGCACACGATGCTCAAAACACGTATTTCGTAGTTTAAAAACCATGATGCATGTCACATACGATGCACAACACAAGACAAAACAAAACGACCAAACAAACAATTCCCTACCGTTCCATGGTGTAGGCCCGAAGGCAAAACCACACACATCCACTACTTACCTGATGTCTCGGTACGTTCTCGTTCACTTCGTCCAACCGAATTACACGTTCGACAACATATCAATTATAGAAAATAACTTAGCAATTCACTCATAAAATTCTAAAGGATTCTAAACAATTTCTAAAACCAAAACTAACCAACAATTTACCCTAAAATCACAAAACCCGATTTTTACCCAAAATTACAACGTCGAACTTCGAACGGCCATAACTCCCTCATTTTTCAACGGATTTCGATGCGCCACCCTAATTCGGAAACCTCTACACGTCTACTATCCATTGAAACACTTAAATTAACCAAATAAATTTAATGGCCAACCGGAATTCCAGAAAACAGAACCGGCCTCCAATATTTTAAAAACCGATTTTTGTATAACTTTCACCAAATCTCCAATTTAACTCTAAAAACAACCTAAACTAATCCCTCTAATATTTAAAAAATCAAAAGCATAAAGAAAAACCAGCAATAAAAGAGGAAATTCGTAGCTCCTCACCTAGGGTTTCCAAACCCTAACAAAATCTCACCAAAAGACCCTAAAACTACTAAAAACCAACACCTAAATGTATTATCCACAAAACCCATGTAAAACATACCTTAAAACCATGCAAAAGCTTGAAGAAATTAAGAGGAGAAACCGTTCAATGGCGCTGCACTTCATGGAGAGGAAAAAGGGGAGGAAGAAACACTTTACTCTTTTTTTACTCCTAAGCCATCCATTAAATAAACAATCACTTTTTCTTCTTTTTATTTTCTTCCCCCAAACTTCTCCTTTTCATAAAATGGCCACACACTTTTTGCTCCCTTTTCTTCCAACGTGAATGCTCACTTTCCAAACCTTCATTTACTCACTTTTATACCTTTTGACTTTTCAACCATTTTTAGACTTAGACTTTTCACACTTTTCATTTATTCATTTTACAAATACCTCACTTTTGCTTCATGCATTCCAACGTGGGACTAACCTCATCAATCACCATTCTTTTCACTTTTTAATTCTTTTTCATTAAATTAAATTATAACAATCACTAACCATTTCAAACTTTAGAATTTTCTCCCAATTTCCTATTCAATTTGCACTTTCTAATTCAACTTGCTAGGATAACATTAAGACTAACTTTAAACTCTTACAACATACCCTAACTAGGCCTACATATGTCGTAGGAAATTTCTGGGTGTTACAATCCACCCTCCTTATAAAAATTTTGTCCTCAAAATTTGTGACCTTGTTATTCCTCAATTTACTCACCTCAAGATACTCTCCTGACCTAAGGTTGCACTGCCAACTTCAACGACGCTATGGTCTTAATCACCTATTGGTAAGGAGTAATGACAATTCCCTATATTTCTAAAGTTTTAAATTACCCTCATATGCATTCTATAGTTCAATTACTTACACGTTCATTACTTAACTTAATCAACCATCATTTAGACTCTCAACTCCTGTAACTAAGGTCTCCACTCTAGCTTTCTCCCGAACTAAATTCATCTAATTCCTCACTTCAATTTCTGTATCTATCAAGCACATACCTAACCCATTCCAAAATCTAAATGTATCCTCAACTACGTACGCTATACCTAAATAAGTGAACTTTTATCTTATATCCTTAATATCTAAATTAGTACTTCCACCTCTTGCGCTTATTTTCCTCAACAATCAAAACACTTTAGTGGTCATTCTAATACCATTTCGTACTCAAAGTTCTCACACTTAAGTCTATCTAATATTAAAAAAAATATACTCAGAGTCCTCATACTTATATACATTATGCTCAATTTGTCCAACTTTTACCTCAATTATCATCAAATACTCTCAAATCATTATGTCTAAACTAAATCTTTCCCGACTTCACATTCGACACTCGACACCCTAAATGATGTCTACGCACGCACTTCATTTCGACACCAAAATAGCAAATTAAATTTCCATAATCCACTAGAATTGACCTTACTCTTAAGTTTGCACGTAAAATCTCTGTGTGACCTTTCTTTTCTCCACATTTGGTATCTTAATATTTTTCAACTTATTCACTCAAAATCTACCTTCTAACCTTTGGGCTGCCGGACATGGCACTACATCTATCGGGTGTCCCAAATATCCTATCAAGTAATGAAAATTCCTATACCTCCAAGTTTTAACTTCACCTAACTCTGCACTCCATAATTCGAACATGCGTATGTCTACTGACTTCAACTACATCCATCATTACTTATACCCTCAAACTCCTCTAACTTAGTTCTCAATTCTATCTTTCCCTCAAGCTCAATTTACCTAACTCCTTACTTCACATTTCCGTGTCTATCACATACGTGCCTAATTTAATTCTCTTCTACTCTAACATCTCATTGCTAACTTATTCCACTCTCAAAGTATACTCAATCACATAACACTAAAATTCTACTGCATAAATTTTCTATCCTAAGTTCTCAATTCAAAGTTCCCCTCGATGTTACTATCGCATATTGTACCTATTTACCTCGAACTATTATTCTAACAAGGATCTTTTTATCTATTTCCTCTAATAATCCTCTAGCTACATTCACTGCTCTAAATCTCATCCACTATAATCTCGATCATTCTTCGAGGATTGACAACTCCCTATGGCTCTAATTTGGGGTCATTCTAAACTATATATCTCAACACTCAATAATCCCTACAATTATTGACTTCACAATACCTAACTATCACTTAAACCTCCTTCTAGGTTTTTCTCTCAGAGCGTCCATCCAAATTTCTCTGCCTTTCTAAGTCCTCAAGCCTAACACTACTTTTGCAGGTCCTCTATTTTAACATTGGGCAGTCCGTAGAGATCTAACCTTTTTCATTACCATTAAAATATTGGTCTAATCCTACCTCACACACCTAATACGAAACTCTTTCGAATATTTCCAACTTCAATTCTTGGCCACCAATCTAGTTCGTCATAATAGAGCAACCTTATTCATCTTATTAATTTAAATCCTTCAGCCAAAGTTCTCATCTTAACCAACAACCCTAACCCTCTTTTCAGTTGTTACTTCTACACTTATAGAAATCCTAACGGTATCTTGCCAAAACCAATATCCAGCTAACCTTACTTTTATAATACTCGAGTTCTAATTTACATCTTACTCTTAAGCCCGCCAACCTTAGCCTAATCTATTTACGAAATCTTAGGCTTCAACTTCGTTACATACGAGTCGAACCTTCGAACTTTCTATCTTAACCCTATCCCTAATGCACTCGAACGTTTTTCGTGCGAGTTCTCGTTCCTCTCATTCAAAATTCCTATATCTCTTCAAATTGTATGCTACTAAAACTTAAGACTTTCTATACAATACAACTTCTAATCTCTTTCCCAAATTTCTCAATACTTCAACAATTATCTATTTTCACTCGGAATTCTCTCTAAAATTTACTGACTAACTACTTTCTTTTATTCTTTCGACTCGGGTTCTAAATATTCTTCCAACTCTCTTTACCACAAGTCGTTCAATATCCTTCTTGTTTGCTAACTTGTTGTAATTAGCTTAACACCCTTAATCTTAACCTCCTACACGTTACCTTTCCTGATTTTTCAATGATGATCTCTTTGCATTCACAACTCTTACTCTCAATAAATATAATCTCGAACATTTATCGAGGATTGTCAACTCTCTATGACTCTAGTTTGGGTCACTCTAACTATGCCTCTTAACACCCAATAATCTCTACTATTGTTGACCTCAATTTAATCGACAATCAATTAAACTCACAACATTCTCTAACTTAGGCTAGGTTCCCCTCTCTGTTTTTCTCTCATAAAGTTCATCCAAATTTTCCCCCACAGACTAACTATCGTTGTCTCCACTTCTTAAATTCTTAAACCCTCTCATCAATTTATTTAAACTAGATGCTCGAATATAGTCTACATCTAAATACTGTCAACTCTACGTAAACCTACTTTTTGTTATCCACACATATCCTTATAAACTTACTTATGACATTTCGACGGTCTAAGGTGTCTCCCGATAATTTCGTTTCTAACTTCAAACTCCACTTTGATTTATCGAATTCCTAAAACTCCAAGGGTTTACTAACTAGGGTAAAATTTCTATCTATCTCAATCTTAGATATAACTAACTAAGAGTAAAGAAATACTTACAGTCGGTGAAGCACGTTTCATGGCAGCCAGCATTGTCGGGTAATCCTTTGAACGACTCGACCATTTGGCTCTGATACCATCTTTGTAACGCCCCTGAACCTACCCCGGCTCGGTGCGCTACTTTGCTCACTACCCCACATTTAAAACGTAATTTAAAATAATTTTTGACTATAACTTTTTAGCAAAAACACAAAAATCGTCAAAAACAGACGTCGTTTGCTTTACAAAAAGATCGAGCAGCATAACGACTAAATTACTAAAAACCCAAAACCTGAAAATCTAACAGTTTATAAGACATTCCCAAAACAATATTTACCAAAGTTATAAAACCATTATCCCTTATACAAAACAAAGTCCAAACTAAACTACTTATTTACATCAAAATACCAATCCTTCACTCTCCCCGAAGATCATGGTCGAGACGCCCCGAGACCTGCCTGCACCGGCATACAGCGTACATCAACGACTGCGTCTCAACCCTATCTTTCCTTAAAGCCCTCACCTGTACTCCTGTCAACACCTACACCACGGAACACAAAACGTAAGCCTAATGCTTAGTAAGTAGGGAATAATGCATACGAAAACACAATGCACACTACACAAACAACCCTCACACACAACCTTAATTCATGCGGTTTCTAACACTCAGTTGTGTTCAACTCGTTCTCGTTTCATTACTCGTCACTTTCACTTGTGCGTCAAGCGGATACCTATCCTAACAGGATGGTCACGCGTTGACCGCTCAGAGCAAGATCCGAGGCACACATCGTGTTCACACACAGGACGGCCATACATGATCTTCTCCCACGTCGATCAATGAACCTCGTTCATTATCAACTCACTGGTAGAGACCTCCCAAACTGTCATTCTTTCAGACACTAATTCACGACGAGGTGACTCAACCAGACACCTCCTGAACTGTGATTCTTTCAGACACTAATTCCAGACGAGGTGACCCAACCAGACACCTCCCGAACTGTCATTCTTTCAGACACTAATTCGCGACGAGGTGACTCACACAATTCACATTGCCTCACATATCTTTACATTTTACTTTCACAAACTACACACGATGCTCAAAACACGTATTTCGTAGTTTAAAAACCATGATGCATGTCACATACGATGCACAACACAAGACAAAACAAAACGACCAAACAAACAATTCCCTACCGTTCCATGGTGTAGGCCCGAAGGCAAAACCACACACATCCACTACTTACCTGATGTCTCGGTACGTTCTCGTTCACTTCGTCCAACCGAATTACACGTTCGACAACCTATCAATTATAGAAAATAACTTAGCAATTCACTCATAAAATTTTAAAGGATTCTAAACAATTTCTAAAACCAAAACTAACCAACAATTTACCCTAAAATCACAAAACCCGATTTTTATCCAAAATTACAACGTCCAACTTCAAACGGCCATAACTCCCTCGTTTTTCAACAGATTTCGACGCGCCACCCCAATTCAGAAACCTCTACATGTCTACTATCCATTGAAACACATAAATTAACAAATAAATTCAATGGCCAACCCGAATTCCAGAAAATAGAACCGGCCTCCAATATTTTAAAAACCGGTTTTTGTATAACTTTCACCAAATCTCCAATTTAACTCTAAAAACAACCTAAAGTAATCTCTCTAATATTTAAAACATCAAAAGCATAAAGAAAAACCAGCAATAAAAGAGGAAATTCGTAGCTCCTCACCTAGGGTTTCCAAACCCTAACAAAATCTCACCAAAAGACCCTAAAACCACTAAAAGCAACACCTAAATGTATTATCCACAAAACCCATGTAAAACATACCTTAAAACCATGCAAAAGCTTGAAGAAATTAAGAGGAGAAATGACATGCCTCGGGATGTATACTAAAAGAAATTTAGTAGAATTCCGTGCCTTATCTAAATTCTCTACTTATTACGTGTTTTTATTTTTGTAGGAAAAATTTATGAAGAAGGATTGCATATGGAGCACTTGGAGGATTCACCATTTGACCCATGAGAATTTGTCTTCCCGGCCCAATAATTTGTAATTTTTATTTTTGAACTTATTTGGCATACATTCGCCTTTATTGTAAGGATTTTATAATTGCATTTCATTCATTAGATTGTGTGGTTAGGAGTAGATGTATGATGGTGGATTATGGGTTGAAGAATTTCAACTCAAATATTCAAGGAAAAAGTCTACAACAAATGGAGTCCAAAGGAAGCCATGGCCCAAAGAAGAGCTCATATTTAAAGGTATAATTTTGCAAGTACAAGAGTTAGTGGCAACATGGATTGGTGATGTGACAAGATTCCTTCCATTGATCCCTTTAGGCATGACATTCATCTCCTCCCTAAGATGTGTGCTTGTTTGCTTTGATCTTGGCCATCCATCATTTTTCATCCAAGGGCCACCATTCATTCATCCTTATGGAAACCCTAATCCACCCTAGGATTTCTATAAATTCATGGCATTGGTGCATGTATGACAATTTTTGCTCATTTATGAAATTTCTATTTCTCTTTTCTAAGGTGGGTAACCTTTAGAGTTTTTTTTTGGTTCTTTGAACCAAGTGGAGTATCCCTCCATTGCTAACCTAGCTTGGGTTGCTAGGATAGCTCTTAGCTATTCCCGCACCTTTTCCATTGGGATTAGGATTGAGGATGAAAATCCCGGCCTACGGTGGTCGTTTTCCTCCCGGAAAATGTTTATCCGAGAGCTTAACCTGTAAGATCGCTCTATGAATCTGCCAAGGGTATTCTTTATTTTATTGTCTTCACATTCACCCACATTCACTCTCTAAATTTCGGCCACACAAATCACACACAAATCACCTTTATTTTATTGCATTTTTATTTCCTTCATTCCATTACTTCTTCTTCCACTTTTCTCTTCATTTTCTTTTTTATTTTTATTTTTATTTTATTTTATTTTATTTTATTTTATTATTATTTTTTTCTTCATGCTTCATGTCATCATCTAACATCTAACTCTCGTCCATTGCATCATCTAGCATTAGTTTAGTTTCTTGCACTTTATTTCTATTATTTTCTTCTCTTTATTTTAAGTTTGCACAACACTAGTCACCCGAGCACTTCTTGAATATTTGTGGGTTTGAACACAGATCCTTTTCCTAAGGGATTTTGTGTCAAGTGGTATCAGAGCCACAAGGCTTCCCTAAGCGTTTTAGTTGCCATGACAATAGTCAAATTTTGGCACAAAACTGGGATAGCGGCTCTTTTATTTTTCTGCATTATTGTCCTTATATTATTGTGCTAACTTTGTGCTAATCTAACTATATTATTTGCTGCCATTTTAATGCTATTTATTAACTTGAAAATCATGCTGAAATGTGGTAAGCAATGTGGTAGAAATCGGCCAAGGTTAGTAATACATTTCCCTTACTAGTTCTAGGTGTTTATTTCTCGAATTTGTCTCTTTTTAGCGTCGGTATTTCATTTAAGTTTGCTGTGTTTTTTTTGTCAACATCTTCATCTAAAAACTAATCCAAAAGATGCTCAAAATATGGATGAATATGTTGTGCAAATTCGGCCTAAGATGAAACTACAAAATCGGTTCATAACTTGTTGAATATTCTTCACGGTTTTTGCTTAATTTTGTTCTCGGTTTATTTTATCTTTAGCCACGATTTCTTTAGCACTTTTTGTTGTCATTTGAGCTATGTTTAACTCTTAGATATTATTCAATAATTATATTAATTTTCTGGAAATTTTGGTGTTAAAAATTGGCTTGGATCTATCATTATCGAAATCGGATTATTATTGCCTTATATCATCGATTTTTGCGTCTTCGTGTTATGATCAAAATTTACCTATTATTTTACTGAATGATGCTCTTGTTTAAACTTATAAACTTGCCTAGTAAATGCTGATAAGTGAATGCACGAAATTGGTCTATAAGGATTTAGCAAAAGCATGAATTAAAATTTGCAAATTTGAGCTAGACGTGACATGAAAATTCTGCTATGTTTAAATTGAAATTTCAGCATGTTTTTGTGACTTAATTGGTGTTCTAAATTTAAATACTTGCTGTTTTTGTGATTAATTAGTTGTTATTAATATTTCTTTAAGTGATCCTTGGTGAAAGATGATTAAATTCTTGAAATTGGATTGAAAATTGGGTAATTGCATTTATTCGAAATCTTCATATCTCTAATTAATTGTCAAGTGTTTAATGTTATCATTAAGTTGTTTCCTTAAGTGAGCATGATCCCTATTTTATCGTCTTAGCTAAGAATTTACCTTTAGTGATTAAAATTTCCTAAGGCATTAACCATATAATCACCACACCAATTAGGATGAACAACTTAGATAAGAATTGGAATTAAATTCAACACTTAATTATGACTAATAGGAGCGGTTTTACACGTGACACACCCCATAAAGAACAGCCTCGTGCGAGGGGCACTCCCCCTCTCGAACCTACACATCACGAAGGAGAAACTAGTGCTCAAGGAGGCATGTAACGCCCCCGAACCCACCCTGGCTCGGTGCGCTACTTGGCTCACTCTAACTCCAAGAATTCTTATAAACACCTAGGTATAAATAAAACTGACATAGCGGAATTTAAAACTAAATTACCCTAAGCTTTCTCTCAGGTCATACCTAACTGCCTAGACTCGTTGATTTTCCTTAATTCTAACCGTTAAGCACCACGGCGTCCTTCCCGAAAATTTCGGCAAAGTAACGCCTGAAAATGGCGCCTCCAAAATGCTAAAAACCTGCATAAAATCCAATCCCAACCAGACCAGAATATTCCAACTATCTAACCAACCTACGAAATCTCCAACAGCAGTAAAGAGGGAAACTAAAATGCTAACATCCCTACGTAAAGAAAGTCCACAGTACAGGGCGATACATCACCCTTAACTATGACTATATACCACAAATACACATAGCTATACCACAACCATTAAAACATCAACTAAAAAGAGATACATATTCCCAACATTTCTACAAACAGACATTACAATAAACTACTAAAATACAAAGCCCCACATCTCCGAAGACCATGGTGGAGTCGCCCCGACAACTGCCCGCACCGGCACGCCCCGTGCATCTCCGACTGCTCCCAAGTCTTGGCTGACTCACATAGCTCAACTGTACCCGCGTCGTTACCTACACCACAGAACACACACACACACGTAAGCTTACGCTTAGCAAGTAGGGAATACGAATGAGACAACAATACAATGCAATCAACCTAACACAATGCAGTTTCTAACTCTCAGTTGTGTTCGTTTGCTGTTCGTTACTTTAATCGTTTCATAAGCCGTGTGATTTGAGTAGGCACACATCCCATAACCGTCTAGGACGGCCAAACTCAAAATCACCAGAGCAAGACCAGACAGCTCACATCCCATAACCGTCTAGGATGGCCATACAGGATCTCCCTCGTCGATCGTAGAATCCTATAACCGTCTAGGAATTCATACTCACGACCTTTACGTATTTTAGCCAATCATCCTTCATAGAGTTCCCTTCGGGGTGCTACTGCCAGCACCGTATCCCGACAAGGCACACTATTCCAGATCTCAAGTTCCCTTCGGGGTGCTACTGCCAGCACCGTATCCCGACAAGGAACGTTATTTACCCTTCGGGGTGCTACTGCCAGCACCGTATCCCAACAAGGCACATTATTTTTTTGATTACGTTTACGCTCACAACCAAACCATGCAGAACACTCATTTCTAGCGTAGCGTACTGTTACTCACGATGCATGTTTCACAGATATGCAATACCACACGAAACCATCAACACAATAATGCTTGACCGACAAAGAAGACAACTAAACAACCAACAACAAACAAACTATAATGCTTAATCAACAAAGAAGACAGCCAAATAACAAACAAATAAATCCTACCGTTCCGTGGTGTAGGCCCGAAGGCAAAACAAACGTCCTCTACTTACCTGAACTCTGGCACCGCACTTACTCGCTTTGGCTATGTACATTTGCCCACTCAGTAACCTATCACATTCACAAAATTCACTTGAGCATCACTATTCACTTCAAAGAATATTTAAACTAACTCTAACTACAATTAATCACACTTCATTCAAATTAAGCCTATTTTCACCAATTAACTCTCAAACTACTATTTCTAGCCTAATTCAATTAAAACCTAACTAAATGGGCCACTAATTTTAGAAACTTCAAACGCGCGTAACTTTTACGTCGGTTATCGGAATCGAACGATTCCAGCTGCCACGTACTCCTCCAATAACCTATTTTAACCAGTCAAAAGGAATTTCAAAACAAATAACCCTAGCTAGGTCAATTAACAGAAAACCCGAACTGCCCCTTAACCGGAAATTTCACCATTTTCGATTTTCCATCAAACTCCACTCATTTTCTCACCAATCAACCACTTATACGCTCAATTAACCTAAACTAACACAAATTAGGGTTTCCAAATCCAGAAACCCGAAATGCCCAATTCGGGCTTGCTGGATTTTTGCCAAATCCGAGCTTCCCGATGCTCGGCAATCTTTGCCGGCATTAAGCTCGGCAAGATGACGCCGAGAACATCCAAAAACGGCCGGCGATCAGAGCCCTAGCAGCTCGGCGATCCCCGGCCTAAAATCGAACCGAAACAGGGCACAAAAAATCGAACATACCGTGCGGTTTTGTGCGCGGAAACGGGCCAGAAATGGCAGCCCTGGCTGCACCGCCGACGTCTGGCCGGAGAACGCCGGAGTCGCCGGTGGTTTGAACGGAGATCGTCGCTCGCGTCCCTCCTTCGCCGCTCGGGTGCTCGGGTTCGAGCTCGAACAGATAGCTTCGGCTATCTGTTTGTTGTTTTTTTTTATAATAATAATAATAATACATTAAAACTAACATTAATAACAATAATACCATTTTACCCTTCCAAAATTCCGTTAAATCCCGTCCTTAATTTATAAATTTCGTAAATTGACTCTCATCCCGTACCCAGCTTAATTTACTCCAATTAATAAACCAATTAGTTTAACCAACTTACTCACTTTTCTTTTAATTAAATAAAAACAACTATTTATTAAATAACTACCTTATCCATTTATTCTCTCAAATTTCCTTTAAAAAAACCTGGGTGTTACAAGGCATGCAAGGACAAATCGATGTCTTAACGAGCCTAGTTCACATAATTGCCCAACAAGTCCAATCACTTTTAAACGATCCTCCCCGTAGAGAAATCAATCATCAAGTCCCTTCACAAGAAACCTCCTCTAGGATCATTCCCGAACGTCCTAGACATCGTACCCCACAACCACCCATAGAGGAAGAATGGGCTGAACCCCATAGAAGGAGACCATCTTATTATACGGAGGATGAGGATTGGGTTGATGAAGAAGAGTATCGTCCAAATCGTCGTAGGGACAACGACGACCTCCGCAATATTAAGATTACAATTCCCCCTTTCGATGGAACGTGTGACGGGCACACTTATTTGGATTGGGTTGATAGAGTTGAGCGAGTATTTGATTGTCACGATTACTCCGATAGAGTTAAAATCCAACTCGCTTCCCTTGAACTCACGGGCCACGCCGCTTTGTGGTGGTCCAATCTCAAGGCCCAACAAATTAGAACCTTAGGAAACCCCGTTACAACTTGGATTTCCATGAAAGACTTAATGCACCATAGGTTCAACCCTCGTCATTACAAGCACGAACTCTTCCATCAACTCTACACCTTAAAACAAAATAGCCTCTCGGTAGATAAGTATCTTACCGACTTCGAAACCCTTAATATGCGATGCGCAATTGATGAACCACAAGAACAACTCATCGCCAGAGTCATTCGAGGTTTAAATCGAGACATAGGAGATCTCGTGGAGATGTAACAATTGGAGACCATGGACTTGGTCATACAATTGGCCCTCATGGTGGAGCGACAACTTAAGAGAAAGCGCAAGACTGACTTGCCTAATAAATTTCCACCGAGAAACTTCAATTCCGAGAAATCTATCCAAAAGCAAGAAGAGAGAAGACCTTTCAATCGAAATTGGCCACCAAAATCATCAAACACCCCTCACAATCCCCCACCGAGCAAAACCCAAGAACCCTAACCTAAAAGACCTAGAGCACGTGATGTGCAATGCTTCAAATGTTTAGGGAAAGGGCACTATGCTAATGAGTGCACCAATCACCGCGTGATGGTCATCAAGGAATCCATGGGTGAATGGGAAAGTGAAGAGGACGAAGGCCAATACAATAAAGTCGATAAGGTCGAAGTAGAAGAAGAAAGCGAAGATGACGCTGATGAATGCAAGCCTCAAGATGGACCCCTGTTAATGGTCATAAGGCGAGCATTAATATCAAAGAATGTGGACAAGGACTGCCAACGGGAAAATTTTTTTCATAGTAGATGTGCAGTCATAGATAAAGTTTGTTCACTTATCATTGATGGAGGAAGTTGCATAAATGCGGCCTCCCAAGAAATGGTCGACAAATTAGGGCTAGAAACCCTTGAACACCCTACACCCTATAAACTTCAATGGTTGGACGACACCAATGAACATGTTATAACTAAGCGAGTGACCGTAGATTTCACTATAGGAACGTACCAAGATTCGGTTATTTGTGACATTATTCCGATGAGTGCCAGCCACATCCTTTTGGGTCGACCATGGCACTTTGACCGAAGGGTAAACTATGACGGATTCCTCAACCGTTATACGTTTAATTTTGGAGGAAGAAAAATCAAATTGCTACAGATGACCCCCGACCAAGTTCCTCAAGATGAGGCCACCCGCCAAAAAGGAAAATCGAAGGAAAATTTACTATTGTCAAAATGCGGGTTGAGTGAAAATCAAGAACTCCCTCCTATCATTTGGCATGACAACCCCTTATACGAAGAAAAGGTATCCTATGCCTTGGAAAATGTTGAGGAAAGGAAGATAAGTGAAGAAGGCATTTATGGAATAGGAAATATGATTGTAGCTCCATTCCTTTCTTTCCTAAATCGTGAGAAAATTCTTTCCTTTATCAAGACACACGCAAATCCTTTATTTACTAGTGAATTGCCTTGCCAATTGGAGAATGAATTTACATGGCCTCATGAGAAGACGAGATTAAATGATGAAATTATTTTTGGAATAGGTAGCATGATCATCACTCCTTTTCTTTCATCCCCAACACTTGATGAAATTTTCTTATCAAGCCCATCAATTTGGAAGAGGTTGGTTTATGGCCTTGAGCCCAACCATTGTCTTCCTAAATCTTTCCTTAGAGCCATGCCCATCAATCGAAATTTTATTCCTTTTAACCACAAATGCTCTAAACTACAATTTGGTGGCTTACCAAAACCTTGTTCCCCACCATTTGGTTACCACAAATTCTACCATGGGACTAGAGTTAAAGTTATATTGGTAAATAACTTTTTTTTTTGGGTCTTAAGCATAATTGGACTATTTCTTTGGTTGAAGGATTTTAGCATTTCCACCTCATTACTTGTCAAATTCGACTACTTTGGAAAATTTCACTCCATCTTTGAGCAAACGCCCTCCAAAGTAGCCCTCGGATTCAACTTTTTCACCCTTACCAAAGAAAATTTCAGTAAGATCATCCCTCATCCATGCCACCTAGGATTTTTAACGAAAGAACATATCCTCATTGACTTCAAACTCAAACCTATCAAAAGTAATAAACAAACTAATAGACGAGAAATTGTTGGAGTCCTCCTTGAGAAAAGTCAACCATCGGATTTGAGGTCAAATCCTCAAATCACCCGGAGAGGATGACATGCCTCGGGATGTATACTAAAAGAAATTTAGTAGAATCCCGTGCCTTATCTAAATTCTCTACTTATTACGTGTTTTTATTTTTGTAGGAAAAATTTATGAAGAAGGATTGCATATGGAGCACTTGGAGGATTCACCATTTGGCCTATGAGAATTTGTCTTCCCGGCCCAATAATTTGTAATTTTTATTTTTGAACTTATTTGGCATACATTCGCCTTTATTGTAAGGATTTTATAATTGCATTTCATGTATTAGATTGTGTGGTTAGGAGTAGATGTATGATGGTGGATTATGGGTTGAAGAATTTCAACTCAAATATTCAAGGAAAAGGTCTACAACAAATGGAGCCCAAAGGAAGCCATGGCCCAAAGAAGAGCTCATATTTAAAGGTATGATTTTGCAAGTACAAGAGTTAGTGGCAACATGGATTGATGATGTGACAAGATTCCTTCCATTGATCCCTTTAGGCATGACATTCATCTCCTCCCTAAGATGTGTGCTTGTTTACTTTGATCTTGGCTATCCATCATTTTTCATCCAAGGGCCACCATTCATTCATCCTTATGGAAACCCTAATCCACCCTAGGATTTCTATAAATTTATGGTATTGGTGCATGTATGACAATTTTTGCTCATTTATGAAATTTCTATTTCTCTTTTCTAAGGTGGGTAACCTTTAGAGTTTTTTTTTGGTTCTTTGAACCAAGTGGGGTAGCCTCCATTGCTAACCTAGCTTGGGTTGCTAGGATAGCTCTTAGCTATTCCCTCACCTTTTCCATTGGGATTAGGATTGAGGACGAAAATCCGGGCCTACGGTGGTCGTTTTCCTCCCGGAAAATGTTTATCCGAGAGCTTAACCCGTAAGATCGCTCTACGGATCTGCCAAGGGTATTCTTTATTTTATTGTCTTCACATTCACCCACATTCACTCTCTAAATTTCGGCCACACAAATCACACACAAATCACCTTTATTTTATTGCATTTTTATTTCCTTCATTCCATTACTTCTTCTTCCACTTTTCTCTTCATTTTCTTTTTTATTTTTATTTTTATTTTTATTTTATTTTATTTTATTATTTTTTTTTCTTCATGCTTCATGTCATCATCTAACATCTAACTCTCGTCCATTGCATCATCTAGCATTAGTTTAGTTTCTTGCACTTTATTTCTATTATTTTCTTCTCTTTATTTTAAGTTTGCACAACACTAGTCACCCGAGCACTTCTTGAATATTTGTGGGTTTGAACACGGATCCTTTTCCTAAGGGATTTTGTGTCAAGAAACCCTTCAATGGCGCTGCACTTCGTGGAGAGGAAAAAGGGGAGGAAGAAACACTTTACTCTTTTTTTACACCTAAGCCATCCATTAAATAAACAATCACTTTTTCTTCTTTTTAATTTCTTTCCCCAAACTTCTCATTTTCATAAAATGGCCACACACTTTTTGCTCCCTTTTCTTCCAACGTGAATGCTCACTTTCCAAACCTTCATTTACTCACTTTTATACCTTTTGACTTTTCAACCATTTTTAGACTTTGACTTTTCACACTTTTCATTTATTCATTTTACAAATACCTCACTTTTGCTTCATGCATTCCAACGTGGGACTAACCTCATCAATCACCCTTCTTTTCACTTTTTAATTCTTTTTGCATGTTATTCCTCTGATTTTTCTTGGCATCTTTTGATTATAATTGAACCATGTTTTGCATCTAAATGTTGTTTCAATAACTAAAGATTAATTCTGAAATTTTGATGCATGAAAGTCGGCTCTAAATTTTTACTTAAAAATCGGATTCTACTTGTTGAATGCTTATTCGGTTTCTCGAGTATGTTCCTCTCGGATTTCTTTGTTAGTTTGCCGAATGTTTGCACTTGGATTTAGCTTATAATTCATCTATTAAATGCTGTAATTTAATTGCACAAAATTTGATTTACAAGGATGATTAATTTTCTAGCTAAAAATCGGCTATATTGAATATTATGCACTTAGAAAATTCTGCTCTATATAACTTGAAATTTCAGCATATTAACTATGATTAAATTCGTGATCTAATTGTATTAGTTGCTGTTTTTGAAGTTATTTAGTTGCTATTAATATTATTTTTAGTGATTCTAATTAAAAGTCGATAACTTGATTGAAATTGGTTAGACTTGTGATAATTGCACGAATTGAAAATTTGATTTCTAAAACTAGTTATTGTTAAGTGATATTGAAACCTAAGTTGTTTATTGAATACCAATTTTTAAATATTGATTGTGAGTATGATCCTTATTTTACTTTTGTCTTAGTTAGGAAACATTCCTTAGTACCTAAAATTTTTTCTAAGACAATTAATCAAGATAATCACCTCACTAACTTTTGGGATATAACAACTTAGTCAAGAACTTGAAATTTAAAAATTAAAATACTTAGACATGACTAATAGGAGCGGCTTTGCACGTGACACACCCCATAACAAATCAAATTGTGCGAGGGACACTCCCCCTCCCAAACCTACACGTCATGAAGGTGAGACTAGTGCTCAAGGAGGCATGCAAGGACAACTTGATGTCTTAACGAGCGTAGTTCACAACCTTGCCCAACAAGTCCAATCATTATTGAACAATCCTCCCCGAAAAGAATCCCAAGAACGAAATCCTTCACGAGAGACATCTTCTAGGGTTATTTCCGAACGTCCTAGGCATAGAAATCCTTTTCCACAACCCTTAGAGGAAGAAGAATGAGATGAGCCCCAAAGAAGGAGATCCCGATATTTTGAATCGAAGGATGAGGATTGGGCACACAATCAAGAACCAAACATTATCCCATTTAGTGGTGTCTATGGTAGTGATGAATATTCTATTTGGGTTAAAAAGTTAGAAAAGAGATTTGCTTATAATTATTATGGTGAAAGGACAAAAGTTAACTTAGCCTCTAAGAGTTTAACCAAGAAAGCTAAATCTTTGTGGGAAAGATTTGTAGCAAATTTAAAAAGAAGTAAGAAGGAAGACATTTTGAAGGAAGAGGAAAGTGAACGATTAAAGGAAGAATTACCACAAGGTTTACCACCCATGCATGGTAATACTTACCAATTGGATGGAACAACCCAAGAGCACCTTCATTCAAGTGGAGTCATTTGGCATCATAATCCTCTTTATCACCCTTCTTCAAAACAAATCCCATTTGGGAAGAAATTGTGGAAGAGGAAAAAATGCTTTGCCATTTGAAAGAAGAGCCAACATGGCGACAAGAAAAGATAGAGTTAAGTTAAGAGAGTATTTTTTGAATTTCTAATATGATCATTGGTCTACCACACTCCCTTCCGAATACTAAAGGAATAAACCCTTCTTCCCAACCATACCTAAGGAATAAACTTGAGGAAATTTCCTTACCATCCCCCACAATTAGGAAGAGGTTTGTTTATGGCTTTGGGCCTCACTATTACCTTCCCACATTGCACCATCAAGCCCAACAAATAAATAGAAATTTTACTTCTTTTGTGTTCCACAAACGCCCCATCTTATTAATGGGAGAATTATCAAACCCACGTTTTCTATTTGGCTACCACAAATTCTACCATAGAACTAGAGTTAAGGTTCAATTGGTTAGAAATTTTATCTTTGCGGTCTTAAGAGAAAAAGGATTATTTCTTTGGTCAAAGGACTTTAGCATTTCAACCTCACTACATGTCGGATTTGATTACTTTGGAAAATTTCGTCCCATCATTGAGCAATCGCCCTCCAAAGTAACTTTCGAATCCAATTCTACCACCCTTAACAAAGAAAATTTTAGCAAGACCATCCAACCCCCTTGCCATTTACAGTATCATTTGGTGATAGATTTTCAAACGAAAGAACATACCCTCATTGCATTCAAATTCGAGCCTTCAAAGAGTAGACAAGAAATCATAGGAGACAATTTTGGGGAGAAGTTAACCAACGGATTTGAGGTCAAATCCTCAAATCACCCGGAGAGGATGACATGCCTCGGGTTACATTCAAAAGAAAAATTGGCAAAGTCCCAAACTTTATATCTTCTCTCTACTTATTACGTGTTTTTCTCTTGTAGGTATAATTCTTGGAAGGAATGCATATGGAGCACTTGGAGGAAGTCACCAACTAGCCCGATGGGAATTTGTCTCCCCGGGCCCCTATCTTTGTAATTTTTTTTTTTATTTTTGAACTTATTTGGCATACATTCGCCTTTATTGTATGGATTATATAATTGCGTCATGCATTAGATTGTGTGGTTAGGGTTAGATGTATGTTGGTGGATTATGGGTTGAAGAAATTCAACCAATTATTCAAAGAAAAAAGATCTTCACAAGATCAAGCCCAAAGGAAGCCATGACCCAAAGAAGAGCCCACATTTAAAGGTATGATTTTGCAGGTATAAGAGTTAGTGGCAACATGGATTGATGATGTGGCAAGATTCCCTCCATTGATCCATTTAGGCATGGCATTCATCTCCTCCCTAGGATGTGTGCTTGTTTGCCTTGATCTTGGCCATCCATCCTTTTTCATCCAAGGGCCACCATTCATTCATCCTTATGGAAACCCTAATCCACCCTAGGATCTCTATAAAAGCATGGCATTGGTGAATGTTTTACAACTTTTGTCCAAATCAATACACTACTATTTCCCTAATATCCAAGGTGTTTCCTTTGGTGTTTTCCTTGGTTCTTTAAACCAAGTGGAGTAGCCCTCAATTATTAACTTAGCTTGGGTTGCTAAGTTAATTTTTACTCATTCCCTCGTCTTCTCCATTGGGAGTTGGAGTTGAGGACGAAAATCCCGGCCTACGGTGGTCGTTTTTCCTACGGGAAAATCGTTCACTCGAGAGCTTAAACCGTAAGATCGCTCTACGAGTCTGCCAAGGGTATTTCCTTTACTTTCTTGCCATCACATTTTCACACACATCACCCTTTAATTTTCGGCCATCAAACTCACACACTCCACATTTATTTTATTGCATTTTTCTCTTCATTTTCATCTTGCATATCTTCACCATTTCACACACCCTCTCTTCATCTCTTTCTTTATTTTTCTTTTATCTTTCTTGCCCTCATTATCCACCATATATTCGGCCACTAGCACACACACCACTCTCCTCATTTTTCTTTTGCATTTATTATCATATTTAGTCCATATTTTCGGCCATTTACACTACCACACAACCGAGCACTCTTCTTGAATATTTGTGGGTTTGAACACAACCCTTTTCTAAGGGATTTTATGTCAAAGAGGTATCTCACGGTTGGAGTGCTGAGTTAACGGGAGATGCACGATTTGAGGTCAGCAACGACAACGAATAATATGCCGTTGACCTGAATGAAGGCGTGTGCGCATGTCGGAGGTGGGAGCTTACTGGAATCCCATGTGTTCATGTCATTCCATGCATTTATTTCATGAGAGAGCCGATGAAAATTTTTTTTCATATATACTATCATCGGGATACATATTTGGAGATGTACGCACACTTCATTCGTCCCGTTAATGGCCAACAAATGTGGCCGGTACTAGAGAATCGGATCCCAGTCGTTCCACCCGAGAGAAGGCCACAACCTGGTAGGTTGAAGAACAAAAAAGTGTGCGATGTCGATGAGCCTTCTACGTCGAAAGTTTCGAAGAAGAAGTCTACGATGTCGTGTGGTAAATGTCGGCGTCAAGGGCATAACAGTCACACATATCCTGAGAGGGGATCCAGTTCAGGTGCTGCTGTTTCGGGTGACACATTTATGGGTTTCCAGACATTTGATGAGACACAGGTATATTTTTTCTCATTACTCTTTAAATAAACTAAGATTATTATGTTCTAATATAATAATAATCAGAGAAGGCGGCCTCACTGGCCGATTTGATGGTTTTGCCTGTGAAGACGTTGAAGGTGCCCGACGTTCTGGAGGTCCACCCTTTCGCCTAACAACTAATCTCTCAGCCATTTTAATATACGGTGACTTGAATAAATCTGCAAAATTCGAACAAAAGATTTGAGATTAGCAAATTTGGTGATAGGACGCACTGTGGGACAGTGGTGACCGTCCTCTAACAGAGATCGGACACATTGTGGGACAGTGGTGACTGTCCTCTCTTTGGAAAATCAGAGATCGGACACACTATGGAACAGTGGTGACCATCCTCTCTATGGAAAATCAGAGATCGGACACACTGTGGGACAGTGGTGACCGTCCTCTCTATGGAAAATCAGAGATCGGACACACTGTGGGACAGTGGTGACCGTCCTCTGCTAGAGATCGGACACACTGTGGGACAGTGGTGACCGTCCTCTCTATGGAAAATCAGAGATCGAACACACTATGGGACAGTGGTGCCCGTCCTTTGCTAGAGATCAGACACACTGTGGGACAGTGGTGACCGTTCTCTCTGTGAAAAATTGGGATATCTCCAATTTGTTACCTAAAAATCGAACGAAATAACTTAAAAATGATAAAATCATACCCTGGAGTAAGTTTCGGTTGAATTTATGCAAAAAAATCGCCGGACGTTGGAGAGAGAATTGATCCCGCCGAGTAGTTTTTCGAGTGTGAAAAGGTTTGGAAATGTCTCTGGACTGAATATATTTTGAGAGAACGGACGCACCTTTAGACGGTCATGACCATCCTCTCTCACCCTAATTTAAAGAATGGACAGACTCTTCTTTCCAGAGATTATCCGTTTCGAATATAGTAGAACAGATAGTCTCTTGAAAGTAGAGTCTGTCAGTTCTATGGAACGGACAGTCTCTGTTTTGCAAGAGACCGTCCGTTCTACGGCAAAATTCAAGAAAGGATGGTCATAGGACGTCCGCCGAGGTTTGTTTTGTTATTTTTTTCATACTTCAAGGTTTGGATCGTGAAACATTACACTTTAAGGTTTGAATCGAAAAAATCGGTTACTTTGAGGTCTAAACTGGTAATTTCCCTATAAAGAAATGTGTTTACTTAGTTCAAGAGAAGTGACATTAAATAGTATTTTTTATCAACACGTTCAGCAATAGGAGCGGGCAACTCTTCTTGCAAAATTAGGGCATGTTGCGCCAAAAAGTTGAGGAAGTTTGTTGAGTTAATCAATCGGTCTATAGCTGCTTTTATTGAATCAATAACATGGTGCTGCAAATGAAAAGCCTGGTTGAAAATTAAGAAAAACACAAAAAACAAAAACATTGAAATTTAATGGAAAACCTTTTTAGTAAAAAATTCATGGTCAGCAAAAAAAAAAATCACTATAATCAAATTAATTTACAACTTAATTTTGCGACTCAAACAACAATATATAGAGTAATGTAAAAACTTCAAGGTTGAATGTGGGTCAAACACCCAAACTAGAATTAGGTCACAAAACTATAACTATCTTCATATTGACACGAACTCACATGAGAAATCAAAAACACATTCTTATAGGCCTTACCCCAAACGAATCTAAAATACTAAACTCTGACAATGTCTATTTTTTTTAAAAAAAATGATGTAAGAAATAAAATTGCAAAACTCTAACAAAATTATCTACTCTTTCACAAAGGTCCATAATGGGCCAACTCATCTATTGCGTGGTCGATGAAAAATCAAACGAAATGTGAATTAACACACAAGAATAACCACGAATCTAGGGGAAACTGATGTGAACCGAGGAGTGATAAATCCCGTTGTCAAAGACTATAATCTATTAGAAGATAAAGGAGATCCAACGAACAAAATTTCACATGGTTTAGTCGTAGAAAGCCGAGGAAAAGAGCCATCATAACAAAAGCAAAAGACTATAAAAATAAAGAGCTTTGTAGCATGGAAGTGAGCCCCACAAAATTGGCAAAAGAAGACCCATAAGTCACAAAGTTGGGCTCCACAAATCCCAATGGATTGGATAGAGAAGGGTAAAGATCCACGCAAACTACAAAGAGATAAATATTCACGTGGGTTTGAAAGAGATAAAAATCCACATGACTTGGTTTATGATGTGATCCAAGTTGAGACAAAGTCAAAGCCCAATAACAAGGATCCAATTGAAGATACGGGCAGCCCAATGACTAAAGCAAGAAGCCCAAGATTATTGGAAGATCTTTTGAAGAAAGAGTGCACCGTACATGCACACGTTATAATTAAAAAAGAGGGTGCGATGCACATGCACATATAAGAATTAAAAATACATGTGCCATGCATATGTACATGTAGGAATTAAAGAGGACATGCGCCAAGCACATGCGTATATGAGGAATTAAAAAGTTACATGCAAAGCACATGCAAATCATACCAATCTCGTAGGAAAAGATCTTATCCAGCTGAATCTACTCAAATCAATTCAAATCATGTTCAAGCGTATTTTAAACATGAGATGACATCTGATCATGCAAAGGATCATTATCTCACAATTTTATTATTTATTTTATCATTATTTTTGTTTTTTTTATTATTTAATTTAATTTTAATGTGTAGCCTATTTAAGGGCAAAATTATTTCAAATTAAGAGAGGAACAAGTTTGAATTAAAGATTGAGTTTTTAGAGAGAATTTCTCTTTAGTTCTTTGCGTAGAACAACGATCTTTTTCAAGTCACGCTTGAAGAATCTCGCTTGATAGCTTTAGTTCTTACCAACGAGTTTGGTCTGGGTCAAGCTCCTGTTTTGATAGCTTCGGTTCAGCCAACAGGTATGGCTCAGATCAAGCTCCTATTTTGATAACTAGAGTTCCATCGAATTCTTCGATTGGGGTCTTAGTTCTTTACTTTGTTCTTGAATCGAAAAGGCGTTCCTTTGAATTATTCTGCGTTGTTGTCGGGTCCCGGGTCCTTTCGATCCGAGGTTCGCATCAGTTGGTATCAGAGCTTCAGTTCCTTGATTCATGAAGCTATCTTTAATTTTGTTATCAATTTTTTCTTCATCTTATTCTATTTGTCCTACTAGTCAAAAAAAAAAAAAAAAACATAAAAGAATTCATTTTTTTTTTCAATCTTATTATCAAAGTTTCAATTCTTATCATTGATTTTTTTTTCTCTTGAATTTGTCTTCACAAAAAAAAGAGTTTGTCAAAAGTAAAAAAAAAAAAGAGTTGTCAAAAGTAAAAAAAAAAAGAGTTGTGAGAAGTAAAAAAAAAAAAATCGAAGTTTTGTTCTAGAGATTTTGAAAATTCTATCCTTTTAAATTTAAAAATTCGTTCTTAAATTCATAGATAATAGTTCTTTGAAAATTCAAATTGTTGAATTTTCATTCGGAATATTGTTTTTATCCAAATTTATTCTTTGAAGGTTCAAATTTTTTGATTCTTCATTTGAAATATTGTCTTCGTCTAAACTTTTGTCTTATTTAAATTGTACCCTTGATTTAATCATCTTTACAGGTTTGAACTTTGATCTTAAAGGTGTGATTTTTTTTTTGTTTGGCTTGTTGAATATTTACCATCGATCAAATTCTTACGTAAAGAACAAAAAGGAAAATCTGGAGGTAAACGGCAAGAAGGTGAGACTATTATAGAAAAAACCTTAATTTTTTAGCGAAACACGAGTGGAGTGACATCCATTACTTGATTATTATTTTTACTTCTAACAATTTTCTTTTATTTTCTTATTGTGGTCAAAAAAGAATATCATGAGTGGAGAACACAACGACGTTGAGTTAAAATTATTCATGAGAGCCATGCAAGATCAATATACTGCTCTAAATCGGATAATGGAACGATTGGAAACTCCGACCCCTAGTCATGCAGGATAAAGGAAGGATTTTGATGGAGAATTTGAAGAGTATAGTGGTTATTACCCAAAAGAAAGAAATGAGGGGACAAATCGAGAAGACAACAATTTACGAAATATCAAGGTAAGTAATCCACCTTTCCAAGGGAAGAACGACCTCGAGGGATATTTGAATTGGTATTGAAAAATAGACTTGGTATTTGAGTTTCAAAATTATTTGAAGGATAAGAAGCTTAAGTTGATCACCATGGAGTTCACGGACTATGCTAGTATTTGGTGGGATCATTTAGTTAAGAACCAGATGAGGTAGGGTAAAGTACAAATCCGCACATGAGAAGACTTGAAGACCATCATGAAAAAAAAATATGTTCCATCATACTACTATAAAGACGTGTGTCGAAAGCTCCAAAATTTGACACACGGTTTCAAAAGTGTGGAGGAATATTATAAAGAGATGGAGGTAGCCATGATAAGGGCTAATGTGGAAGAAGATAAGGAAGCAACCATGGCTCGTTTTATTGGGGGATTGAATCGAGAAATTACGGATGTGGTGGATCTACAACACTACATCGACTTGGAGGAGTTACTACACAAATCAATCAAAATTGAGCGACAACTAAAGGCTAAGAGAAGTACTAGGGTTGGTACAACATCAACCGCAACTTGGCAAACAAATTGGAAAAATGAGAAGCCAAAACTGAGAGAGGATTCTAAAGAAAAAATTGTGTCCAACAATTAAGTGTTACCACAAAAAGCTATGGCCGAGACTTCAAATCCAATTAGAACCCGAGAGATTAAGTGCTTTCGGTGCCAAGGGTTCGGACACATAGCTTCAAATTGTCTAAATAAAAGAGCTATGATTTTAAGGGACAATGGCGATATGGAGAGTGTGAGTTCGAGTGATGTTGAGATGCCACCACTTGAGGATTATAGTGACGTTGAGGTAGAGGAACCAATAAAAGGAGATCTTTTAGTCACAAGGCGAGTATTGAATGTGCAAACAAAGGAAGATGGAGACAAAGTACAACGTGAGCATACAAGATGCTATGTGCACAACAAAGTTTGTAGTTTGATCATCGATAGTGGGAGTTGCACCAATGTAGCAAGTACATTACTAGTCTAAAAGTTGAACTTGAAAACCGAGCAACATCCAAAACCATACAAGTTGCAATGGTTAAGCTTGTGGAGAAATCAAGGTGACTAAACAGGTGAAAGTTCCTTTATCAATTGGAAGGTATCAAGATAAAGTCTTATGTGATGTAGTGCCGATGCAAGCTACACACATACTTTTGGGGAGACCTTGGCAATTTGACCGAAACGTCAAGCATAATGGTTACAAAAATGAGTATTTGTTGGTTTACAATAGAAAAACTGTTATCTTTACACCATTAAAGCCATGAGAGGCAATTGTAGACCAAGAGAGGATTGCAAAGGAATTCTAAAAGATTAGGATTGAAAAAGAAAAAGAAAGTGGTGAAAAAAAATTAGTTAAAAAAGAGGCCAAAAAAGAGAGAGAAAGTGGTGAAAAGAAAATAGCTGAAAAGAGTACAAAGAAGGATGAAAAACCGAGGGAGAAAGAGAGGAAATGTAACGACCCACCGGGCTCCCCCGACAGGCCGTGCAGTCAGGCCCACAGGCCCACCAACACTGCCACATGGTTTCCCTCAGGCCGTCCCACGTGTACTCACGATCTTCTCCAACCACCTGGTAAATGAGAGTTTTTACCTTCCTAGGGATTCGAACCCATGCTCCCAGGTCTTCATAACCATGGGTCCATCATCCCTGGTACCACTTGAGCTAGATCGTGAGTACACGTGGGACGGCCTGAGGGAAACCACGTGGCAGTGTCGTGGGCATATGGGTCGGACTGCACGGCCTATCGGGGGAGCCTAGCAGGTCGTTACAAAAAAGAGTAGCTCAAGTGGTACTCCTCACTTGTAGCCCAGGTACTAGTCCTTGAGGTCTTGGGTTCGAGTGGGGAGGGAGGCAAAAACTTCCTTCAAGGGGGGAGAAGATTGTGAGTATACGTGGGACGACCTGTCGGGGGAGCCTGGCAGGTCGTTACAAAAAAAGCGCCTTTTTTGTAATGACCCAACCCCCCGATGGGCCATGCCGTGCAGTCCCAGCTCACACAGGGCCCTGCGACGTGGTTTTCCGAAGGTCGTCCCACGTGTACTCACGATCTTCTCCCACATGAAGGGAGTTTTTGCCTCCCTCCCCACTCAAACCCAAGACCTCAGGGACTAGTACTTGAGCTACAAGTGAGGAGTACCACTTGAGCTAGTTCGTGAGTACACGTTGGACGGCCTTCGGGAAACCACGTGGCAGGGCCCTGTGTGAGCCGGGATTGCAAGGCCTGGCCCATCAGGGAGTTGGGTCGTTACAGAAAAGCTGAGGAAAAAGAGAGAAAAGTCAAGGGAAAAGAGAGAAAATTCGAGGGAGAGAGAAAACAAAAGTCGAGTGAAAAAACAAATTGCGTTGATGAACAAAAGTGAGGATAAGCATGAGATGATTTTGCTTTTATATAAAGATGTTTATTTATCATCTAACGACTTACCAAGTTTTCTTTCAAGTGTTGTTTCTTTTCTTTTGCAGAAAAATAAATATAAAATTCTCGAAAGAGTTTCGTAGAGGAATTTCTCTGTTGAGGGAGATTAAGAAGCAAAAAGATCTCGTACCAAGTACGTTAGTTCCAAGTCAACAAGAAACATCAAACAGGTTTGAGAGGTTGGTAAGGCCATATGATTTTTATATTGCACCTACTATATGTATAAGGTTGATAGATAATATGCAAAATTACTTTATTGGAAAATTTTTCATTGATTACTTTGCACACAACTTGGTATATGACAAAATTGTAGATACATATTTTGCGAGTTTCAAATATGATTTTTACGTTTTAAAAGATTTTAATTCTATTAGATATTATTCACTGTTTGATATTATTGATTATTTTAATTCTTTAAATCCGTTAAATTTATTAACTTTGTTTACTAAAAAGTATGCTTTTGTGCATAAAAGGAAGAAAAATGAATTTGTTAAGAAGTTTCATGCAATGGTAAGATTTATTTTTGAACCCGTAGATTTGGTTTGGCTATGTCTACAAAAAGAAAGGTTTTCGAACAAACGAAACAACAAGCTACAACCTCGAGGATATAAACATTTCCAAGTCCTAGAGCACATCAACGACATCGCTTACAAGATCGACCTACCTAGTGAATACGGTAATGTAAGCACATCTTTTAATTTTACTAATTTATTTTTATATGATGCAGGAGATTTGAGGACGAATCTTTTCGAAGGGGGAGGGAATGATGTGAACCGAGGAGCGATAAATCTCATTGTTAAAGACTATGATCTATTAGAAGTTAAAGGAGGTCCAACGAACAAAATTTCACATGGTTTAGTCGTGGAAACCCAAGGAAAAGAGCCATCACAACAAAAGCAAAAGACTATAAAAATAAGGAGCTTTGTAGCATAGAAGTTGTAATACCCGGTTTTACGGGATTTTATTATTCTAATATATAATGGCATTTTGGTAAATATGTCAAATTAAATCCATTTTGCGAAAGGAAAGTTTTAATGGAGCCTAAATAATAAATTGGAATTTATGGTGAAATAAGAAAATTTAGAGAAATCGAATCGTTAACTAAATAACGAGATAAGTAAAAAAATAAAATAGAAATCAATGAAGGGGCAATTAAGTAATTTTTCAAACCAAAATTTAATAAAACATCACAAATCCCCTCCCCCTCCCACGATTTCTCATTCTGCAATTTTATTTCCAGAGTGCCTTAGCGATTCCTCTCCCCTCTCATGCGATTCTCTCTTCCGACAACCGACATTCCATTTCCGCCATTTCGTTCTTCACACTTCTTCTCCGTCTTCGCTCCTTAGGTAAGACCTTGTGCTTTTGAAATGTTAGATTTCGGTTTTCACGGAGTTAAACAATTAGGGTTCGGTTAGGGTTTTGTTAAAAACGTGAAATAGGGTATGAAATCGATAGGTTTACCGTGATTATGGCTCTAAAGGGCGTATTTACTATTATTGGTGAGAGTTAGTTGGATTAATGAGGGTTGTTGAGGTTTTTGGTGGTTGGAGGTTTTAAAAACTCCATTAATGGAGGTTTAGAAATTCACGAGCATGAATTGCTCGATAAAATACCCCAACGAGTTAAATTAGAGTTTTAGGAAATTTCCTATAGCTAGGAGTTTTGTAGTTTTCAAAACTCGATGGTTTAGACTCGATTTAATGACGATTGTTGTGAATTGCCATAGGTGAACAACGTTCGTGGACGGAGCTTAAATTGCAATGGACGCGAGATAAGTCTTCGTGACTTTAACACTCGGAAAAAATTCTATAAAATGCGTAACCTTAGTCTAGGTTACATTCTGAATATTTAATGTTAATTTAGAGTTTCCCTAAGTCATGGAATGGAAAGTGAGAAATTTGAAGAGGAAACCCTAGAGTTAAGTGGTTAGAAGTTTATGGAGTTGAATTTATTTAAAAGCAATCAAATTAGAAAGAGAGAATTAGAGAGAAAATAAAAAGATAAGGTGGTTGTTTAATGAAGTAGTTGTTTTAATGTAAATGATTTAGAAAAGTGAAGAGTAAAAAAAAGTTGAGGTTGAAAAGTCAAAGGAAATTTTAAGGGAACAAAATGTGAAAGAAAAGTGGTCTTTCACGTTAGAATTAAAAGAGTAAAGGTGGTGAGGTGATTTTGTAAATTTGAAGGGTTGGAAAAGTCAAAAGTTAAAAGGTTAGAGAAAAGTGGAAAGTGATGTTTGAATTGGTCAAACCTTGTGATTGGTGAAAGAAGAGAAAAATGGGGGATGTGGGGTTTCTTTCACGTTGAAAGTGAGAAGGAGAAAGGGATGAGGTTAAAGTGATAAAATAGCGAAGTTAGTAGGTGAAATTTTAAAAGAAGAAAAATGGAAAGTTGTTGTGTGAATTTGATGTAAAGGTAAGGGAAGTCTTCAATGTTGAAAAGAAGAGTAATCAGAGGGGTGGGGGGGGGGGGGATTTTTACAATTTTTAAATAATAGTGGTTAGTTTTAAAAAGAAGAAAAATGGGTAATGATAAAAGTGAAATTTTGGTGGTGTAAAAGACAAAATTGGTCTTCTTTTCCACTTCTCTCCCACGATTTTCTTCATAGCCCTAAACCTCCATTTCTGAAATTTCAAGCTCTCCTTAGTGAAGGAAATAGCAAGGATTTAATGTGGGTTTTAGGTGGTTTTATTGTTTTATACATAGTAGTGTTAATTTTTGGTGTTTTTGATGATTTTTGGGGAGGTTTAGCAAGGGTTTAGAAACCCTAATGGGGAACCTCCGAAAATTTCTTTTCTTGGTGAGTATTCTTCCTATTTTTGATGGTTTAAATGTTAGATAGATTAATTTAGGTTATTTTTAGAGTTAGATTATAGATTTGGTTGAGTTTGGAGAAAAATCGATTTTTGGAACATAGGTGGCCGATTCTGTTTTTGCTGAATCTGATTGGCCATATTGCATGGTTTGCAAAATGGGTTGTTTCAATGGATAGTAGATGTGTAGAGGTTTATGGAATGAGGTGGCACGTCAAAATCCGTTGAAAAACGAATAAGTTATGGCCGTTTGAAGTTGGACGGTGGAAATTGTGGGAATTTTGGATTTTATTGTTTAAGTTGTTAAAGTTTGTTTAAATTGTGTTGATTGGACTTAGTTTAGGATTTTTAGAATGTTGCTAAGTTATTTCCCTTAACGTTCTAGGTTGACAAGCGACGAAAGGAATAAACACGTGCAGGAGTCCAGGTAAGTAGAGGACGTTTGTGTTTTGCCTTCGAGCCTACACAATGGAACGGTAGGGATTTGTTTGTTTGTTGTGTTTGTTTTGTGTGGAGTAAAGCATTGTGTGTGTCATGCATCATTTTTTTAAACTACGAAATGAACGAGTTTTAGCATGCTTTGAATTGTGAGTACAGAACGTAAAATTTGCTTGGAACGTAAGATTTGCAAAAGTGTCTCGAGTAAAACGAATTCTACTCGAGAGGAACGATGAAGTGTCTCGAGTAGAACGATTTCTACTCGAGAGGTACGATGAAGTGTCTCGAGTAGAACGATTTCTACTCGAGAGGTACGCCGAAGTGTCTCGAGTAGAACGATTTCTACTCGAGAGGTACGATGAAGTATCTCGAGTAGAACAATTTCTACTCGAGAGGTACGATGAAGTGTCTCAAGTAGAACGATTTCTACGAGAGAGGTACGCCGAAGTGTCTCAAGTAGAACGATTTCTACTTGAGAGGTACGATGAAGTGTCTCGAGTAGAACGATTTCTACTCGAGAGGTACGATGAAGTGTCTCGAGTAGAACGATTTCTACGAGAGAGGTCCGCCGAAGTGTCTTGAGCAGAACAATTTCTACGAGAGAGGTACGCCGAAGTGTCTCTACGAGAGATGTGTATTTACAACGTGATAATGGAATGAACACAATTGTGAGTTAGAAACTGCATGTGTTAGGAATCGAGTGTGCATTATGTTTTGTATGCATTATTCCCTACTTGTTAAGCATTAGGCTTACGTTTTGTGTTCTGTGGTGTAGGTAACGAAGTGTTAGCAGGTGAGCTTGATGAGGAAGCCAAGACTAGGAAGCAGTCGGCGAGGTTCGAGTATGCCGGTACGGGTATTTGTCGGGGCGTCTCGGCCATGCTCTTCGGGAAGATGTGGGCGGAACGGTATTTTGGATTGTAGTTAGTTTTCAACTATTTTTGAATTCGTGATATTTGGCGGTTTGTAAGAGTTGTCGTTTTGGTGGATTGTTGTATAAAAGACTGTGTTTTATAACGTTGTAAATAATATTTTGAAACTTTTTCGTATATGTTTTATAAACCGTTGGATTTTCAAGATTTGGTTTTAGAAATTTCAATTGTTATGCCGCTCGTTTTTTTCGTATAGTAAGCAACCTCAGGTTCATTTGTTTCCTCGTTATTTTTGGAGTCGAGATTTTAACAAAAATTATTTTTAAATTATGTTTTAAACGCTGGATTGTTTAGTAAAGTAGTGCACCGAGCTAGTGTGGGTTTGGGGGCGTTACAAGATGGTATCAGAGCAAAAATGGTCGAGTCGTTCAAAGGATTACCTGACAATGCTGGCCGCCATGCAACGTTCTTCACCGACTGTAAGTATTTATTTCCTCTTTTAGTTAGTTATATCTAAGATTAGATTGTTTTAACCCTATACAGGATTAGAGTTAAAATGCCGGGGAACCTATGTAACACCCTAGAAATTCTTACAACGTGCATAGCTTTAGATGTGTTATGTTAAGTAGTAAAATTAGAGTGAAAATTTGGAAGAGGAATTTGAGAGAAAAACTTAGGATTATGTGGTTGGAAGGTTTTGTTAAATTAAAGTTTATGTAAAGTAAAAAGTAAAGAGATCAAGTAGAAGACAAGGAAAAGGGGAAGGCTTCAACGTGGGTTAAAGTAATGAAAAGTGGTGGGTTGTTATATAAAAAGGAGAGAATTGATTGAAAAGTCAAAAGAGTAATGGACCAATAGAAAGAAAGGAAATAGGAGGGTTGAAAAGTCAAATAGATAAAACAAAAGAAATAAAAAGTGAAAATGTGGGAGTGAAGAGAAGGTTTCACGTTTGTTGAATTGTGAAGAGAAAAGTGGAGGGTGTTTTATAATTTTCTAAAGTTTGGTGGTGGAAATTAGGAAAAGTCAAAAAGGTGTTTTTAAATGTGTGAAGTGGAAGGAGTAAAAGACAAAAACCCATTGTCTTCTCCCTCTTTTCTTCCACGAAAACCAGCAGCAAGAAGTGAGTTCTCCCTCCACGTTTTCCCCATTTTTTTTCAAGATTCAAGGTTAGTTTTAGTTGGGTTTTTAGTTTTATGCATATTAGTAGTGGTTTTTTTTAGTTTTGAATGGGATTTAGTGAGTTTTGGGAGGAGTTTTGAAACCCTAAAGGGTGAAGTCCGAAATTCCCTTTCTTTTGCTGGTTTTCTTGCTACTTTTGATGATTTAAACATTTGAGATGATAGTTTAGATTGTTTATGGAGTTAGATTAGTGAGATTGTGAAAGTTGTGCAAAAACCGGATTTTTGGAGTATATGGCCGAATCTGTTTTTGGGGTTTTGGTTCAGCCAAGTTGTTTGGTTTCTTAAATTAAGTGTTTCAATGGATAGTCGACGTGTAGAGGTTTTCGAGTTGGGGTGGCACGTCGAAATCCGTTGAAAAACGAGAAAGTTATGGCCGTTTGAAGTTGGACGTTGTAAATTTTGGTGAAAATTGAGTTTTGTGGTTTTAGAGGGAATTGTTGTTTAGTTTTGGTTTTAGAATCCTTTGTAGGATCCTTTAGATATTTATAAGTGAATTGATTGAATGAAGTTTGACGATGAAAAGTGTGGGTAATTTCGGGTTTGTTGTACATTTTGGTAAAATTTGCCCTTAGTTTTATCTTAGGCTATCTTAAGCATGCCCTTAGTTTTATCTTAGGCTATCTTAGGCAAGTCTTTGGAATTCTTAGAGTGTGCTAAGTTGTTTTCCTTATATTGTTAGGTTAACGAGAGAACAATTGGACCGACCGAGCTTTTAGTTACGAGCACGCGCAGGGAATCCAGGTAAGTAGTGGACCGCTTGTGTTTTGCCTTCGGGCCTACACCATGGAACGGTAGGGAAATTGTTTGCTTGGTTGTTTATTTTGTCTTGTGTTGTGCATTGTATGTGACATGCATCATGGTTTTCAAACTACGAAATACGTGTTTTGAGCATTGTTTGCAAATTGTGAAAGGGAACTGTAAAGATATGTGAGGCAATGTGTTTGTGTGAGTCACCTCGTCGCGAATTAGTGTCTGAAAGTATGACAGTTCGGGAGGTGTTTGTGTGAGTCACCTCGTCGCGAATTAATGTCTAAAAGTATGACAGTTCGGGAGGTGTTTGTGTGAGTCACCTCGTCGCGAATTAGTATCTGAAAGTATGACAGTTCGGGAGGTGTCTCTCGGTGAGTTGATAATGAACGAGGTTCATTGATCGACGTGAGAGAAGATCATGTATGGTCGTCCCGTGTGTGAACACGATGTGTGCCTTGGATCTGGCTCTGAGTGGTCAACGCGTGACCATCCTATTAGGATAGGTATCCGCTTGACGCACAAGTGAGAGTGTTGAGTAATGAATCAAGAACGAGTTGAACACAACCGAGAGTTAGAAACCGCATGTATTAGGGTTGTGTGTGAGGGTTGTTTGTGCAGTGTGCATTGTGCTTTCGTATGCATTATTCCCTACTTGCTAAGCATTAGGCTTACGTTTTGTGTTCCGTGGTGTAGGTGTCGACCGGAGTACAGGTGAGGGCCTTAAGGAAAGCTAAAATTGGGATGCAGTTGGTGATGTACGGGGCATGCTGGTGCGGGCAGTTGTCAGGGCATCTCGACCATGGTCTTCGGGGGAGATGTGGGACTTTGTATTTTGGGTAGTTTATTGTAGATGTCTGTTGATGTTTTTAAAGTTATTGTATAGCTATTGATATTTGTTGTATATAATCATAGATAAGGGTGATGTGTCCCCCCTATATTGTGAATTTTCTTCATTTAGGGATGTTAGTATCATAGTTTCCCCTTTTACTATTATTTGAAGATTTCGTATGCTGGATAGTTGAGTGATTAGTTGAGTAAGAATATTCTGTATCTGGTTGGGAATTGGTTTATGTGCAGGTACTTAGCATTTTGGAGGCGCCATTTTCAAGCGTTACTTTGCCAAAATTTTCGGGAAGGACGCCGTGGTGCTTAAAGTTTAGGATTAAAAGAAATTAGTGAGTCTAGGCAGCTAGGTATGACATAGGAGAGCTTCGGGAGAGTTAGTTTTAAATTATGTTTTAACGCGGGATAGCTTAGCAAAGTAGCGTACCGATCCCGGGCGGGTTTGGGGGCGCTACAACCTAAGACAGCCAGGACGACCCAGAAATGAACTAGAACAACCTGAGGATCTTAATAAGCAACTCCGGGATTTATTGAATGTTCAATCGCAACTGCTGGGAGTTTTTATGAACCAAGGTATACTGGGAAACCTTGGAGCGGGGTTCAGCAAAGGAGCGGGCTCTAGTGGGGAACGATTTAGAAGACTAAAGCCTCCACCATTTGAAGGTCGTTTGACTGATCCGACAACTGCTGAGCGTTGGATATGCACTATTGAAAATATGTTTAATGTCGCTGAGGTGGAGGAAGAAAATAAAGTGAGGTGTGCTACTTTCCACCTATCTAACAACGCCCAAAGTTGGTGGGAAACGATAAAGGCTACTACTGGTGTTCAGGGCATGACTTGGGAGGAGTTTAAAGAATTATTTTATGACAAGTACTATAACCGGACAGTCCAAGCTGCAAAAAGAATGGAGTTTATGGCATTAAAGCAAACCGGATCTGTAGGAGAATACATTTAGCAGTTTGAATCATTGTCCCGATTTGCCAGTCACCTAGTTAACAAGGTCTGAAGCTGGAGATATATATGTTGGTGAAAACTTACGGCATTGATGGAGTATCGTTTGCTAGAGTGGTGGCTAAAGCATTAGAGGTGGAAGAGGCTACTGACAAGTGTGTTAAGCCAGTGGAAGCCCCGAAAAGGATGTTTAAGGATATTACAGACCAGGTGGGCCGAGATGAATTATCTTCCCAGTTTCAAGGAACGAAGAGGCCGGGCGGCGACTTATGTAACACCCGGCTTTACGGGATTTGAATTATTCTAATATAAATGGTATTTTTTTGTAAATATGTCAAACTAAGTCCGTTTTGTGAACGGAAAGTCTTAACGGAGCCCTAATAATAAATTAAAATTTTATGGTGAAATATGAAAATTTGAAGAAATCGGATCGTTAGTTAAATAACGAGATAATTGGAGAAACAAATAGAAATTAAGTGGAGGGGCAATTAAGTAATTTTGCAAGCCAAATTTTAATAAAAATCACAATTTTCCTCTCCTCCCTCACACTTACATGATTCTCCCACTTCCTCTCTCTCCCTCATAGCGATTTCTTCCCTCCCCTCGCGCGTTTCTTCTCCGACGACTGAAGCATCCTCTGATCGACTCTGGTTCCTCGCGATTTCTTCTCCAAACGTCACTCTAGGTAAGGTTCTATGGTTTTGGAAAGTTTATTGGTAGTTTTTGGGTTGTAAAACGATTAGGGTTCGTTAGGGTTTTTGTTGAAAACTTGAAATAGAGTTTGAAATCGATAGGTTTAGCATAAATGCGCCTCAAATGGTTGTATTTATGACTATTGGTGAAAGTTTGATGGTTTAATAGAGGTTGTTGAGAAGTTTGGTAGTTAGAAGGTTTTAAAAACTCCATTAATGGAGGTTTAGAAATTCAGGAGCACGAGTTGCTCGATAAAATGCCTCAATGAGGTGTTTTAGAGTTTAGGAGATTTTCTTTAGCTAGGAGTTTGTAATTTTCTAAACTCGATAGTTTATAATAGGTTTAAATGACAAATGTTGTAACACCCCGAAAACTCGCCTCTATTCCCGACTCAAAATAGGGACTACTCTGAGCTAAACGACTCACTACTTTTCCTAATCCTAACCATTAAGCACCACGGCGTCCTCCCCGAAAATTTCGGCAGAGTAACGCCTGAAAATGGCGCCTCCAAAATGCTAAGTACCTGCAAACAAAAACAAATCCCAACCAATCCAGAATACTCCTACACCACAATTCAGTCTACGAAATCTCCAAACAATCATCTTAACAGGACGAAAATGCTATCGACCAAAATGAAGAAAGTCTACAGTATAGGACGACATATCACCCTTAACTATGACTATATACAACAAATACAAATACTCCCACAAAAGACAAAAAGAAATCCTACTCCCCATCAACACCATGCTACGGCTCTTCCTGGGTTGGGTCGCCCAACACTGTCATCAACTGGGGCCCTGGTCGCACGCCACCAACTGCCACCTACTCCTAGTCAGATTCTCGGTACGCACCCACTAGCTCAGCAGTACCTACACCACAGAACACACCGTAAGCTCAAAGCTTAGCAAGTAAAGTGCTGAAAAATAAACGTGAAACATGAAACCTAATTATACAATCCTAACACATGCAAGTCTCTACACACGTTGTCATCATCTCACCGAGGTTTGGAATGTAACCGCACCGGGCAGTCAGTCCATACACCGCACTGTTTGCCGGCACGTCACCGTCGTCCCGGTTCCTCCAGGAATGGGGTCCATAAGTCACACCCAAAACCTCCCTGTCCCGACTCGAAATGTAACCGCCCGAGACAGTCGATTGATACACCGCGCTGCCATCGGCACGCCGCCACCGCTCCAGCTCGTCCCAGATGCGGGGCCCACAAGTTACATTTCAGCCACTGTCCCGACTCGAAGTGCAACCGCCCAAGACAGTCAGTCGATACACCGCGCTGTCATCGGCACGTCGCCACCGTCCCAGCTCATCCCGGAAACGGGGCCCACAGTCACACCCCAGCCCCTATCTCGACTCGAAGTGCAACCGCCCGAGATAGTCGGTCGATACACCGCGCTGCCATCAGCACGTCGCCGCCGTCCCAGCTCATCCCAGAAACGGGGCCCACAGTCATACCCCAGCCCCTGTCTCCTGTCCACACCGTAAGCTCACATTCTCTACTCTCCCTCCGTGGTTAAAAACATGCTGAAAACATTCTGCGTGACTCTTAAAACATGATGCATGCTAACTATAATCAACTAATTACGACTCCACATACGCATCACAATCAACTAGCTACAACTCCACATACGCATCACATCACAAACGTGCCTACAATCCATAACCATCACAAGACTCATAACGTACGTACCACTAACTCATAACCTGTACAAAACTCACAACCTGCACAAAACTGGCCCGCCGCCTGCACAGGACTCACAACATACCCACAACTAGCCCACAACCTACACAGAACTCACCACCTACTCACAACTGACCCACCACCTGCACAAGGCTTGCCACATATGTGAAACTGTCCTACAACCCTCACAAGGCCCACCTCGTACGTACAGCTATCCCCCGCACGATTGACCCACAACCTTACCAGACTCACCATCTATGCACAACTAACTCACCCACCTATGCACAGCTGATCCGCGATCTCACCGGGCTCACCTCCTACACACGACTTCACCAGACTCACCTCCTACACACGACCTCACCAGACTCACCTCCTACGCACGACTGGCTCACTCACCTACACAAAACTAACCCACGACCTCACCATACTCACCTCCTACTCACGACTGACTCACGACCTCACCAGACTCACCTCCTACGCACGACTGACTCACCCACCTACGCAAAACTAACCCACGACCTCATAAGACTCACCTCCTAAACACGACTTCACCAGACTCACCTCCTACACACGACTGACTCACTCACCTATGCAAAACTAACCCACGACCTCCCCAGACTCACCTCCTACACATGACTGACTCACGACCGTCACCAGACTCACCTCCTACGCAACGACTGACTACACCCACCTACGCAAAACTAACCAACACCTACCCAGATTCACCTCCACACAGCACTACGCACGCCTTCACCAGACTCACTCCTAACGCACGACCGAGCTCCACGACCTATAGACCTCCCTCCGACGCACGACTGGCTTCACCACCTACGCAAAACTAACCCCGACCTCACCATCTCACCTCCATACTCACGACTTCACCAGACTCACCTCCTACACACGACCAGACTCCGCACGACCTCACCACGTACGTACCATGTTATCCTAACATCATCAAAAAGACTCAACACTTCTCACCATACTCACCTCCTACACACGACTTCACCAGACTCACCTCCTACGCACGACTGACTCACGACCTCACCATACTCACCTCCTACACACGACTGACTCACGACCTCACCATACTCACCTCCTACACACGACTGACTCACGACCTCACCAGACTCACCTCCTACGCACGACTGACTCACGACCTCACCATACTCACCTCCTACACACGACTTCACCAGACTCACCTCCTACACACGACTGACTCACGACCTCACCAGACTCACCTCCTACACACGACTGACTCACGACCTCACCAGACTCACCTCCTACACACGACTGACTCACGACCTCACCAGACTCACCTCCTACGCACGACTGACTCACGACCTCACCAGACTCACCTCCTACGCACGACTGACTCACGACCTCACCAGACTCACCTCCTACGCACGACTGACTCACGACCTCACCAGACTCACCTCCTACGCACGACTGACTCACGACCTCACCAGACTCACCTCCTACGCACGACTGACTCACGACCTCACCAGACTCACCTCCTACGCACGACTGACTCACGACCTCACCAGACTCACCTCCTACACACGACTTCACCAGACTCACCTCCTACACACGACTTCACCAGACTCACCTCCTACGCACGACTGACTCACGACCTCACCAGACTCACCTCCTACGCACGACTGACTCACGACCTCACCAGACTCACCTCCTACGCACGACTGACTCACGACCTCACCAGACTCACCTCCTACACACGACTGACTCACGACCTCACCAGACTCACCTCCTACGCACGACTGACTCACGACCTCACCAGACTCACCTCCTACACACGACTGACTCACGACCTCACCAGACTCACCTCCTACACACGACTGACTCACGACCTCACCAGACTCACCTCCTACACACGACTGACTCACGACCTCACCAGACTCACCTCCTACACACGACTTCACCAGACTCACCTCCTACACACGACTTCACCAGACTCACCTCCTACGCACGACTGACTCACGACCTCACCATACTCACCTCCTACGCACGACTGACTCACGACCTCACCAGACTCACCTCCTACACACGACTGACTCACGACCTCACCAGACTCACCTCCTACACACGACTGACTCACGACCTCACCAGACTCACCTCCTACACACGACTGACTCACGACCTCACCATACTCACCTCCTACGCACGACTGACTCACGACCTCACCAGACTCACCTCCTACACACGACTGACTCACGACCTCACCAGACTCACCTCCTACACACGACTGACTCACGACCTCACCAGACTCACCTCCTACGCACGACTGACTCACGACCTCACCATACTCACCTCCTACACACGACTGACTCACGACCTCACCAGACTCACCTCCTACGCACGACTGACTCACGACCTCACCAGACTCACCTCCTACACACGACTTCACCAGACTCACCTCCTACGCACGACTGACTCACGACCTCACCAGACTCACCTCCTACACACGACTGACTCACGACCTCACCAGACTCACCTCCTACGCACGACTGACTCACGACCTCACCAGACTCACCTCCTACGCACGACTGACTCACGACCTCACCAGACTCACCTCCTACGCACGACTGACTCACGACCTCACCAGACTCACCTCCTACGCACGACTGACTCACGACCTCACCAGACTCACCTCCTACGCACGACTGACTCACGACCTCACCAGACTCACCTCCTACGCACGACTGACTCACGACCTCACCAGACTCACCTCCTACGCACGACTGACTCACGACCTCACCAGACTCACCTCCTACGCACGACTGACTCACGACCTCACCAGACTCACCTCCTACGCACGACTGACTCACGACCTCACCAGACTCACCTCCTACGCACGACTGACTCACGACCTCACCATACTCACCTCCTACACACGACTTCACCAGACTCACCTCCTACACACGACTGACTCACGACCTCACCAGACTCACCTCCTACATTAACATACTAAAAGGAATTTTAAAACGAATAAATAGAGCCAGGTTAGATCCTCTAAAAACAGAACCGGACGTTTACCCTAATTGTCCAAAAATCGCCAATTCAATTTAATTCCACCAATTCCTCACCAATCAATCCCTCTCACACCTAATTAGCACAATTTAAATGGAATTCCAAGGCTTAACCTAGAGAACCCGAACCCCACACATTGGGAGTTCTCAGTTTTCAGCCCCAATCGGCACTCTCCCTTGCCCGACCATTTATGCCAGTCCAAGCCCAGCCATTTGGTGTCGAGACTAGCTAAAAATGGCCGGTGGTCGGAGCCCAAGCTAGCTCGCCATTCTCGGCCTCAAACAGAACGAAAACAGGGAAAGAGAACCGAGCTTACCAGTCGGTTTTGGCGCGCGGAGGCAGCCGGAAATGTCTTCCCTGAAGTCGCCGTTGTTGCCTGATCGGAAAGCGTCGAAATCTCCGGCGTTTTGCTCCGTCGATCGTCGCCTGAGCTCCCTCCCCTTCTCAGCTCCGTTCTCCGCTCGCGAAGAACAACTGAATGGCTCGAAGCCATTCAGTTGTTTTAAAAGAAATTACCATTTTCTTTTAAAACAAAAAAAATAAATAATAAATAAATAACTAAAAATAATAATAATAATAATAACATTTAGCATTACCATTTTGTCCTCCCAAAAATTCTATTAAATCACGTTCTTCGACCGTTAAATTTATATAACTGACTTTCACCTCACCCTCAGTCTAACTCTAAAGAATAAATAATTAACCCAATAAATAACTAAATAATAATTAAATCTGGGGTATTACAAATGTTATGTATTGCCTTAGGTAAACAGCGCTCGTGGACGGAGCTTGGTGTGCAACGGACGCGAGGTAAGTATTCGTGATTTGTTTGGCCGTCTTGGCCTACGCTATAAGAATGTACGTTAAATTGAGGAATTGGAGATATATTGTGTTTGGGGTAATTAGAACGGGTAGTTAGTTTTAGGTTTGGTTAGGTTGTAATTGTTTAGTTTATTGTTTTTATGTTTCTATTTCGTTCATGGCATAATATTTGTTTACGCATCATTGTTTTCGAAAAAAGCATGAAAATGAATTTCTATGCATGTTTTCACAAAATGAAAAGGTAAACGAATGTAATAAAGGTCATGTCGGTGGCGGTGGTTCAGACATGGCTGTCAGGTGAAGCATGTTTTTCTCCCGGTTAGATACGAGGGGCTATCCAATCGACGGATGTGCCGCTCTTATCTAGCGAGAGTGAAGCCCCAGTGACGTAAATGAAATGAATAGCGAAAAGGTAGGACGCATGATTTATGAACTGTACATGCATAGTATTAGCATTCACGTGCATTCACGTAGATTTACTGAGCCTCTAGCTCACATTTTTAATTCTATGGTGTAGGTGATTTTGAGACTGGTGAGGAAGACGTCCCTCCGCCTGAAGTATGAGCACGTTGAAGGAGGATGGCCCGTGGGAGTGCGCTGGCAGTCGGTGCGTAATTTTGACCTGTGGGGACGTAGGTAAACGTTTTGGGGAATTGATAGATAGGATATAGGAAATTGTATAGTTGAACAATTTAGGATGTTTGGTGACTAGATAGATAATATATAGTGTTTTGTAGTGTTTTCGATATTTTCAAACAGGGGAAAATGTTAAACTTTTAAACGGAACCACGCGGTTCGTTTTTATGAAATTGGTTACATTTTAAATGCGCTTTGAGTCGGTTTTTAGGCGATTGGGAAAGTGGGGATTGTATGGGGGGAGTAGAGTGGTTGTATTGTTATGAAAAGTATTTGAAGAAGTTATGAATGTATGAGGTAGAAAAGAGAATTGTGAAGTGCGTAATTGTTTAGTTTATTGTTTTTATGTTTCTATTTCGTTCATGGCATAATATTTGTTTACACATCATTGTTTTCGAAAAGAGCATGAAAAGGAATTTCTATGCATGTTTTCACAAAATGAAAAGGTAAACGAATGTAATAAAGGTCACGTCGGTGGCGGTGGTTCAGACATGGCTGTCAGGTGAAGCATGTTTTTCTCCCGGTTAGATATGAGTGGCTATCCAATCGACGGATGTGCCGCTCCTATCTAGCGAGAGTGAAGCCCCAGTGACGTAAATGAAATGAATAGCGAAAAGGTAGGACGCATGATTTATGAACTGTACATGCATAGCATTAGCATTCACGTGCATTCACGTAGATTTACTGAGCCTCCAGCTCACGTTTTTAATTCTATGGTGTAGGTGATTTTGAGACAGGTGAGGAAGACGTCCCTCCGCCTGAAGTATGAGCACGTTGAAGGAGGATGGCCCGTGGGAGTGCGCTGGCAGTCGGTGCGTAATTTTGACCTGTGGGGACGTAGGTAAACGTTTTGGGGAATTGATAGATAGGATATAGGAAATTGTATAGTTGAACATTTTAGGATGTTTGGTGACTAGATAGATAATATATAGTGTTTTGTAGTGTTTTCGATATTTTCAAACAGGGGAAAATGTTAAACTTTTAAACGGAACCACGCGGTTCGTTTTTATGAAATTGGTTACGTTTTAAATGCGCTTTGAGTCGGTTTTTAGGTGATTGGTAAAGTGGGGATTGTATGGGGGGAGTAGAGTGGTTATATTGTTATGAAAAGTATTTGAAGAAGAGATGAATGTATGAGGTAGAAAAGAGAATTGTGAAGTGTGTGTGAGTTTGTGTGCAGGGTAACGATGAAAAGGGTGAAGGAAAAAAAGAGAGAAGGGAGCAGCTCTCTGGATTTCGCTGCCAACCAATCGCAAGGAGATGCAATCAATCGGCAGAGGGGGGTCACGCTCTAGAAGAAATTCCAGAGCGTGTGCCGATCGATCGCCCATAAGGGGGCGATCAATCGGCTGATTGAAGATCAATGGGCGATCGATCGCCCACAAGTGGGGCAATCGTTCCCCCCCCCCCCCCCCCCCAATATTGGCCACAACCGATCGATCGGCTGAAATGGCCGATCGATCGGCCAGGCATTTCACGGGCGAAATGCCCTAATTGCCCTCAACTCCCTTGGCCGATGTTTTATATATTTCTTTTAAGGTTTTTAATTTCTTTTCCAAAGAATTTCAATACTTATTTTAGGTATTTTCTTTAAATGGTTTTATGGACGTTTTAATTTTAATTAGAGGTTTAAAAAAAAAAGAAAAATTTATACGAGAAATTAAGGGAATAGTGTAAAGGTCATTACAGTTAATTGATCAGAAAGAAGGGAAGAAACCGCAAAAGCAACAACAAATGAGATATCCACAATGTCCAAAGTGTTTAAAGATTTATTCAGGGGAATGTGGACAGTATGCAGGAAAATGTTATAATTGTTTTGAAACTGGACATATTTCCCGAGATTGTACAAAGCCAAAGGTCCTTCGGTGCTTCAGATGTAACAATCTTGGTCATGTAGCTAAAGATTGCTCTGTATCAAGGAAAGGACCAGCTAAAACGACACCTATAATCTTTACTATGATCGAGTTGGATGGTAAGGACTGACCAGCTGTGACTTCAAGTACGGTATTTGTAGTTTATTGGCTGTTGATACATTGATAGTTTGGGGTGTGTTGTATATTTAGTTTTGGTGGTAGTGGCTTTCGTAGTAAAGTTAGCTGAACGTTGGTTGATGGGATATCGTTAGGGCTCTAGTAAGGGAAGAAGTAGCGATATGAGAGAGATTTAGGGTTGTTGATTACGATAGATGTTTTAAAGAGTTTGCTCCAGCGCGACAAACTAGATAGGTGGCCAAGGATTTAAGATGAAAGTCTTCAAAGGAGTGAGGATAAAGGGTATTAAGGAAATGTGTGCCACAAGATTATAGTAGGAGCCCGAAACTAAACGGTATATAGATAAGGATGTAGCAATAAAGGAACTCTCCGAGGAAGGCGCATCTTAGTGGAGGAGTGAATATTACATACAACCTTAGATCGAAAAAGGACGGGTAGCAGTATGATCTGTCATTGAAGAAGGGATTATAAAAGATTTGTTTCGTAAGTAGTAAAGTGGAAGTTAAAGTAGTGGTACACCATTTAGAATATTGGGTGAATAGTGAGAGCGAGTTAGTTTAGACCTAAAAAATTGAGAGTGTTTGGTGATGACTGAAGTAGAAATTGGACAAATTGAGTTTAGTGGGCATAATTGTGGGAGGTTAGATAATACCCAGTCAATAAATTTAAGTATTGGGAACTTTGGAAAGCGAGGGTTGCGTAGATAAATAGTAAAACGTCGTGATCACCCGAGGTATGTAGGTGCAAGAGATGAGAGTGATGAGTTAGGAATGGGATGGTAGAGTAGAGGGGAATGGGATGGTAGAGTAGAGGGGAATGAGAAATTGAGGATTTAGTCCATTCATTGAGTTTTTGGTCTTATGCTATTGAGGTAGTTATGTAAGTGTTTGATGGATATTAGATTAGGAAAGTAATTAATTAGATGAACTTAGCATGAAAAAAAAAAAAAAACTAGAGTTAAGAATTAAGTTAGATGGGTTTGAAAGTATAAGTGATAATTGATTTAATTGCAGTAAGTAAACGTATGAGTATTTGAGTTAAGAAGTGCAGACTTAAGTGAAGTCAAAGCTTGGAAGATATAGGAATTTTCATTACCCGATAGGTGAGTAGGGGCACCTGGTAGGTGATTAAGTGTATGGAGTACTTGAGATGTAGTAGTACAACTCAAAAGTCAGGAGGATCGCTTATGGTAGGTAAGTTGAGGAATAACTAAGGCACGGCAAATTTTGAGGACAAAATAATTGTAAGGAGGGTGGATTGTAACACCCGAAAAAAATTCTATAAAATGCGTAACCTTAGTCTAGGTTACATTCTGAATATTTAATGTTAATTTAGAGTTTCCCTAAGTCATGGAATGGAAAGTGAGAAATTTGAAGAGGAAACCCTAGAGTTAAGTGGTTAGAAGTTTATGGAGTTGAATTTATTTAAAAGCAATCAAATTAGAAAGAGAGAATTAGAGAGAAAATAAAAAGATAAGGTGGTTGTTTAATGAAGTAGTTGTTTTAATGTAAATGATTTAGAAAAGTGAAGAGTAAAAAAAAGTTAAGGTTGAAAAGTCGAAGGAAATTTTAAGGGAACAAAATGTGAAAGAAAAGTGGTCTTTCACGTTGGAATTAAAAGAGTAAAGGTGGTGGGGTGATTTTGTAAATTTGAAGGGTTGGAAAAGTCAAAAGTTAAAAGGAATAAAGTTTAGAGAAAAGTGGAAAGTGATGTTTGAATTGGTCAAACCTTGTGATTGGTGAAAGAAGAGAAAAATGGGGGATGTGGGGTGTCTTTCACGTTGAAAGTGAGAAGGAGAAAGGGATGAGGTTAAAGTGATAAAATAGTGAAGTTAGTAGGCGAAATTTTAAAAGAAGAAAAATGGAAAGTTGTTGTGTGAATTTGATGTAAAGGTAAAGGTAACTTTAAGTGATTAAATGTGAAGGTAGGGAAGTCTTCAACGTTGAAAAGAAGAGTAATCATGGGAGGTGGGGTGTTACACCCCCAAATTCTCACTTGAAATTTGATTGGTGGAGTGCACGGTGCTAAGTCCTCGACTTAGCCAACCTCCCAATAATTTCGCCAAAATACACACGAAATAGCAAATAATGAAAGATGAACAAAGAGACAATACGTTTACGGGAAAAACACTCCCAACCCTCAATTATATTCCGAATATAAAAGACAAGGAACAAATCCGCTTAATGATCACCACAATGAACTCAAGACCAAACACCCTTGCTTGTCTTCGTTCTGGTGTCTAGAGGCTCAAATATATACACACAAGTGGCTCGGCCACCAGACATAAATCAAACGCATCAATAATTAATTACAAGCATGCCTCTGGTTTTTTGTCTGTGCATCGCGCCCCGTCGCTGCAACTCTCGGCCGACTGGTTCACCCAGCTCGGGCCGAATCTCGATCGTCGGCGCTTCGGGCTCGTAACGCTTCACACAAAGCGTCGCGCCCCTTCGCACCAGGCGGCGCGGCCCCTGGCGTTCCAGATCGCGACGGCCAGGCGAGCGCCGCAAACCGTGAAACGTCGCGCCCCCTCGTTCGCCCCCGCTCGCCGCGTCTGTTTTGCAGCTCCAGATCGCTGCTTCTGTTCGCTGCTCGCGATTCCAAATCAACAAGCTGCTTCAGTAGTGGGCTCCCTCCAAGAAAGTCCATCAAGTAGGCAGTGTCTTCTCACACTTAGCCCATTTTGGAGAAGCCTCGCCTCTCCTCTTTCGGGCCTTGACCCGAGCCCAGAGTTTAGTGTAAATTGGGGCTTGACAATCCACCCCCACTTGAAGAAGTCGACGGCCTCGTCGATACCCAAGCAAGATACTCACCAATTTGCTCCTCAAATTGCCACAAGTTTATGTCTTGCTCCCAGGTTGCCTCATCTTCAAGTTCCCATTTCACTAAGAACTCTCTTCTCGAGTCCCTCTTCATTCCCTTCATTGTACGATGGTCAAGAATCTTGTCAATTTTTTTAGAAAATTCCATCCTCACGCCGGGTGGTGCTCTTCGTGGTTGGATCCTTTCCCCTTGATGAAATGGCTTTAGAAAACTTACATGAAAGGTTGGATGCAACTTCAACCTCTCGGGTAAGTTCAAACGGTATGCTACCTTGCCTATCCTCTTGACGACCTCAAATGGTCCATCGTACCTCGGTAGAAGACCCTTTTGGAAGTGATGGTCCTTGACCTTCTTCCACAATTGCGGTGTAAGTTTGAGAAGAACCATGTCCCCCTCCTTGAACTCCACCGATCTCCTCTTGCCATCCACATACTTCTTCATTCGGTTTTGAGCTTTGGTTAGGCTATCTTTTGCTTGCTCCAAAAGCTCGGCCCGATCCATCCCATATTGAAATGCCGCCGGGCAAGACCCTTGCTCTTGCCCCCGAGCCATCTCCATTGGTGTGGTTGGTTGAAAACCAAGTGCTATCTCGGATGGACTCCTTTCGGTTGTAGACGTCTTATGAATGTTGTATGAGAATTGTGCCGAATCCAACAACTCAAGCCAATTCCTTTGAGTAGCCGTGACATAGTGTCTAAGATACTCCTCAAGCAATGCGTTGATCCTCTCCGTTTGGCCATCGGTTTGTGGATGATTGGCGGTTGAAAATTTGAGCTCCGTGCCCAAATGTTTGAACAAGCTTGTCAAAAATTTGCCGGTGAATCGGGGATCCCGATCACTTATAATCTCCTTAGGAAGTCCAAAAACTTTGACAACTCCCTTAAGAAAGTGCTCCGCCGCATCCAATGCCGAGCAATTCTTTGGCACTCCCATAAAAATTGCATATTTAGATAATCGGTCTACTACCACCATGATAGTGCCGATTCCCCCAATAGGTGGAAACCCCGTAATGAAGTCCATTGACACCGAATCCCATGGTTTCTCCGGTATGGGAAGTGGTTGAAGAGGCCCCGCCTCTTTTCTCCTTTCGGTCTTGTCAACTTGGCACACATGACAAGTCTTCACATAGAGCTCCACATCATCTTTCATTCTCGGCCAAGTATAGTTACGGCTCAAAAGTGCCATCATCCTTTCAACCCCCGGATGTCCTGCCCACTTTGTGTCATGCGCCTCCTTCATGATGCGCTGCCGTAGTCCTTGCCAACTAGGAATGAATAATCGGTTCCCACGACCTCTCAACAAGCCGTTCTCTAGCCAATATCTTCGGATTATGCCTTGCTCCACATGCTTAGCCATCCGAATATATTCTTGGTCCTCCTTTGCCCCCTCTTTGATTTCTTCCAAGAAATTAGAGTGTACCTCCGTAATAGATGAAACAAGCTCCACGCATGTCTTTCTACTAAGTGCATCGGCCACTTTATTCTCGGTGCCCGCCTTATGAATCCATGTAAAGTCAAACTCGGCTAGAAACTCTTGCCACCTTGCTTGCTTAGGAGATAGTTTCTTTTGAGAACGAAAGTATGTGTTAGCCACATTATCGGTGACCACCACAAACTTTGCACCCAAAAGATAATGCCGCCATGTCAACAAACAATGTATCACCGCAACCATTTCCTTCTCATGTGCCGAGTAGCGCTCCTCCGCTCCTTTAAGCTTTCGGCTCTCATAGGCAATAGGATGGCCCTCTTGTGTAAGGACCCCTCCAATGGCTCGATCCGAGGCATCCGTGAATACCTCAAAAGGTGCCTCAAAGATTGGCAATCTAAGAACCGGTTCGGAAGTCACCTTTTTCTTGAGCTTCTCAAATGCTTCTTGGCATGCATCCGTCCATAACCAAGAGTGATTCTTCCTTAGCAAATCCGTGAGTGGACTTACTATTCTTGAGTACTCCTCAATAAACCTTCGGTAGTAATTGGCTAGCCCCAAAAATGACCTAAGCTCGGCCACTTTGGTTGGTGTCTCCCAAGTATTGATGGCTTCAATCTTCCTCCCATCCATGCGAATTGTCCCTTTCTTGATGTAGTGACCAAGAAAGTTTATCTCCTCCGATGCAAATTCACATTTCTCCTTTTTCACATACAAGGAATATTGCCTCAATTTTCCAAGTACTTCCCTCAAGTGCCGCACATGCTCATCTAGTGTCTTGCTATACACTACGATGTCATCCAAGTATACTACCACAAATCGGTCCAAATAATCATAGAGCACCTCGGTCATCAAATTGCAAAAAGTCGCCGGTGCGTTAGTTAAGCCGAATGGCATAACTAAGAATTCAAATGAACCATACCTCGAAACCATAGCGGTCTTGGCCTCATCGCCCTTGGCAACCCGAACTTGCCAATAGCCCGATCGAAGATCAAGTTTTGTGAAGTAAGAAGCTTGTGCCAATCGGTCAAAAAGATCGCTTGCATTCGGTATAGGATACTTGTTTTTCACGGTCACCTTGTTAAGAGCACGATAGTCCACACACATTCTCAACGTGCCATCCTTCTTCCTTTGAAAAAGAACCGGTGCTCCATATGGTGCTTTAGAAGGTTGAATGAGACCCGAATCAAGTAAGTCATCAAGTTGCTTCCTTAGCTCCGCTAACTCCGGCGGTGCCATTCTATAAGGTGCTTGAGCCGGTGGAACCGCACCCGGAACAAGCTCAATTTTGTGATCCACATTCCTCCTAGGTGGAAGCCTCCTAGGCAATTCGGTTGGCATCACATCGACATATTCCTCCAATACATCAAGAACCGAATTTGGTACCTTTTTCACGTTGTCTTCTTTGACCTCCCTTAGTGTCGCTAGAAAGGTGGTTTCTCCCCTCTTGAGGCCCGCCTTCACTTGTAGAGAAGATAACATAGAGCGGCCTCCTCCTCGAGTCTCACTCTTCACAAGACAAGGACATGAATCATCTTGAATCAACATACCTCCAAGATGTGGCATAACTGTGGCTTTGGCAAGCCTAAAGAACTCGAGCCCTAAAATAAGCTCGAAATCATCCAATGGTACCACCATGAGTGGACAAGCCCCTTGCCACTCTCCAACCTTCATCAAAGGCTCGGTTGTGCCCTTGATTGGTTGAACATCCGAATTAACGGCTTTAATCATGCTAGCACTCTTGCTAATCTCCAAGCCAAGCTCCTCGACCTTCTTGCTTGAAAGAAAATTGTTTGTGGCACCCGTGTCTAGCATGGCACGGATCTTCTTGCCACGAATAGAGACCTCCACATACATTAGTCCCAATTTAGGAGTTACCCCTTCCTTACTTGACAAAGCATTGACAAGTTGAATCGGATTAACCCTCGGTTTGCTCTCCTCCTCGAAAGCATCCTCCTTGACTCGAACCGATGAAACCGATCCTTTGTTTGGACAATCTCTTGCGTAATGGTTGCCATCACAAATAAAGCATCCGGAAGACTTCTTCTTTTGGGGTTGATCACTCCCCTTGGATTTGAACCCTCCACCAAATGATTTACCTTTGTCCTTGCCACCATATTGCTTATTGCCCTTCTTGTCATCCTTGGTTTTCTTCTTCTCCGAAAAAGAAGTGGCTTTGTAATCAACAAGTCCTTCGGCTATAGAAATGGCCGAAAACACATCACGAACTCCATGTCTCCTAAGCTCGGCTTGAGCCCATGGTTGCAAGCCCGTCATAAAATTGAATAGCTTATCATCTTCGTGCATGTTGTCAAGGTCAAGTAGAAGAGAACTAAAGTCACGTACATAATCTCTTATAGAACCCGTTTGCCTCAACTTCCTTAAGGCTTCTTTGGATGCCCAAGCAGAATTTTATGGTAAGAACCGCTCCCTCAACTCCCTTTCCAATACCTCGAAAGTGTTGATGATCGGCCCCTTTGATTGGTGTTGTCTCCACCAAAGTTTAGCGTCTCCTCCCAAGTACATAGAAGCCACCATGACTTGGCTTACTTCCTCAACGCTTGAAGCCACAAATATTGTTTCATATCCCATAGGAAATTCTCCAATTCCTTGGCATCTCGATTACCATTGTAAGGTTTAGGTTCCGGTACCTTGCATGGCAATGTAGGAGTTTGTAACCTCCTTGATGATCCTCCAACCGCATCTCTACCAAGCCGAGCCAACTCCTTATCGATCCGATCGATGGTCTCCGCCACATGTTGCTCGATTGCTAGATTATCCGCCCCGGTTGATGCTTGGAAATCTCCCATTTCCTTTCTCAAGTTGCGAAGATCTACTAGTAGTGGTTGTCTTCTTGAGTCGCCATGGACACACCCGTGAAAGCCTCCAATCGAGTCATCATCTCGATAATCAAATTCAATTGATCTTGAATGCTTCCTTCCATGGTTGAAACGAGCCTCAGCTCTGATACCAAATGTTACACCCCCAAATTCTCACTTGAAATTTGATTGGTGGAGTGCACGGTGCTAAGTCCTCGACTTAGCCAACCTCCCAATAATTTCGCCAAAATACACACGAAATAGCAAATAATGAAAGATGAACAAAGAGACAATACGTTTACGGGAAAAACACTCCCAACCCTCAATTATATTCCGAATATAAAAGACAAGGAACAAATCCGCTCAATGATCACCACAATGAACTCAAGACCAAACACCCTTGCTTGTCTTCGTTCTGGTGTCTAGAGGCTCAAATATATACACACAAGTGGCTCGGCCACCAGACATAAATCAAACGCATCAATAATTAATTACAAGCATGCCTCTGGTTTTTTGTCTGTGCATCGCGCCCCATCGCTGCAACTCTCGGCCGACTGGTTCACCCAGCTCGGGCCGAAACTCGATCGTCGGCGCTTCGGGCTCGTAACGCTTCACACAAAGCGTCGCGCCCCTTCGCACCAGGCGGCGCGGCCCCTGGCGTTCCAGATCGCGACGGCCAGGCGAGCGCCGCGAACCGTGAAACGTCGCGCCCCCTCGTTCGCCCCCGCTCGCCGCGTCTGTTTCGCAGCTCCAGATCGCTGCTTCTGTTCGCTGCTCGCGATTCCAAATCAACAAGCTGCTTCAGTAGTGGGCTCCCTCCAAGAAAGTCCATCAAGTAGGCAGTGTCTTCTCACACTTAGCCCATTTTGGAGAAGCCTCGCCTCTCCTCTTTCGGGCCTTGACCCGAGCCCAGAGTTTAGTGTAAATTGGGGCGTGACATGGGGGGGGGGGATTTTTACAATTTTTAAATAATAGTGGTTAGTTTTAAAAAGAAGAAAAATGGGTAATGATAAAAGTGGAATTTTGGTGGTGTAAAAGACAAAATTGGTCTTCTTTTCCACTTCTCTCCCACGATTTTCTTCAGAGCCCTAAACCTCCATTTCTGAAATTTCAAGCTCTCCTTGGCGAAGGAAATAGCAAAGATTTAAGGTGTGTTTTAGGTGGTTTTATTGTTTTATACATAGTAGTGTTAATTTTTGGTGTTTTTGATGATTTTTGGGGAGGTTTAGCAAGGGTTTAGAAACCCTAATGGGGAACCTCCGAAAATTTCTTTTCTTGGTGAGTATTCTTCCTATTTTTGATGATTTAAATGTTAGATAGATTAATTTAGGTTATTTTTAGAGTTAGATTATAGATTTGGTTTGGAGAAAAATCGATTTTTGGAACATAGGTGGCCGATTCTGTTTTTGCTGAATCTGATTGGCCATGTTCCATGGTTTGCAAAATGGGTTGTTTCAATGGATAGTAGACGTGTAGAAATTTACGGAATGGGGTGGCACGTCGAAATCCGTTGAAAAACGAATAAGTTATGGCCGTTTGAAGTTGGACGGTGGAAATTGTGGGAATTTCGGATTTTATGGTTTAAGTTGTTAAAGTTTGTTTAAATTGTGTTGATTGGACTTAGTTTAGAATTTTTAGAATGTTGTTCAGTTATTTCCCTTAACGTGCTAGGTTGTCAAGCGACGAAAGGAACAAACACGTGCAGGAGTCCAAGTAAGTAGAGGACGTTTGTGTTTTGCCTTCGGACCTACACCATGGAACGGTAGGAATTTGTTTGTTTGTTGTGTTTGTTTTGTGTGGAGTGGAGCATTGTGTGTGTCATGCATCATTTTTTTAAACTACAAAATGAACGAGTTTTAGCATGCTTTGAATTGTGAGTACAGAACGTAAAATTTGCTTGGAACGTAAGATTTGCAAAAGTGTCTCGAGTAGAACGATTTCTACTCGAGAGGTACGATGAAGTGTCTCGAGTAGAACGATTTCTACTCGAGAGGTACGATGAAGTGTCTCGAGTAGAACATTCTACTCGAGAGGTACGATGAAGTGTCTCGAGTAGAACATTCTACTCGAGAGGGACGATGAAGTGTCTCGAGTAGAACGATTTCTACTCGAGAGGTACGATGAAGTGTCTCGAGTAGAACGATTTCTACTCGAGAGGTACGATGAAGTGTCTTGAGTAGAACGATTTCTACGAGAGAGGTACGCCGAAGTGTCTCGAGTAGAACGATTTCTACTCGAGAGGTACGATGAAGTGTCTCGTGTAGAATGATTTCTACTCAAGAGGTACGATGAAGTGTCTCGAGTAGAACGATTTCTACTCAAGAGGTACGATGAATTGTCTCGAGTAGAACGATTTCTACGAGAGAGGTACGCCGAAGTGTCTCTACGAGAGATGTGTATTTACAACGTGAGAATGAAATGAACACAACTGAGAGTTAGAAACTGCATGTGTTAGGAATCGAGTGTGCATTATGTTTTGTATGCATTATTCCCTACTTGCTAAGCATTAGGCTTACGTTTTGTGTTCTTTGGTGTAGGTAACAAAGTGTTAGCAGGTGAGCTTGATGAGGAAGCCAGGACTAGGAAGTAGTCGGCGAGGTTCGAGGTATGCCGGTGCGGGTATTTGTCGGGGCGTCTCGGCCATGGTCTTCGGGAAGATGTGGGCGGAACGGTATTTTGGATTGTAGTTAGTTTTCAACTATTTTTGAATTCGTGATATTTGGAGGTTTGTAAGAGTTGTCGTTTTGTTGGATTTTTGTACAAAAGGCTGTGTTTTATAACGTTGTAAATAATATTTTGAAACTGTTTCGAATATGTTTTATAAACCGTTGGATTTTTAGGATTTGGTTTTAGAAATTTCAGTCGTTATGCCGCTCGTTTTTTTCGTATAGTAAGCAACGTCGGGTCATTTGTTTCTTTGTTATTTTTGGAGTCGATATTTTAACAAAAATTATTTTTAAATTATGTTTTAAACGCATAATTGGTTAGCAAAGTAGTGCACCGAGAAAGGGTGGGTTTTGAGGCGTTACAGTGACTTGTTTGGCCGATCCGGCCTACACCATGGATGAGCTTCGTTGATTGAGGATAATTGGAGAAATTCTTGTTTAGTGTAGGTTGGAAGGGTAGTTAGGATAATTGTATGTTAGAACGTTTTTTCGTTAGGTTCTATGTATTGTTTGTGCTTTTCTTTATGTTTATGCTCAAACTCATGTTCATGCATCATGTTTTATGGACCGACACGAAAAATGAATTTCCGCATATGTTTTCATGAAAAGAAACGCCTAATGAAAAGATATGAAATGCATGTAATCCCGGTCACGTCGAGGTGGGGTTCAGACATGGCTTTCCTGAGAGGAGGAGCATGTTTTCCCCTGCAAATGGAAAGGGCTATCTAACCGCGAGATGTGCCCTCTCTATCTGGTGAGTCAGCCCCGGTGACACCTCCCGCTATGTAACTAAATAATGAAAATGAAATGCATGTTTTTACAAACCTCGCACGCATAGCATACATTTACATTTACGTAGATTTACTAAGTCTTTAGCTCATAGTTTATTTTCTATGGTGTAGGTGACTTCGAAACAGGTGAGGATAATATTCCTCCACCTGACGCATGAGCATGTTGATGGAGGATGGCCCGTGGGAGTGCTGGGCAGTCGACGCGTATTTTGACCCGTGGGGACATCTCGTTAGGGATTTTTATAGTTAGAAACGTCGATAAATGTACAGGGATGTTTAGTAGGGCTGATGGGTGATTAGTTAGAAAACTTACACATTTTGATGTTTTGGAAACTCGTTTATGAATTCTTCTGGTTAAATCTTTTATAGAGGTTATACTGAACTGCTTGGTGACTTGAGTTTCATAAGGAAATGTTTAATTTTTAAACGGATCCACGCGGTTCGTTTTTATGAAATTTGGTTACGTTATAAATATGTTTTGAGTCGATTTTTGGGTGATTGGTGAAGTGAAGATTGTATGTGGGTAGTAGTGTTGTTATGTTGAAGTGTTGTTACGAAATGTATTTAGAAAAAGTGATGAAGGTGTGGAGTGGAAAATATTGTGAATTGTGAAGTGTGTGCGAAATGTGCAGGGCATGAAAGAAAGAAGGAGGCAGCTCTCTGGAAATTTGGATTCCAGAGAGCTTGTCGATCGATCGTCAGGGAGGGCGATCGATCGGCCCTCTTTGGCTATGCTCTGGAAGAAATTTCAGAGCGTGTGCCGATCGATTGTCTGGTGAGGGCGATCAATCGGCCCTCTTTGGCTATGCTCTGGAAGAAATTCCAGAGCGTGTGCCGATCGATTGCCTGGTGAGGGCGATCGATCGCTTGTTATGAGGGCGATCGATCGCCTTCGCATTTTTGGCAACAACCGATCGATCAGCTGAAATGGCTGATTAATCGGCCACGCAATTTGGGTACAATTTCCCTTTTTGCCCTCGGTTCAATCGGTCGACTGCTTTTCCTTTATTTAATGTGTTTTCTTCATTGGTTTTCAAGGTTTTTAGAAACGATTTCCAATAATTTAGACTTTGACTAATGTTAGAAAAAGAAAAATTTTTACGGAAAATTAGGATGGGATTAAGGGTCACTACAGAAGTGGGCCCCACAAAATTGGCAAAAGAAGACCCATAAGGCACAAAGTTGAGCTCCACAAATCCCAATGGATTGAATAGAGAAGGGTAAAGATCCACGCAAACTACAATGAGATAAAGATTTACGTGGGTTGGAAAGAGATAAAAATTCACATGACTTGGTTTATGATGTGATCCAAGTTGAGACAAAGTCAAAGCCCAATAACAAGGATCCAATTGAAGATATGGGCAGCCCAATGACTAGAGCAAGAAGTCCAAGATTATTGGAAAATCTTTTGAAGAAAGAGTGCGGCGTACATGCACACGTTATAATTAAAAAGGGAGGGTGCGACACACATCCGCATGTAAGAATTAAAAATACATGTGCCATGCACATGCATATGTAGGAATTAAAGAGGACATGCGTCAAGCACATGCGTATACGAGGAATTAAAAGGTCACATGCAAAGCACATACAAATCACACAAATCTCGTAAGAAAATATCTTATCCAGCTGAATCTACTCAAATCAATTCAAATCATGTTCAAGCGTAGTTTAAACATGAGATGACATCTGATTATGCAAAGGATCATTATCTCACGATTTTATTAGTTATTTTATCATTATTTTTTTTATTATTTAATTTAATTTTAATGTGTAGCCTATTTATGGCAAAACTATTTCAAATTAAGAGAGGAACAAGTTTGAATTAAAGATTGAGTTTTTAGAGAGGATTTCTCTTTAGTTCTTTGCGAAGAATAACGATCTTCTTCAAGTCACGCTTGAAGAATCTCGCTTGATAGTTTTGGTTCTAACCAATGAGTTTGGTCTGAGTCAAGCTCCTGTTTTGATAGCTTCGGTTCAGCCAATAGGTATGGCTATAGACAAGCTCTTGTTTTGATAACTAGGGTTCCATCGAATTCTTCGATTGGGGTCTTAGTTCCTTATTTTGTTCTTGAATCAAAAAGGCATTCCTTTGAATTATTCTGCGTTGTTATCGGGTCCTGGATCCTTTCGATCTGAGGTTCGCATCAGAAACTCTAGAATCGGAGACCACAAGTCCAGTGAAGGACTCAGAATACTTTAAATAAAAGAGATAGAAACATTCTTTGATAATAGATTATTGATAATGGATAATACTCTCAACAATATCATTCCTCCACTATATAGACTTCTTTGGACGGTTACAAGTCACTTTCACCACACACACCTCACTCTTATGCTTATAACAAACCATAACTCCACCAATTCTTAAGCATCTAATTACATTTGTACCCCCAATAAATCTCTTTACCTTACTTCCTATCATCATCAATTAATACTGACCAAGTTTAATCACAGTTTAAACTTAAAAAACATACTAAAAAAGAAATCGCATTTTCTCGTCCATGGTATCACCAGACTATCAGAGTTGTCACAATTAATTGCATCTAAATATGTTGAATACTCCCTACTAGACTCAATTCCCTTGAACACATACAATGTAACTCACTGAACTAGTCTCACCATATCGTCGTGGAGTTTGACCATTTATCTTGGTTCTGCCTCTGACGGTAGAATTCAGACGTGAAACTGACTGGTGACGACATCACCCCAAACATCCGTACTGAGCTGACATATTGACTCTGATATAAATTTAGATCTCAGCTTAAACTTCACTCGAGAACTAGACTTTTTCCAAAGTATTCTCAAATAACCTTTTAGAAAGTGATTTGATAAACTTATAAGTCTTATTACTATAATTATATAACCCTATAAAACATAACATTTTGAAAACTTATTGGGGTTTATAAAAATTATTTTAAACGTCGTTTTCATCGGGGTTAGAGTGAGTCAAGTAGCGCACCGAGTTGGGGTGGGTTCGGGGGCGTTACACTTTTTGTGTCATTTAACATGATGAGAGCAACCTTACTGATCTTAACGACTCAACTTACAACAATATACTTATACCTTATTGAATCCATTGTACTCAATGATATCATATTCTTCTTTAAATCAAGAACTTGTGTCACATTACCAAGTGTTCTGACAATTCCATCAAACATTTTGATTTTAATTGTACTAATATCAGTTGTCTTTCATAATACTTTATTACCCTTTAATACAACACCTTTTGAAACAACCTAATTTGTCGAAAATAACTTTCGATTGAAGCATATATCAAACAAACAAGAAAATCTTCATCGCCATGATCTTCTTTTATGAAATCAGCTTCAGCGGATGACATCGACAGTTTTTCTTCTAAGCAGCTCTCTTAATTTCATTATGCAATTTACGTCACTCAACTTTTGCCCATACTTCTGACGAAAGTAGCAGGTTTTATCCTAGTTCATTGACTTGGATAGTCTCTTACATGAAAATATTTCAGCACTTAAAGCACCAATTGTTAAGAAAATTGATCACTCAAACAATCACAAAACTAGAAAAACTTTGCACAAGATTTTTATGTGGTTCAGACTTTATCACGTCCTACATCTAAGATGCAACTGAAGAATTTCTTATTGATGAACACAAAGTTTACAAAACTTTCTCACCGAACGGCTCTCTTAGACTTCTATACTTATTCCTCACACCCTCTTAATAACCCAGAAATATAAACACTTGTCTAATAACTAGTAAAAGGTTTGCTCTCTCTGTCCATATATTACAAAATAATTGTTATAACTAACTCGATTGTCAACTAAGCAATCTCAGCTTCAAAAGTCTGAATCAGTCCCCATAATATCATTTTCCATTAGTGTTAGGTGGACCCACATAATGAAAAAAAATTAATAAAGTAAAAAGAGATAGAGACTAGTGGTTTTTAAAAAAGAAGATTGAAGAGAGAGAAAATTTGAAGAGTGAGATTTGACTAGAGAGAGAAGAAAAAAATGATTTTTCTTCGAGTTTTTTGATCTTTGTGTGCAAGATCAAACAATTGATTCTTTTCCATTTCAGCGAAGATTTCAAAGTGTTCTTCGTGTCGACGAGATCTACAATTCTATCGATTTTGATTATTGAAGAGCAAAAGTTACTCAGCTTGTGTTGTCAGTCAATTGGTGATATCACTCTATTTTTCTACTATTTGATGATAATATTGATTCTCGAGATTAATTGATTTTTCTGTTATTTCTTCTAGTTTATTCTAGAAAGGATTATTGTGTATCTATTATTTGATAGTGAAAGATCATATCAGATTTCAGTCCTGTGGGCGTAGTCACATTGTCGAACCACGTTAAATTTGGTGTCTCGTTATTTTCTGCTTTATTTTATACATATTATCAATTAGTACAATAATCTATTTTAATCATAGAAAGAGAGAAAAAATCATTTATCCACTGCATAATCCTATTTTATAGACCATTTTTCCTAACGAGTGGTATCATAGCTAGATTACTAGATTGTCAAGTTTTGTCAGATTTCACCATGATAAATAAAGTTTTTGGCTTTATATTTTTTTGGATTTCTTGTGTTAATTAAAATGGCCAAGAATTCATGTTCGATGTTAAAATTGAAGTCTGACAATTATTATATGGGGAAAGCTATGATGGAAGATATGTTTTTCTGTAAAGATCTTCATGAGCCAATTGATGGGGGATGTAACGAGACCGAGAGGCGAGACAAATAGAGATTGTAAATTGATGTATCGAAAGTGTCGCTTATATCAGATGTTGCGTTGATGCAAGTGTGTTTCATAATATTGCTAAAGAGACTAAGCTGCTCAACTGTGGAAGAAATTAGAGTCACTGATTTCTCAAAATAAAGCTCTTATAATTAAAAGGCTTGTGAATTTGAAATACGCAGATGGATGTAGTATCAACAAGCACATGAGTGAGTTTAAGGTTCAGTGAATCAACTGCTGGGTATGGGTATCACGTTAGATTAGGGGTGAGTATGGTTCTGTTCGGTCTATTTTTTCGAGAGATTAGAACCAGACCAATAAATTTTGATTTTCAAATTTTAGAACCAATAATCCTAATTTTTATTCTAGGATCGGACCATAAATGTGGTCTCGGTTCTGGTCCTCCCAGGGAAAAAAAAAATTTAGTTGCTAGAATTGATTCTACCATAGAGGCCAAGTAGAATTTTCAGTTCTGGTCCTCTGGTTCAGGGGTATGAAAATAATAAGAAGGCATAGCAAAGTAATGAATAACTCAAACATGGAACCCTCAAAAGTCATAAGCCTAATTTCCTAATATCACCTAGGATTGAGAAATATTAAGTTTAAAGTCAAATCATTTTCAAAAGAACTCATTGTGAATACCTCAATAGCAGGATGCTTAACTTGATCTTCATGATAGTTATGGTGACCTATGAACAACACAATTCCAGCAACTAAGAATAACCCAAGAAGTGCCCAGATCCAAGGTGAAAACCTTCTTCTAGCAGGGTGCCGATACTCGGTTATGGATGTTCTCACTATTTACTAATTTTAATTAGTTCGCTATATTCATTTGTTGAAGCAAAATATAAATTCCAAAGTAAGTATATAATACATAGTAATTATTAAAAAGAATAAAGAAAAGCTTAAAGTACACATTTTTAAAACTTATCCACCATATCATTAAAGTTTTCTAAATCAGGACTTTCCTCACAAATCCAGCTTTGAGTGCAAATAAGTGCCACGACAGTCTTTGATGATAAAGAACTACGAAAAGAATCAAGTACACGTCCACCACTGCTGAAAGCTGACTCTGAAGGATATGTGAAAATAGGAATAACCAATATATTTTTTTGCAATTTACTTAATATTGGATATTTCAATGAATTCACTTTCCACCATGTCAAATTATTTTGATTTTCTGAAAATTTTTTCAATTCTTCAGATAAATATTGATCAACTTCCGTTCTCTTACTTGAAGCGTTTCCCTCACTATAACGGTTACAAAATATCTCATATACCTTATTGTGGGCAACACTAGTACTTTGTCATGAGAACAAAGATGTCGCAACGCTTGTTCTACAATAATCTTGTGACATTTCAAACCCCAAATCCATTTTGTATTGAAGATATAATTTGTTAATCAGTGTTTGCACTCTCACCAAATCTGTTGCTTTATCATTGTCAACAAACATTGTAAGACAATGTTGCAAAAACTCTATCTTACATCTTGGATCTAAGACAACTGCAACGTACATCAAGAAGTTAATATTCTCACAATTTTCCCAGTACTTGAATTTTTCTTGCATTCTAATAGCCATTTTCCTCAATGATGGATTGTCACACTCAGCATACTCGATGATTACCATTTTCAAATTGCATACTTTGCTAAAATAAATATTTGATGTCACATGTGAAGAGGCTAAAACAGTCATAGTCGTATCATAATTTTTTTTAACTTAATAAATTCTCTAATATTCGCCCAATCAGTTGTAGTGGGAGGTGTTTTCTCACTCAAATCACCAACGTAATTACTATCGGTTTCCATTAACTTGTCAAAAGCTTTTTTAAATTTTTTAGCACTTGCTAACATCAAATATGTAGAATTCCATCTTGTAGACAGATCAAGAGAAACACTACTTTTGCATACGATTTTAATGTTATCAACACAATTATTAAAATTATGTAACTTTGCAGGTGAAGATCGAACATACTTAATAGCTCTACGTACTCTACCAATAGCCTCTTAATGATCTTTCAATCCATCACATAAAATCAAGTTCAATATGTGTGCAAAACATCGCATATGCTTGTATTCTTCATTCAAAACCAAACCATTCCAATTTCGAATACTTTTGATCAAATATGAAACATCATTCGAAGAAGCATTCTCAACTATGACAGTCAACATATTTTCAATTCCACATTTAAATAAACATCTTTTTAATTCTCTACAATTGTCTCACATTTATTGTAACACCCGAAAAATTTTTCTTAACGAACGTCGCCTTAGACTAGGGTACTTTATGAGTGTTTTAATACTAAGTTAGTGTAACACCCGGGTTTTTTTTTAAGGAAAATTGGAGACAAAATAAAGGAATAATAAAATAGTCGTTTTAATTAATTTAAAAGAGAAGGGAATAAATTTGGTTAAACTAATTGATTAATTAATTGGTGTTCGAATATTCTAAATGGAGAACTTAAGCTGGGTACGGGATGAAAGTCAATTTAAGAAAATTTATAATTTAAGAACGGGATTTAACGAAAATTTCGGAAGGGCAAAACGGTAAATGTCATGTTATTAGTTTTAATAGAAATTGTTATAATTATAATTATTATTATTATTATTATTATTTTATAAAACAAAAACAATAAAAACAACAGAATGTTATTCTGTTGTTCGTGGGTGCCCGAGCGCCGAGGGCCGAGAAGCAGGGGAGAAGGGAGAGCGACGGGAGGCGACGTTCTCCGACCAAGACCGACGGCGATTTCCGACGGTCTCCGGCCAGACAACGGCGACGAGCGGTTTCCGGTTGTCTTCGCGCACGAACCGACAGGTTAGACCCGATTTGTGCCTTGTTTCGGTTCTGTTTTTGGCCGTGAGTGTCGAGCCCGTTTTGGCTCCGATCGCCGGCCGATTTTGGTCACCTCCGGCGTGGGTTTGCCAACCCTTGGTTCGGTTTTGGTTACCTGGCCGTATTGAGCTCAGATTTGAGAGAAAAACCGAGGGCTATAATTGGGGAATTCGGGTTTGTGTGTGTAGCTCGGGATTTTGGGTTCGTTTATGCTAATTGGGTGTGTGAGGGATTGATTAATAAGGAATTGGGTGGAATTTGATGGAAAATCAGAAATGGTGAAATTTCCGGTTAAGGGGCAGTTCGGGTTTTCTGTTAATTGACCTAGCTAGGGTTATTTGTTTTGAAATTCCTTTTGACTGGTTAAAATAAGTTATTAGAGGAGTACGTGGCCGCTAGAATCGTTCGATTCCGATAACCGACGTGAAAGTTATGCACGTTTGAAGTTTCGGGTCAGTTTTTACCAAACTCAAATTAGTGGCCCGTTTAGTTAGATTTTCATTGGATTAAGCTAGAAATAGTAGTTTGAGAGTTAATTGGTGAAAGTAGGCTTGATTTTAATGAAGTTTGAATTATTGTCGTAGGTCGAGCTGTAGATGGACAGGTAACAGAATATCCTCAGCGAGCTAGGATGCCAGGTAAGTAGTGGATGTTATTCTTTTGCCTTCGGGCCTACACCAGAGAACGGTAGGGTTTCTTTGTTATTGCTTTGCTTCGTGTTACGTTGAATTAATTATGTTACTTCGGGATTGCGTAGAGTTGCTTGTCTGGTTGGTTGATTGGTCTTAAGTTGCATTGTTTGGCCGTGTGGTGTTATGTGGTCGTGTTGTTGCGTTGAGTCGTCGTATTGTGTTGTATTGCATATCTTGGTTGACACGTGCATCATTGTTTTCTAACTGACGAAATCACGTGTTTTGCACTGTTGAGTGGTGAGGATGACGTAATGAAAGATAAGAATGGATTGCAACTTGGTCTCGAGTAGAATAGCTTCGTCGGGCAAGTGGCTCGTTGAGCACCCAGCGAGGGATTTTATTCGAGATGCCCTGCTAATATACGTAATGCGTTGTGAGTATGAATTCCTCGACCTGTTCGTGCTTGAAGTGCACAATGAGGCATTCGACGATCGACGAAGGGAAGATTCGGTTGGCCGTCCTGGACTGTGTTGGGACGTGTGCCTTCGGTCTTGCCCAGGGGAGATTCGGTTGGCCGTCCCGGACTGTGTTAGGACGTGTGCCTCCGGTCTTGCCCGTGGATCAAGGCGTGGCCGTCCTGGACTGTGTGGGGGCGTGTGCCTACTTGATTCACCTGGAAGTGAAAGATAAATGCAACCGAAACGAAAAGAAAACAGCGGAGTGTGTAGAAACTGCATATGATAGGATTGCGTTGCATTGTGGTGTTGTGTTGCATTGTTGGGGTCGTGTTGTTAGTGATGTTTTGCGTTGTTAGGGTTGTGTGAGGGTTGTGTATGCCATGTGCTTGTTTATATTTGCTATTCCCTACTTGCTAAGCGTAAGCTTACGTGTGTGTGTGTGTTCTGTGGTGTAGGTAACGACGCGGCTACAGGTGAGCTATGTGAGTCAGCCAGGACTTGAGAGCGGTCGGAGATGCACGGGGCGTGCCGGTGCGGGCAGTTGTCGGGGCGACTCCACCATGGTCTTCGGAGATGTGGACTTTGTATTTTGATAGCATATTGTAGATGTCTGTTGTTGTATATAGTTAAGTTAAAGGTGATATGTCGCCCTATATTGTGGTCTTTCTTCAATTAGGAATTGTTAATATTTTAGTTTAACTCCTTTCTGCTATTTGGAGATTTCTCATGCCGTATGCTGGATAGTTGGTTGGTTAGGAGTATTCTGAAACTGTTTGGGGATTGATTTATTGCAGGTACTTAGCATTTTTGGAGGCGCCATTTTCAGGCGTTACTTTGCCGAAATTTTTGGGAAGGACGCCGTGGTGCTTAGCGGTTAGGAGTAAGGGTAATTAGCGAGTCTAGGCCTAGTTTAAATTATGTTTCAACGTGGGTTTGGTTAGCAAAGTAGCGCACCGAGCCAGGGTGGGTTCGGGGGCATTACAAGTTAGAGTTTTCCTAGATATGGAAAGGAAAACACGAATTGGAAGAGAGATTGGAGTGAAAACCTTATGTGGGAGTGTGTAACACCCGAGAAATTTCCTCAGCACAAGTTGCCTTAGATTTATTTTAGTTATGAGAGCTTAACATTAATATTACTACTCTAAGTATATGAGTTAGGAAGAAAGTGAAGTTTGGAGAGGAAACCAAAGAGTTGACATAGTTAGAGTTATAATTGGTTGAGTTAATTAAAGTAAAGGAAATGTATAAAAGAATGAGGAGGAAAGTGTGATGCCCACGTTGAAAGTAAGGAAGAGGAAAGTTTTAAGGATTAGAAAAGTTAAGAAAAGAAGTTAAATGAAAGCAAGTGTAAAAAAAGGGTGATAGTTTGAAAAGTCAAAAAAGAGAAATTTAACCAATGGAAAAAAAAAGTGAATAACAAGAGAAAGAATGAGGAATGCTTGAAAAGTATAAAAGAATGAAAAGTGAAGGAAGAGAGAAAGAAAGGTGAGTCCCACGTTGGTTTGAAAGTGAACAAAAGAGTGAGGGTTAATGTATGAAATAGTGATTTTGGTGGAAAAGTTAAAAGAGAAGAAAAATGGGTTGAAAAGTCAAAAGAAATAAAGTGCATGTAAAGGAAAGGGGAAGGCATTCACGTTGGATTAAAGGTGAAGGGAAAGTGGTGAGTCTATTTTATAAAATAAGAAAGATTTGTGGAAAGAATCAAAAAAAGAAAAGTTGAAATTTATAAATTTTGGTAAAGTGAGTGTTGAAAGTCAAAACACCTTCTTTCTTTCTCCTCTCCTTCCATGAAAATTGCAGCTTCTTCTAGGGTTTCTCCATCTTTTTTTCTTCAAGATTTAGCAACAAATCAAGGTATGTTTTACATGGGTTTTGTTGATAATGTAACGCCCCCGAACCCACCCTGGCTCGGTGCGCTACTTGCTAACCAATCCCACATTAAATCATAATTTAAAATAAAATTGACACCGCAAAATTTAAAGCTAAGTCCCTCAAAATTCTATTACATCATACCTAGCTGCCTAGACTCATTAATTTCCCTTAATTCTAACCGTTAAATACCACGGCGTCTTCCCTGAAAATTTTGACAAAGTAACGCCTGAAAATGGTGCCTCCAAAATGCTAAATACCTACATAAAAGCCAATCCCAACCAATCCAGAATACTCCTACTCAACTTATTCAGCATACGAAATCACCAATTAGCAGTAAAGAGGGAAACTAAACTACTAACATCCCTAAATGAAGAAAGTCCACAGTATAGGGCGACACATCACCATTAACTATGGCTATATACAACAAATACAAATAGCTATACCATAACTGTCAAAACATTAACCAAAAAGAGTCACACATTCCCCTCATTTTCACAAACAGACATCTACAATAAACTACCAAAATGCAAAGTCCCACATTCTCCCGAAGACCATGGTCGAGGCGCCCCGACAACTGCCCGTACCAGCGTGCCCCGTGTGCCACCGACTGCCGCCTAATCCTGGCTCCCTCGTCTAGCTCACCAGCAACCCGTCACCACCTACACCACAGAACACACACGCACACGTAAGCTTACGCTTAGCAAGTAATGAATAACGAATATAAACATGCACAATGCACCCACAATGTAAACATGCACCATGCACCCACAATCCCCTAACACATGCCAAGTCCACTCACTCTGCTGCTTCTTACTAATGCACGTTAACGACGAGGCGTTCAACCCTCTAGTGTCATTTGCACTTTAACAACGAGGCGTTCAACCCTCTAGTGCGACTTACACTTTAACATCGAGGCGTTCAACCCTCTAGTGCCACTTGCACTTTAACATCGAGGTGTTCAACCCTCTAGTGCCACTTGCACTTTAACATCGAGGCATTCAACCCTCTAGTGCCAATTGCACTTTAACATCGAGGCGTTCAACCCTCTAGTGCCACTTGCACTTTAACATCGAGGCGTTCAACCCTCTAGTGCGACTTGCACTTTAACATCGAGGCGTGCAACCCTCTAGTGCGACTTGCACTTTAACATCGAGGCATTCAACCCTCTAGTGCCACTTGCACTTTAACATCGAGGCGTTCAACCCCTCTAGTGCCACTTGCACTTTAACATCGAGGCGTTCAACCCTCTCGTGCGACTTGCAACACATTTCATGCTCATCATTCACATCATAACCCAACACACTACACCTCTCATGCTCATCATTCACATCATACCCCAACACACTACACATTTCATGCTCATCATTCACATCATGCCCCAACACTTATTTCATAGCTTAACATGACGCATGCCACTCACACAATACTCAAACACCAAACAACAACAACAACCCAGCAATGCAGGCACACACTACTCAATATAAACAACACAACTATCAAACAATAAATCCTACCGTTCCGTGGTGTAGGCCTGAAGGCGACAAAACACACAATCCATTACTTACCTGGCGTCCTAGCTCGCTAGGTTTGGCACATCACGTCACCTATGGCTCGACCTACGACAAATATTCAAACGTCATTAAAATCAAGGCTACATTCACCAATTTACTCTCAAACTACAATTTCTAGCCTAACCTAACTAAAACCTAACTAAATGGGCCACTAATTTAGGTTCGGTAAAACCAACCCAAAACTTCAAACGTGCATAACTTTCGCGTCGGATATTGGAATCGAACGATTCTAGCGGCCACGTACTCCTCTAATAACCTATTTTAACCCGCCAAAAGGAATTTTAAAACCAACGACTGTAGCTAGGTCAAAAATCAGAAAATCTGATTCTGCCCTAAACCGTAAATTTTACCCTTTCCAATTTTTTATCAATTCTCACTCATTTCCTCACCAATCGACCACATATACCCTAAATTAGCATAATCTAACCAAAAATCCCGAGGCTGCCCGAACAGGGCTCACTGCCTTTTGCCCAGACAGTGCTCTTCACGGCCAATCGACCATAGCCGGTCCAAGGGTCGGTAAACCCACGCCGGAAGCAGCCAATTTCGGCCGGCGATCGGAGCCCATTCTGGCTCGCTACCCTCGGCCTCGAACAGAGTCAAAACAGGGCCAAAATGGACTTACCCGTCGGATTTGTGCGCGGAGACGGCCGGAATCTGCTGGCCGGAGAACGCTGGAAAACACCGGTGAACAGGTCGCCGTCGAACGTCGCTCGTCTCCCTCGTCTCCATTCGGGTGCTCGGGTTTTCGGTGATCGCGACAGAATGGCTTCGAGCCATTCTGTTATTTTCTTTTAAAAAAACAAATAATAATAATAATAATAATAATAGTAATAGTAATTCCTATTAAACATTAATAAATCATCATTTACCGTTTTGCCCTCCCGTGTTTTCTACCATTTCGAATTTTGTTAAATCTCGTTCTTAATTATAACCCCCGGCTTAATTTCATTGGGAATACCCGATCCTAAATTAAGAAACCCTTCACTTTTCTTTTTAAATTAATTAAACCAACCTATTTTATTATTCTTTTATTTTCTCTTCAATTTTTCCTTTAAAAAAAAACCCGGGTGTTACAGATAATACATCTAGGTGATAGTTTTTAATGTGTTAGAGTTGTTTTTGTTAGGTTTGATTAGGGTTTGGAAAACCCTAAGGTGAAGTCTAAATTTTCCATTTTCTTGGTGAATTTTCTTCATGCTTTTGATGGTTTAACTCTTAGATAGGTTAGTTTGAATGGTTTTTATGGTTAGATTGGTGAATAGGTGAAAGTTATGCAAAAATTGGTTTTGGACAAAATGTGCACCGAATCTGTTTTTGGGATTTCAAGTTGGCCATGATGTTTGGATGGTTAAATTGTTTGTTTCAATGGAAAGTAGACGTGTACAGGTTTCTGGATTGGGGTGGCATGTCCAAATCCGTTGAAAAATGAATAAGTTATGGCCGTTTGAAGTTGGACGCCAAAAATTGTAGATAAAACCGGGTTTTAGGGTTTAGAGTGAGAAATCTCTTAATTGTTGTGTGGTTTGGTTAGGAAAATTCTGAGAATTTCCTTAGAATATTTCTAATTTGTTTCCTTATATTTGTTAGGTTGTCGAACAAGTAAGTTAACCAGACGAAGTGAACAAACACGTGCCGAGCAATCAGGTAAGTAGAGAATTGTGTGTTTTTGTTGCCTTCGGGCCTACACCATGGAACAATAAGGATGTTTGTTTGTTTGGTTGTTTGTGTTTTGTTTCTTTTGTGTGACACGCATCATTGTTTTAGAACCACAAAAAAAAGAGTTGTGAGCACGGGTTTGAAGTGTGAGCATTAAATGTAAAGAGATAATCAGAAATGCAACGTGATCCCGAGTAGAGTTGCCTCACCGGAGAGTAGTGCTCGTGGAGCACCTCGGGAGGGTCTCTACAAGAGATGCATTGCGATAATAAGAGACTGAACAGTGATATCGAGTAGAGCTGCCTCTTCGGGGAGTAGTGTTCATGGAACACCTCAGGAGGGTCTTTATGAGAGATGCACTGTGATAAGAAGATATTGAACCGTGATATCGAATAGAGCTGCCTCGCCGGGGAGTAGTGCTCGTGGAGCACCTTGGGAGGGTCTCTACAAGAGATGCACGGGCAAAAGATTAATAAAATGAGAATTGAATCGAAACCAACAGAGAGTGTAGAGACTGCATGTATAGGGGTTGAGAGTGCACTATGTTTTACATTGCATTATTCCCTACTTACTAAGCATTAGGCTTACGTTTTGTGTTCTGCGGTGTAGGTAACGATATCTATTCAGGTGAGCTAGGCGATGGACCCCAAAACTAGCCAGCAATCGGTGGCACACGGGGAACATAGGTACGAGCAAATTGTCGGGGTGCCTCGACCAGGGTCTTCGGGATGTGTGGTTGGGTATTTAGTTAGACTTTCTTTTGTGTGTGGTTAGGTATTTAGTTAGACTTTATTTTGTGTGTAAATACTCGTAGTTTGGAAAATTTGTACATGTGGTTGTGGGTTGTTTTGGAATCCTTTTTGAACGTGTTTATAAAGTGTTGAATTTCAGGTTTTTGGGTTTTGGTAATTTTAGTCGTTATGCTGCTCGTTTTTGTCGTATTGTAAACAACATAGGGTTCAATTGTTTCAATGTTTTCGTTAATATTTTGGAGTCGGTTTTCCGAGATTTTTACGGGTCATGGAGCCGGGAGTGTAGGGAATGTTTGGTTAAAGTTTTGGGTGATTTGGAGGTGTTTGGCTTGAGGAAAAGTGGAAGAAATGAGTAGGAGGTCGAAGGTGGCGCGCAGGGCACAGCTGGGCACGCGCGGCGCCCAGCAGCGCCCATCGATCGGCAGGAGCTACTGCTCCTCGATCGCGCACCCGAGAGGGTGCCGATCGATCGGCACCAGCGATCGTACTGGGGCGCGTGCGAGTCCCTACTGCGTGCGCGATGCGCGCAGCAGGCGTGGGTGCGCGCGAGGGGCGCCCAGACCGGCTTTTTTTTTAAAAGTTTGGGTTTTCAAAATTGTTTTAACCCGACATTTTTCGACGTATTTTAAACGTATTTTAGGCACGTTTTCCAACCATTTTTCAGGGTTCGAAAAACTTGAAAATCAAATCAAAATTTTATTGAAAATTATTTTAAACGTCGTTTTAAACGCGGGATTGTTATACAAAGTAGCGCACCGAGCCGGGCCGGGTTCGGGGGCGTTACATTTATGATTGGAAATCAAAAAAAAAATTTAAAATCTTCTTATGCATGGTCCAATCACTATCAATGTAATGAGCAGTTAAAACCATGTAATTTAAATTCTGAACAGAAGTCCATGTATTTGTAGTCAAACATACTCATTGTGATGTTCTTCTAAATTACTCTTTTAATTTCATCTATTCTTTTTCATAACGATTCAAAATATCACAAGCAATAGTAAATTTAGAAGGTATGAAAAATCTCAGTTGCATATATTGGGAATATGCTCTAAAACTTTCTCTTTCAACAAACTTCAAAGAGAATTCCTCATTAATTATCATTTTCGCAAGTAGTTCTCGACACTAAAACATGAAAGTCGCTGTCCATTACTATTCATATTCTAAAAGCTCAAAGTCTTTTGCTTCATATCTAAATTTGCTAATAATTTTACACAAATATAGATGTGTTTTTTCAAGCTTGATGTCTCATTTTTTAGTGTATCACATGTATATGTTTTTCCATAATGATTACATTTAGCTCTAGAATTTTTATCATCACCATTGTTAACAATAGTAAAATAATTCATAACATCATATTTTTTTGTCATTTCCCTTCGAGCACTAACAGTAGAACTAGTCATAGGAGGAATCTCTACATTTTGAATTGCATTAGTGCTTTCTGTTTCCATCATATAAAATACAACAATTTATCAAACAAATAGTCAATCAGTAGTCAAATCCAACAATCTAACAAACATATAATAATCTAACAAAAACTAAATCAAAATATAAGAGATTCAGATCAAGAGGCTAAGTTACCTGGTTTTATTTTCGAGAAAGGTCCTAGATTGGATTGCCTGAATCACGAGTCTTATATACAGTGCTTCTTACTATTATCGATTACCTGATTTATGGACATGCGGATTTGGACCTAGACCTGAAAGGCAAAGAGAGAATTCATAGGACAAAGAGGATAAGGGTTAGCTATGAGTCGATGACTGGAGAGTGGAGACTGAGGGAGATGGCGAGAGACTGAGGATAGGGGTGAGAAAAAAACTTCAAGTCTACGATTTGCAAAGTCCAAAGATGAGAGAAAAGAACTCGATAGTCAGGGTTACTTACTGCCATGGTCCCGTTCGGTTGTATGGGTTTTGGGTCATTAAAATTGAGAATTGAACCGAGAATTTTGTCTGCCAAAGACAGAACCAAATAGTGTTTATTTTTTGCTCAAAAATGACCAGAACCAAACCAAATATATCAGTTTTGGTCCGGTTCTTTGATCTAGGCCGGTTTTGCTCACCGCTATGTTAGATGACGAATTACAGGCTTTGTTTTTGCTTAGTTCTACTCTAGACAGTTTGGAAACACTTGTGGTTACAGTTAGCAACTAGCGCAAGACAGTAAATTAACTCTGGATATGGTTAAAGACCGTTTACTCAACAAGGAAGTTAGAAGAAAGGATTTAAGTCATTCTTCTTGTGACGACCCGAAACCGAACCCGATTGGGATCCGAGAACTGAGCCGTCACTCCGGGACATTTGCAGAAAACGGGCACATATTTTTTTTTTTTAAACTTTATACTTTTAAAAACTTAACAGAGAGTATAAACCTTCTCTGGAAGTGAAACTGGAAAACACATTTAAGCTGGATGTGAATAATGGATAATGAGAATAAGACAAAAAGTGAACAGTGACCGGATGACTAAAAGTGTGAACAGTGACCGGATTGGTTAAAAATGTGAACAGTGACCGGATGACTAAAAATGTGAACAGTGACCGGATTTGTTAAAAATGTGAACAGTGACCGGATGACTAAAAATGTGAACAGTGACCGGATTGGTTAAAAATGTGAACAGTGACCGGATGACTAAAAATGTGAATAGTGACCGGATTTGTTAAAAATGTGAACAGTGACCGGACGACTAAAAATGTGAACAGTGACCGGATTTGTTAAAAATGTGAACAGTGACCGGATGACTAAAATTGTGAACAGTGACCGGATTTGTTAAAAATGTAAACAGTGACCGGATGACTAAAAATGTGAACAGTGACCGGATTTGTTAAAAATGTGAATAGTGACCGGATGACTAAAAATTTAAAAGACAAAACTGGCAACTTTTAACATGATTACATAAAAACAAAAGTTGTGGAAACAGAATGTATGAAAACTTCAAACTTCAGAAAACGATTCAAAACATGATTTTTGAACATATCGGGAAAAACACGACGGAATTTTAAGGAAAAACAAATTACATGGATGGCTCTAACATGACAGAAACTTAAGAAAAATCACACTACATGGATAGCTCTAAAACCAGAAGCTGTCCATGCACAGACTAACAGAAAATATTCCAAACGAATTCCAGAATACTTCAAAACATAGTTCAACTGTCGAATACAGAGGTTTTAACAAGAGAAGGCTTAACCAACAGAATACCTTACATTATCTATATCCAACAGAATTTCCTACAGAGTTTTCAACAACCAAAAATACAGAATCCTAACATAGTTTAAAAACCAAACACAGAATTCCAGTAGGGTTTACAGACATAGACTTTACTTTGAATACTTAAACCTCGGGACAGGATTTGTCTGGCTGCAGTAACCATCCCGTGAGCTCCTCCCCCAACTACATCAACTCGTCAGTTTGAGGATCAAGCTCCTCATCTGGAAAATCCATACCTACAACAGGAGTTCAACTATGAGCCTAGAGCTCAATAAGAACATGAAATGCAATGCAGTGATGCATGGACTTTTGAAATACGTGAACATTACATTACTTAACATTGCGTTTCACTAGACAGGAAAGGTATAAATGGGAGAAGGAGCTAGCGCAACAGGATGTACATGCCACTTTCAGGACATAACAGGAGTACTTGACAGGATGCCAGTCCTCGTCCACACTTAACCATACATTTTCTTTACAGGATTTTATCTTACTTACTTCAAAACCGGTGCTGAAAACATTTGCATGATTTTACAGGAAACGTGTATGCATGAATAAGTGAAATGCTTAAACTTAACATTCACAGATGACAGAATGAATACAACAGGAAACAGAATATAACGGAAACACGTTTAACTTAAAACATAACCTAAAACCTATCTACCCGAACCAGACCTAGTACCTCCGAGTTGTAGGGCCTTAAGTGCCAACGTAGATGCATGAACTTACCTGTGGTCCGAAATGCAGTAAGCTTGAACGCACGAGCACCGTGGTTCATGAACCTATAGCATGCATAAACGGACATTAACCCTAAAACATCACGAAACTAGCAAATAAATAAACTAAAATCGTTTTCTATCTAAGATGATTACCTTAGACCGAAAAGCAGGAGGAAAATCAGAGAAGGAAGAAACTCCTTGCGTTGGTTTTCTTCAACCAAAAGAGAGAAGCAGAGAGGGAAATGAGAGAGAGAGATAGCAGAGAGGGCAATGTCTCACGTAGGAGGAAGAGAAGGAAATTGAATACATGGCTTGTCTTCTTCCACAAGTTTGCCAAGTGTCAATCATCCATTTGATTTCTCCCACCAACCTTAATTTCTTCCTAATTTGCCCTTTCATTGGTTTTTAACTAAAACATTATTTAGTTTAATCGATTCGGTCTCACGAATCACCCTCGCTCGATTAAACACATCGACAATTTTATTAAAAACAATCATTGCATTCATATCGAAGAAATTCTGCTTACATATTCGGGGAATAATTACATAGGAAAAAATGCCGGGTGTTACACTTCTAGTGGAAGTGTTCTTGTTAGTGAGAAATCAGAAAGACATGGTCAAAGCTAAAGTAGATATCAACATAAAAAGAGTTCATCTAGAGGGAGATCTAAGTCGAAATAAAAGAATGTTGGAATTGATGATATTAATTTGGAAACCAATTCAGACTGTAAGTTGACTTTGAAAGATGTTAGATATGTTCCAAATATCCGGCTGAATTTGATATCTACTGGTAAGCTAGATGATGAAAGTTTTTTTAACTATTTTGCGATGGTAAGTGGAAACTCTCCATTGGTCCCTAGTTATAGCCACAAAAATGAAGACCAAAACTCTTTACAACATACAGACAAAGTTATGTAAAGAAGAAATAAATATCACCGAGAAGTCAAATGATATTGAACTTTGGCATAAGAGCCATGGTCGCGTTAGTGAGAAGAGACTTCAGACACTTGTCAAGAAACAGTTTTCTCTTAGTTTTAGCTGCTCAAATTTGAAGACTTGTGTCCATTGTTTGTTTGGAAAATCTCATAAGGTTGCATTTTGGAGTATCTACCCCTTTAAGAGACATCAGATTATTGATTTGATTCATACAGATGTTTTTAGTATGCAAGATAAGACATTCAGTGGACTATTTTGTTTCATGTACTGATGATCACTCGCGAAAGGTGTTTGCTGTTTGCTTTGAAAACAAAAGATCAAGTATTGTTAGTTTTCAAAGAATTTCATGTCAGGGTAGAGAAAGGAACTAGAAGAAAACTTAAATGTATTAGAGATGATAATGGTGGGGAATATAGAAGGTCATTTGAAAAATATTATAAGAGCCATAGTATTAAACTTGGTAAGACTATGCCTAAAAATCCTCATCAGAAAGAAGTGGTAGAGAGAGTGAATAGAATGATTCAAAAAATGATCAAATGTATGCTCTCTGATGCAAAGTTATCGAAAGTTTTTTGGGGTGCAGCTTTGAGGACTACAATCGAATTAATTAACTTTTTTCCTTCAACTCCGTTAGATGGTGATGTGCTAAACAAGTAGCACTTGAGGGTGTTTGGGTGTAGCGACCCCAGAAGGATCGTCACATAATCCGTATCTTTCTTAATCATTTAATCCTCATTACTCACACTACATTCAATATTAGTAGTGTATTTTTTTTTTTTTGAAACATAATTTAACTCAAGGTGTCATATGTGATTTGCTAAGCCTCAATCGGCAAAGGAAAAACATTACATATCTGCCGGCGGGCAGTACAATGTGTATTGGCTAGTGAAGGGAAAACTTTAAGTTATAGACTGCATCTACCGATAGAAGAATGAACCACATATACCGGTCACTAGACGACAAAACCATGTCTATACCATCCGGTGGAGAAGCTCTCTACATCATCCGATGAAATAAGAGTACATCACCCGGTGGTCATGTGCATTTCACGTGAGTAATTAAAACATGACCCAGTCACTAAACGACAAATAACATTCTCATCATCCGGTGATTTTAAACACTCTACATCCGCCGATCACTAGACGACAAAATAGAACTTTCATCATCCGATGGCTCAAACACTACATCTGCCGATCGCTAGATGACAAAATAGCACTTTCATCATCCGATGGCTTAAACACTACATCTGCCGATCGCTAGACGACAAAATAGCACTTTCATCATCCGATGGTTTAAACACTACATCTGCCGATCGCTAGACGACAAAATAGCACTTTCATCATCTGATGGCTTAAACACTACATCTGCCGATCGTTAGACGACAAAATAGCACTTTCATCATCCGATGGCTTAAACACTTCATCTGCCGATCGCTAGATGACAAAATAACATTCCCAGCATCCGGTGAAGAAATACACTTCATCCACCGAACGCTAGACGACAAGTTAACAATTTCATCATCGGGCGAGGAAACAAACTACATCTTCCGGTGACATCATACTACATCTTCCGGTGACGTCACCCGGAAGACTCAATAGTTTAACTCTCATCTATTGACATCCGCCGATGACGTCAGCCGGACGATTGCCTCATCCAGCTTCTATCATACGGCAGTAAAACACTATGATCATCAAACATCTTCATTTGATAGAACATATCACAACTCACCCGACCCCTAACTTAGTAACCATAATCCTCAAAGAGTAAAAATCATAAACTCATCTAAAATACGCATAGCGGAAGACTCAAACAAAACAAACCATTCATTAATCCTTAAAAATCGTATTCAGACTCTAAAGACAAGCTCTTCAAATCCAAATCTCATTGTTAAAAGAAATTCTATTCTATTTAGTCATCTGTTCATCATAAACTTTTCTGACTTACTATGAGCATAACCAGGGAACTTATTCGCCTATCCAGCCTTCACTGTCACACTGAGTAACCTCCAACAACCAAGCTTAGACATCCTCATTAACCGTGAGTTCCTCACCTGAAAACTCGTCACCTACATCATAAGGTTTAAACTATAAGCCTAATGCTTAGTAAGGAATGCAACACTAACATGGGTGCATGAATGTATAATTTGGGAAAATCACATGCTCATAAGTCTTTTCTTGTTTATGTCTTTGCTCGTAATCATCATTCATAGTCATGGATCATATTCATCATTCATAGTCATTGATCATATTCATCATTCATAGTCATTGATCATATTCATCATTCATAGTCTTTGATCATATTCATCATTCATAGTCATTGATCATATTCATCATTCATAGTCTTTAATCATATTCATCATTCATAGTCTTTGATCATATTCTTTGTTTAGGTTGTGTAGATCAAGAGAGGATTTGTGCCGGTAAAGGGGGTTCGACAGTGAGTTTGATCTTGTTCCCTACTGCGGGTCGTATTCATATGTCCTTCTTTGGACTGTGACATACGCCGAACCGCCCCCAACCCTCACTTAATCCACGTTGCATAAATCTTATATATATACATATATACATACATACCTTGTTCATGGAAAACATGCGTTAAAACATTTTTTTATGCTTGAGAAACATTCATGATGCATGAACATGAGAACTTTTAACTCATCAAACTATGACAAGGATCATACCAGAGCAGACAACTTCACATTCACTAGCAGGTCATCAAATAGTAAAGCTCGCAACATACATAAATCCTTCAAGTGCAGACAAGCTCATTATCATAAGGTAAACATTAGACATCTCAACCTAGTACTCCCACGATGTAGGGCTCTATTAGCCGGAAATCTTAATACATTCACTTACCTGGTCTCCCTAGCACTTAAGTTCCTTTCTCTTCAAACTTCTTCACCTAAAACATTTACATTGTAGTAGTTAAAACAAAATCCTAATAGTTCTAATCTCAAGTTATCCTAAGATTTAATAGGTAAAGTTATTCCCGAATCCTTAGTCTAATACCCTGTGCAGTTTGAAATCCAAATCCAAGAACAGACAGATTCTATTATCGATAACTCAGGAGTGGTTGTTCTAAATGTCCAGAATCGATTTGATAAAAGCATTCCCACTCACAGATTCCAAATGTTCTTATTATTAGTCGGCCATCGGAAAATCCAAAACTCCAATGCTAAGTAGAAAACAGGGCTAACAAGCTAACAGATAGCTACATTGACTAATGCATACCTCGGGCACAGAGTAGTCAAGTAGCGGCAGAGAAACCAATCGTCGAAGAGAGTATGCCGGAAGCAGAGAGCAAGAGCTTGGGAGAGAAGAAATCGCCGAAAAGGAATGTGTCGGCTACAGTGGTTCTAGTGAGGTTTAAAACGTTTCCTTTTTCTTTATATATCGGTCATCACCCTCCATTATTACAACTTTGCCACCCAACCTAGTTTAAATCCACATGAAATTAATTATTCTTGGTATAAGTCCTGAACTGTAAAGATTAAATATTCATGACCGTTAATACAGTTAGGAAAATCACCTGGCCGTTAACTCGGGTGTTACATTGGGTGTAGAGGCTATGTTCACGTTCCAAAAGACGAACAATTCAAGTTGGATGATAAAGCCAAAGAGTATATCTTCTTAGGTTATTCACATGATGAGTTCATGTACAAATTTTTGGGATTTAGTTACTAAAAAGATAGGAAGAACCAGAGATCTTGTTTTCTTGGAAGACTAGTTAGTTGAAACTGACAAGATAGAGAGATCTTACTTAGTTCTAGAATTTCCTGCTAGTTTGGATCTAGTTAGTACACTTTCAGCAATTGAGAATTGCAGGGGAGTCAAGTGGGAAGACCATGGTGATATTGTTGATCAGGGTATTTCTACAGATGATGGGTTTCAACCGATTGATAAAATTAAAGAAGATTTTTTGATGTTAGTGCTAGAAAGAAGATAAGAGATAGAGAGACTTCTAGGAGATATTTTGTCCATTAGTATGTAATGCTTATAGATGGATGAGAACTAGAAACTTACCAGGAAGCTATATGTCATTAACAAAAGACACAGTAAAGTTATGGAAGAAGAAATAAATTCTTTGCATGAGAATTATACATATGAATTGGTAAAGTTGTCTAAGGGCAAACGAGATTTGAAAAATAATTAGATCTACAAGTTGAAGTCTAACGACAGTTGCTCACAGCTAAGATATAAAACTAGATTGGTTGTTAAATGATATAGTCATAAGAAAGATGTTGATTTTGATGAAATTTTCTCTCTAGTTGTGTAGATGACATCTCTCAAAACAGTTATGGGTTTGACTGCTTGTTTGAATCTCGATATTCAACAACTTGATGTGAAAGGTGCATTCCTTCATGGAGATTTGGAAGAGAAAATATACATGGAATAACTCGAGTGGTTCAAAGTCAAAGACAAAAGACATCTTGTTTGTAGACTAAAGAAAAGCTTATACAGCTTTCTGCCAGAGCCTGCATGAATTTGTTCTTGGGGTTAGCACAAAACATGTTATACTAGGTAAGGAGAAGAATTCTATTTATAAACAACTCAATTTTCACTCTCCCAAGCGATATAGGACTGTGCACCTCCACTAGTATGGGTTGAGCTGTTATAATTAACACAATCTTGGTTAGTTCTTGCCTTCACAGGGTAGGCTACCACAATATATTTATGAAAATTGACGCTAGTGATGATTTCATCATTCTATTGTTGCACGTAGATGACATATTAATTGTGGGTCAAGACGTCAAGAATATTGACAATTTGAAAAGGGAGCTCGATAAGTCTTTTTTAATGAAAGACTTAGGACCTACAAAACAAATTTTGGGTATGAAAATTACCAGCGACAGACAGAATAGAAGATTATTTTTATATCAGGAAAAGTACTTTGGTGATTCAATATGAGCAATGCAAAAGTAGTTTCTTCTCCACTTGCCAATTATTTTAAGTTGGGTTCGAAATATAGTCTTGCAAGTGATAAAGAGAAAGAAGCTATGAGTAAAGTATCTTTTGCCAGCAGTGAGTAGTTTGATGTATGCTATGGTGTGCACTCGATCAGATATTGTTAATGTCGACGGAGTAGTTAGTCGATTTATCTTTGATCCAGGGAAAAAACATTGGATAGCAGTTAAATAAATTTTCAGATATCTCATAGGTACTATCAAAACATGTTTATGCTATGGTAATAGGGAGCTTGTGATGTATGGTTTTACATACTTTGATTTGCCAGACGAAGTTGATTCGAGAAAATTGACTTTTGGGCATATGATTACTATTACAGGGGGAGCTATATGTTGATGGTCTAGATTAGAAAAATGAGTTGCTCTATCGACTATATAAGCAGAATATTTAGCTATTACTAAAGCTTGCAAAAAAGTTTTGTGAATAAAGAGATTCCTACAAGAATAAGGACTTTCACAAGAAAAATATATTCTTTATTGTGACAATCAAAGTGTGTAACGCCCCGAGTTTTCTGAACCCGGTTCGCTACTCAAGATACTGAACCGAACTATAGGATTTTTGAGAAAATTCTAAAACTTCACTCAATTGACAAAATTTGACATTTTACAAGGTAAACATTGAAAGTTTGCAGCGGAAAAATCATTTGAGCAGAACAGAGTTGAGCAAAACTATGAAACAACGTTTGAATATTCAGCTATAATATTAAGAAATAATTCAGCCAAAAGAATTGCAGGCTTAAGTGTGAAATACTTAAAGTTCGTAAAAAGTCAAACGCGTCTTCCGCTGAACAAAGTCAACGGTAGACGCAGAAACAGAAACAGAAGGCTTCTACCGCCAAACAGTGCCAGCGGTAGAAGTAGGGACAAAAGACTCAACGGTGGAAGCAGAGACAGAATCAACACGTCGACTTCACACGTCATCTGCTCACATCTGCCAACGACGCGTCGGCTGTACACATCTACCGATCACAAAACAACAAAATCGACTGCATTATTCTTTCATTTAAAACGACAGAATTACTATCTACTTCTTCCATTCACAAAACGACAAACCTACTGTCTACATCATCCGATTACAAAACGACAAGGCTGCTAAAGACTTATACCGGAGACATCTACCGATGGCTTCTACTGAATACATCTCCCGATGACTTCTACTGAAGACATCTTTCGATGACGTCAGTCGGATGATTCAATCCTCCAACATCTGCCGGTGGACAAAACACTCAACACCCACCGGTGGACTTCACTCATCGATGGTTGAACTTGCAAAATTTCACTCAAAACATTCAAAACAACCTGACCCTAAGTAACTTCTGAAATTCAACAAATAACCATTTGAAACCAACATTTGTATCCTTATCCAATAAAAATCCCAAATTAATAATTGTAACAAAACCAAATCAGAATATTCATAACAGGAGAAACTCAAGTATTCTAAATCCTTCAGCTATTACCATCATCAAAATTGTTTGCACTCCTCAACAGAACATCAGAAAATTAGACTCCACATACAGACAGTAGTTAAACTGCCTCATCAGAACACCCAACTGTGGCATAGACGTACTCCTTCAACTTCATCTATTCTTCAGTGCACTCGGGGAACTCACCTGTTACAATCTCAGCACCTACATCACAAAACTCATCTATTAGCCTAATGCTAAGTAAGTAAAGCAGTAATGAAATGAAATGCTGAAACATAAATTCCTAAACATGCAATTTCTACTTTCTCACCTCAGTTGTATATGCATTCGTTTCTGATCTGATCCCTTTGTGAAATTGGGAGTTGGATCACTTTTCCCAAAGTCATACATCCTCTCTCTCGATTAAGGGGCGGATTAGTTCCCTTAACAACTGTTCAGATCCCCCTGTGAAATTGGGAGTTGGATCAATTTTCCCAAAGTTATATATATCCTCTCTCATGATTAAGGGCGGATTAGTTCCCTTAACAACTGTTACAGTCTGTTCATTCATTGCCATGCCATTTCATGTAAATTCATTTTTGCATACTTTCAAAATATGATGCATGACATACAAATACATTCAAGCATACATAATCCTACCGTTTTGTGATGTAGGCCCGAAGGCACAATCATACTTCACTTACCTGTTCCTCTGGGAAAATGCTTTGGAAAAAGGCTACTTCGAGAGCTTACTCGAACCTAAAACCATAGACAGGGTGTTAATTAGATCTTCTCTAAATTTCATTTTAGCTATTCAGAAATCTAAGGAAACTAGTTTGGGAGCTCAGTTCATCGTGCATTCCCGATTCACCACAAAACCCGAACTAGCTCGTACATACAGCATTCTCGATACACTCATTCTACCGCAAACAGATCTTCTAATCTATATTCTGCTTTCATTATGAATCATCAGCAAGAAGGAAACTGAGGGAAAACTCACGTAGATAGACGAAGAATCTGGCAGGAAAATCGCCGAGAGGGAGTCTGCTGAGCTACTGAATGCCAAAAGAGGTAATAAAACAGTGGCGGCTAAAACCCTTAGCTGACCCCTTTTATTACACTAATTATTGCAAATTACGTTTTTGCCCATAGCAGCCAAGGCTTAACCTATTTAAACAACCAATCATAGACACTTAATTTCACAAGGAATAAAGGTTACTAAAAGAGGTTATTAATTAAGGTGGACAATACCAGTTGCTACAATCTACCCTCCTTAAAAGAATTTTGTCGTCAAAATTCAGTGCTTAAACAGCTCAGGATATCGGCTCATCATGTCCTGCTGGCGTTCCCAGGTTGCCTCCTCAACATTCTGATTATGCCATAAGACTTTCACTAGCTAAACTTCTTTGTTGCGCAATACCTTTGTTGCGTAGTCCAAAATTTTTACTGGTTTCTCCTCATAGGTAAGTGTAGGGTGAATTTCAACATTCTGTTGTCCCACAACCTGAGTTGGATCTCGCATACACTTCTTTAGCATAGACACGTGGAACACATTGTGAATTCCTTCCATAGAGTCTGGTAACTGTAGTTGATAGACTGTCTTCCCAATCCTCTTTACGACTGCGAAAGGTCCAATGCATCTAGGATTCAACTTGCCCCTCTTCCCAAATCTCACAACTCCTTTGAACGGTGAAACCTTAAGAAATACCTCATCTCCAACTTCAAATTCTAATTCTCTGCGCCTCCTATCGGCATAGCTTTTCTGTCGGCTTTGAGCTGTCAAAATCCGTTGGCGGATGAAGACAATCTTCTCAACAGTTTGTTGCACAAAGTCAGGACCAAGCAACTGTGCTTTACCAACTTCATCCCAATACAAAGGTGATCTGCATTTTCGTCCATACAATGTTTCATCAGGTGTCATCCCTATTGTTGCTTGAAAGCTGTTATTATAAGAAAACTCCACCAATGATAAATATTTACTCTAAGATCCTTGAAAATCTAATATGCATGCACGGAGCATATCCTCTAATGTTTGGATGGTTCTCTCAGATTGTCCATCTGTTTGAGGGTGAAAAGCTGTGCTAAAGTTGAGCTGCGTACCCAAATCCTTGTGCAAACTCTTCCAAAACTTAGATGTGAATATAGAATCTCGGTCTGAAACTATGGTACCTGGAACTCCATGTAACCTATAAATCTCTTGCACATACAATTCAGCAAGTTGATCCATCGAGTAAGTCATTCTCATCGGCAGAAAGTGGGCAGATTTGGTTAATCGATCAACTATCAGCCAGATTGTATCATGTCCCTTTGCTGTTCTAGGCAATCCCACAACAAAGTCCATTGTTATTTGTTCCCATTTCCATTCAGGAACTGGTAAAGGTTGCAATGTTCCTGAGGGTCTCTGATGCTCAGCTTTAATCTGATGACAACACGAACATGATCCTACATACTCTGCCACACTCCTTTTCATACTTGGCCACCAATAATGCTATCTAAGATCCTTGTACATCTTTGTACTCCCAGGGTGAACAGAGAATCTAGAAGAATGTGCTTCAGAAAGAATCTCATCTCAAAGTTCTTTAATGGCAGGAACAAACTATCTATTTCTAAACTTAAGGATCCCATCATTGGAATAATTGAAATCTGAATTAACAGTAGATTCTATGCTTAATCTGTACTTGTTGCACTCTACATCATTTGTCTGAGCTTCCTTTATTCTTTCTAGAATGGTAGGTCTCAAGGATATGACAGTAAGCATGGCTGACACACTGTGCACTGCTTCTAGATTAAACCTTTGGAATTTAGACTCTAGGGCTAATGGTACGTCAAGAATCAAGGCTGAGGCTGAAGTTGTCACTCTACTCAAAGCATCTGCCACAACATTTGCTTTGCCGGGATGATATTTAATCTCAAAATCATAATCCTTTACAAATTCCAACCATCGACGTTGCCTCATGTTTAACTCTTTCTGTGTGAAAATATATTTCAGACTTTTATGGTCCGAGAATATTTCACAAGTTTGTTCATACAAGTAATGCCTCCAAATCTTAAGTGCAAATACCACTGCATCTAATTCCAAGTCATGTGTAGGGTAATTCTTCTCATGTGTTTTCAACTGTCTATAATCATAAGCTATTACCTTGCCATCTTACATCAATACACATCCAACCAATTTTGGATGCATCACAGTAAATGCTAAATTTACCATTTTCGACAGGAAGGGTTAATATTGAGGCATTGGTCAGTTTCTTTTTCAAGGTCTGGAAACTGGATTCACACTCCTCTGTCCAAGCATACTTGATATCTTTCCTTGTTAACCGAGTGAGGGGTGTTGCAATCTTTGAAAATCCTTCAATAAATTTTCTGTAATATCCTGCTAATCCAAGGAAACTCCGAATATCTACAGCACTCTTCGGTCGGGGCCACTCCTTGACTGCATGAACCTTGGCTGGATCAACAGATATTCCATCTCCAGAGATCACGTGATCAAGAAAATGAACTCTGTCCAACCAAAACTCACATTTGGAAAACTTAGCATAAAGTTGGTGCTGTCTAAGTACTCCTAACACCAAACTCAAATGCCTTGCATGCTCATCCTTAGTACTAGAATATATTAGAATGTCATCTATAAACACTATGACAAACTTATCCAAATACTCATGAAATACTCTATTCATAAGATCCATGAAGGCTACCGGTGCATTTGTCAATCCAAAGGACATAACCAAAAACTCATAATGTTCGTACCTTGTGCGAAAGGCAGTCTTTGGGATATCTTCAGATTTAACTTTCAATTGATAGTAACTTGACCTAAGGTCAATCTTAGAGAAAACTCTTGCACCATTAAGTTGGTCGAATAAATCGTCAATCCTTGGCAATGGATACTTGTTCTTGACAGTTAGCTTATTTAGTTCCCGATAATCACTGCACATCCGCATCGATCCATCCTTCTTCTTGACAAAAAGGATAGGTGCACCCCATGGTGAAAAGCTAGGGCGTATGAACCCTTTCTCTAACAGATCCTCCAACTGCTTCTTTAATTCTTTAAGTTCCGTTTGTGCTAACCTATATGGATTCTTAGATACAGGCTCAGCGCTTGGGTAAACATCCACAACAAATTCAATTTCCCTATCTGGTGGCAAGCCAGGAAGGTTATCCAAAAATACTTCTGGAAAGTCTTGGACGACTAAGACATTTTGAGGATTTGCTTTTCTTACAAGTTGTGTGTCTAAAACGCTAGCTAAGAAGCATAAGTACTCTCCACATGGGGAAGGTCTAGTGTTAATAGAAGTCATCACAGACATTTCTTTATTCTTCTTCGAAGCTTGAAAGATATGTTTCAAACTACCAAGGGGTTGGAAGCTAACTATTCCAGTCCTATAATCAATTATGGCGTGGTGCTTAAACAACCAGTCCATCCCTAGGATTACATCAAATCCCATTATATCCATAATAATGAGATCAGCAGGTAAATTCTTTTTTCCCACTATCACCACACTATTAAGCATCACTCGGCTAGAGTGCACGCATTCACCAGAGGATAATGTGACATTAAACATATGTTTAGATGGCGTAGGTTGTACATCTAGCTTAAGAGCAAATGCAGATGCTATAAATGAATGTGTTGCACCAGAATCTATTAAAGTAAAAGCAGGTATAGAGTTGATCAATATAGTACCTGATACAACAGTGGGTTGTTCCTTACCCAACTCCATCATGGAGAATATCCTCGGTTTAATCATAGCAGAGCCACTCTTAGAAGCTGGGCAGTCTCTGCTAATATGGCCGACTTTGTTACAATTGTAGCATCTGGTGATTCTAGGCTTCGGGCATTCTTTGATCGTGTGTCCAACCTCCTCACAGTTGAAACACTTACCAAAGCCCAATCTGCACTCGCCCGGGTGGTTCTTCAAACAGTTAGGACACTAGGGAAATTTCCTGGCATTCTGTATTTTCCCTCCTGTTCTTTGGATATTTTGGCTTTCACTTGGCCTTTTCATTCCTCTTTGTTGGTGTGGCTGGACAAACTTTTGTGGGACCTCCGTTGGTCCAGCACACTTCCTTTCAGCTTCTTCGACTTATAGAGCAATTGGACACAACTTCGCGAAATGTCAAGCCTTTAATACCACAAAATTTAACTCCTCGGTAAATTTCCGACTTCAGCCCATGCACAAATTTGAACACCTTATCCTCGTCCCTATGAGCAAAATGTCCAGCAAACCTGGACAGGGACTCAAATTACCTACTGTACTCGGCCACAGACCCTATCTGCTTCAAGTTCAGAAACTCCAACTTCTTCGCGGTTTAGACAGTGCTGTTAAAATACTTCTCATAGAAAATGTCCTTCAATTGTGACCAAGGCATCGCCAAAACATCAGTGGTGGTCTCTATTGTTTCTGTAACGCCCCGAGTTATCTGAACCCGGTTTGTCACTCTTAAACCCGAATATTACTAAGAAGACTTGGACCAAATTTAAAACTTCGTTCAAAATTCAAAATTTGGACATTTGATAAAGCATGGAAACTTGCAGCGGAAATCGTTTAAACAAAAATAAAATTAAACAAAAACCATGTTAAAATAATCGTTGGAAATGTTAAGAAGTAATCGGCCAATGAGAAATAAAGTTTAGACCGTAGGAAACTCGAGGAATCGCAGAAGTCAAATGCATCTGCTGATGAGCAAAGTCAACGGAAGGAGCTGAGACAGAAATAAAAGACATCCACCGGTCACAAAACGACAAAGTACTTTCTACATCTTCCGATGACGTCAGCCGAACGATCTTCTTCATCCAGTCAACTTTATTCTACATCTACCGGTGACTAAACGACAAAAGAAACATTTCCTTCATCATCCGGTAAGTTAATACGCTACATCTTCCGATGGCTTACTGGAGACATCTTCCGATAGAAATAAAACTACATCTTCCGATGACTTATTGAAGACATCCTCCGATCAGCTTAATCATACATCCACCGGTGACGTCAGCCGGATGATTCATTCATCCGATTGACTTAACCATGCTTCCACCGGTGAGACAAACTACACATACCGATAGAGAACAGATTATCAACTCAACATCTGCCGATAGACTTCATCTACCGACAGGGAGCAGAACGACAATTCTACTACGGAAAGGAATTTTCTCACTTCACTTAAACATTTCAAACCATTGCATTACTAAAATTCAGTAAGAACCAACATTTAAAATCCCACAGAAATACTACCCTCAGAAAATCTCAAAAAAAAAACGCATCCAAAACATTAAAACCATTCTGTCATGAAAACTTAACATACTCAGATTGAAACACTATTAACTAAACCTCAACAACTGCTGACACCAGTTAACCCGCCTCATCAGTTTACCAAGCCGAGACATGGATGTACTCCTCCAACCACTTCTAATCATCTGTGCACTCAGGAAATTCACCTGCAGTATCCTCAACACGTACATCACAAAACTCATCTATTAGCCTAATGCTAAGTAAGTAAAGCAATAATGAAATGTCAAGCTGAAACATGAAACCTAAATATGCAGTTTCTACATTCTCATCTCAGTTGCACATCGTTTGTTTACTGATCAGATCCCATGATTCCCTTGGGAGTGGGATCAACTCTCCCAATGTCTACATCCTCTTCATTAGTTAAGGGGTGGATGGGGTCCCTTAATAGCTGTTCTAATCCCTCAATTCCCTTGGGAGTGGGATCAGTTCTCCTAATGTTATAAATCCTCATAATCAGTTAAGGGGTGGATTAGTTCCCTTAACCGCCAATGCAGTTCAATCTGTACTCGTTTCCCATAATATTACATGAAAACTCATTTTCGTATTCTTTCAAAACATGATGCATAACACACAAGAAAATACTCAAACATGCATACACCTACTGTTTTGTGACGTAGGCCCGAAGGCACACACAATACTTCACTTACCTGGTCTCCTGGAAATCGCTCGGCTATATGCTACTCCAGAAATCTGCTCACCTAAAACCATCGACAGATTATAGATTAGATCCCCACTAGACTTTATCTAACTACCCTGAAGTCTAAGGAAGCCGGTTTGGGCTCTTCTGATTAAACATTCCCGATACATCACTAAACCCCAAACCCAAATCCCACACTCGCAGCCTTTCGAAAACACATACATTGCAATCCTTCAGCTACTTAAACACTAGAACAACAAGTAGTCAAATCAAAACTCACCTTGGTTGGGGAAAAACAGAGGGGAAATCGCCTAGAGGTAGTCTGCAGAGCTGAGAGGCAAGAGTAATAAAACAGTGGCTGCTAAACCTCACTAAACCTCTCTTTAAATACGTTATCCACAATATAAATTCGCAATTACCATCTTGCCCCTGCCTAGTCATTTAATAACCTAATCAACATTCCACTCAATTTTAACCATAAATTATATACCACCGTTTGATAACTTATTTTGATTTATATTGAAACTGGGTGCTACAGTTTCCCACCAAAGTTGAGTATCACCAGCAAAATGAAATGTTGCCAGCGTGACCTTGTCTCCTTCTCCAATGTTGGCGCACCTAAACATACTCTCAATCTTCCTAAGCCACCCTTCAGCAATAACCGGATCAGATGACTGTCCATCAAACGTGGGTGGTCGTAGCCTCCTGAATCTATCTCCAGAATGTTCATTGCTAGAACTCGAGTTGGCACTTCCTTGTACCTCTCGGTTCAACAGCACTCCTAACTGATCGGACTGCTGACGCACTAGGTCTGTTTGCTGACGCACCAAATCTGTCAGCTGCCTAATCACGCTAGGATCTTCTTCACGTCTCGGATTCGGTATCTCTCTTGGTACTCTTGGTCTTCCTTGTCGTCTAGACATCTTACTAGATTTCCTGCACAGGGTTAACTACTCTCATAAACATCTAATAACTAAGGCTAACATAAACACTTACAGTTGTTGGAGTACTCCCATGCGACGATCGGCACTGATGAATAATCTTTTGAACGGTTTAATTGAATGTCTCTGATACCATACTGTAATGCCCCGAGTTTTATGAACCCGGTTCGCTACTCAAGATACTGAACCGAACTATAGGATTTTTGAGAAAATTCTAAAACTTCACTTAATGGACAAAATTTGACATTTTACAAGGTAAACATTGAAAGTTTGCAGCGAAAAAATCATTTGAGCAGAACAGAGTTGAGCAAAACTATGAAACAACGTTTTAATATTCAGCTATAATATTAAGAAATAATTCAGCCAAAAAAAATGAAGGCTTAAGCGTGAAATACTTAAAGTTCATAAAAAGTCAAACGCGTCTTCTGCTGAACAAAGTCAACGGTAGAGGCAGAAATAGAAAACGAAGGCTTCTACCGCCAAACAGTGCCAGCGGTAGAAGTAGGGACAAAAGACTCAGCGGTGGAAGCAGAGAGAGAATCGACACGTCGACTTCACACGTCATCTGCTCACATCTGCCGACGACGCGTCGGCTGCACACATCTACCGATCACAAAACGACAAAATCGACTGCATTATTCTTCCGTTTAAAACGACAGAATTACTATCTACTTCTTCTATTCACAAAACGACAAATCTACTGTCTACATCATCCGATTACAAAACGACAAACCTACTGCCTACATCATCCGATTACAAAACGACAAGGCTGCTAAAGACTTATACCCAAGAAATCTACCGATGCCTTCTACTGAAGACATCTCCCGATGACTTCTACTGAAGACATCTTCCGAAGACGTCAGTCGGATGATTCAATCCTCCAACATCTGTCGGTGGACAAAACACTCAACACCCACCGGTGGACTTCACTCACCGATGGTTGAACTTGCAAAATTTCACTCAAAACAACCTGACCCTAAGTAACTTCTGAAATTCAACAAATAACCATTTGAAACCAACATTTGTATCCTTATCCAATAAAAATCCCAAATTAATAATTGTAACAAAACCAAATCAAAATTTTCATAACAGGAGAAACTCAAGTATTCTAAATCCTTCAGCTATTACCATCATCAAAATCCTCTGCACTCCTCAACAGAACATCAGAAAATTAGACTCCACATACAGACAGTAGTTAAACCGCCTGATCAGAACACCCAACCGTGGCATAGACGTACTCCTTCAACTTCATTTATTCTTCAGTGCACTCGGGGAACTCACCTGTTATAGTCTCAGCACCTACATCATAAAACTCATCTATTAGCCTAATGCTAAGTAAGTAAAGCAGTAATGAAATGAAATGCTGAAACATAAATTCCTAAACATGCAATTTCTACTTTCTCACCTCAGTTGCATATGCATTCGTTTCTGATCTGATCCCCTTGTGAAATTGGGAGTTGGATCACTTCTCCCAAAGTCATACATCATCTCTCTCGATTAAGGGGCGGATTAGTTCCCTTAACAACTGTTCAGATCCCCCTGTGAAATTGGGAGTTGGATCAATTTTCCCAAAGTTATATATATCCTCTCTCTTGATTAAGGGGCGGATTAGTTCCCTTAACAGCTGTTACAGTCTGTTCATTCCTTGCCATGCCATTTCATGTAAATTCATTTTCGCATACTTTCAAAATATGATGCATGACATACAAATACATTCAAGCATACATAATCCTACCGTTTTGTGATGTAGGCCCGAAGGCACAAACATACTTCACTTACCTGTTCCTCTGGGAAAATGCTTTGGAAAAAGGCTACTTCGAGAGCTTACTCGAACCTAAAACCATAGACAGGGTGTTAATTAGATCTTCTCTAAATTTCATTTTAGCTATTCAGAAATCTAAGGAAACTAGTTCGGGAGCTCAGTTCATCGTGCATTCCCGATTCACCACAAAACCCAAACTAGCTCGCACATACAGCATTCTCGATACACTCATTCTACCGCAAACAGATCTTCTAATGTATATTCTGCTTTCATTATGAATCATCAGCAAGAAGGAAACTGAGGGAAAACTCACCTAGATAAACGAAGAATCTGGCAGGAAAATCGCCGAGAGGGAGTCTGTTGAGCTGCTGAATGCCGAAAGAGGTAATAAATAGTGGCGGCTAAAACCCTGTGACCCCTTTTATTACACTAATTATTGCAAATTACGTCTTTGCCCATAGCAGCCAAGGCTTAACCTATTTAAACAACCAATCATAGACACTTAATTTCACAAGGAATAAAGGTAAGTGTTATTAACTTTTTCAAAAATCTGATATTTCATGCAAGATTCAAACATATTGATGTTTGATATCATTGACTGCGAGATAAAGTACAAGCACAAGAGTTGTTTGTTGAGAAGATTCACACCAATGAGAATGGATCTAATATGATGACAAAGCTATTGCTTAAGGAGAAGCTTCAGAGTTGCAAGCGAAAGCGGGAATGGTGGAGCCTTTCACATGAGACGGAGGGGGAGATTTGTTGGGTTCTACCTCTATTATGCGGTGAGCCTACTTAATGAAAAAATAATAATAAAATAAAAAGAGAGAGAGACTAGTGTTTTTTAAAAGGAAGATTGTAGAAAGAAAATAAGATAGAGAGAAAATTTCAAGAGTGAAATTTGGCTAAAGAGATAGAGAAGAAAAAATGGATTTTTCTTCAGATTTTCCAATCTTTGTGTGCCAAATCGAATGGCTGATTCTTCTGTGTTTCAGCCAAGATTTCATAGTGTTCTTCGTGTCGATGAGATCTACAATTCTATCAGTTCAGATTATTGAAGAGCAAAATTCACTGAGGTTGTGTCGTCAGTCAGTTGGTGAGATCACTATATTTTTCTCCTGTTTTCCGATGATATTGATTTTTGAGATTAATTTCTCCTAGTTTATTCTACAAAGAATTATTGTGTATCCATTATTTGATAGTAAAAGATCAGATAAAAGATCAGATCAAATCAAACTTTGGTCTCGTGGACGTAAGCACATTGCCAAACTATGTTTAATTCGGTGTCTCGTTATTTTCTGTTTTATTTTGTGGCATATTATCAATTGGTATAATAATCTATTTTAATCACACAAAGTAAAAAAATAATTTATCTGTTGCGTAATCTTATTTTATAGACTGTTTTTTCCAACAATTAGGGTGGTAGACAATAATGAACTGGATAGGATTTAGTTTGAGAGAGCCTTCTCACTTTAGAGCAATACCTAATCATGGAGTATGAGGTACAAACTCTTGCTTAATGAGTTTTTTTACTACACTCTTGTTGTTTATCTTTCTACATAGGTATGTAGAAACCTTAAAGGCAAAAACGAGCGATGATATAAGTAAAGCATAGCCCGTAGACTCACCTTTTGTATGTTGCACTTGTTTTGATGCCACAATCATATATATGTTTTATATTTCCTTTATACTTGAATATGATGTATAATGGAAATGTTTTATACAATTTTATGTGCATATATTTGTGACGCCCCAAAACCGTACCCGATCGGGGTCCGGGATCGGAGCCATCACACCGGACATTTTACAGAAAACAAGACATTTTTTTTTTTTGAAAACATATAACAGTAGGAGACATGAAGACGTATAAACACATAGATAATAGTTACAAATGGCAGAAGCAGAAGATGTAATTAATGGTTAATGAGAATAAGACAAAAAGTGAACAGTGACCGGATGACAAAAAAATGTGAACAGTGACCGGATGAGTAAAAATGTGAACAGTGACCGGATGACTAAAAATGTGAACAGTGACCGGATGAGTAAAAATGTGAACAGTGACCGGATGACTAAAAATGTGAACAGTGACCGGATGAGTAAAAATATGAACAGTGACCGGATGACAAAAAAATGTGAACAGTGACTGGATGAGTAAAAATATGAACAGTGACCGGATGAGTAAAAATGTGAACAGTGACCGGATGACTAAAAATGTGAACAGTGACCAGATGACTAAAAATGTGAACAGTGACCGGATGAGTAAAAATATGAACAGTGACCGGATGACAAAAAAATGTGAACAGTGACCGGATGAGTAAAAATATGAACAGTGACCGGATGAGTAAAAATATGAACAGTGACCGGATGACAAAAAAATGTGAACAGTGACCGGATGACAAAAAAATGTGAACAGTGACCGGATGAGTAAAAATATGAACAGTGACCGGATGACAAAAAAATGTGAACAGTGACCGGATGAGTAAAAATGTGAACAGTGACCGGATGACTAAAACTTAAAAGACAAAACTGGCAACTTTTAACATGATTACATGAAAACAAAAGTTGTGGAAACAAAATGTATGAAAACTTCAAACTTCAGAAAACGATTCAAAACATGATTTTTTTTGACATATCGGGAAAAACATGATGGAATTTTAAGGAAAAACAAATTACATGGATGGCTCTAACATGACAGAAACTTAAGAAAAATCACACTACATGGATAGCTCTAAAACCAGAAACTGTCCATGCACAGACTAACAGAAAATATTCCAAACGAATTCCAGAATACTTCAAAACATAGTTCAACTGTCGAATACAGAGGTTTTAACAAGAGAAAGCTTAACCAACAGAATACCTTACATTATCTATATCCAACAGAGTTTTCAACAACCAAAAATACAGAATCCTAACATAGTTTAAAAACCAAACACAGAATTCCAGTAGGGTTTACAGACATAGACTTTACTTTGAATACATAAACCTCGGGACAGGATTTGTCTGGCTGCAGCAACCATCCCGTGAGCTCCTCCCACAAACTACATCAACTCGTCAGTTTGAGGCTCAAGCTCCTCATCTGGAAAATCCATACCTACAACAGGAGTTCAACTATGAGCCTAGAGCTCAATAAGAACATGAAATGCAATGCAGTGATGCATGGACTTTTGAAATACGTGAACATTACATTACTTAACATTGCGTTTCACTGGACAGGAAAGGTATAAGTGGGAGAAGGAGCTGGCGCAACAGGATGTACATGCCACTTCAGGACATAACAGGAGTACTTGACAGGATGCCAGTCCTCGTCCACACTTAACCATACATTTTCTTTACAGGATTTTATCTTACTTACTTCAAAACCGGTGCTGAAAACATTTGCATGCTTTTACAGGAAACGTGTATGCATGAATAAGTGTGATGCTCAACATAAATGACAGAATAAATGCAACAGGGAGAATAGAACGTAACAGGAGCAAGTTTAACTTAAAACATAACTTAAACTCTATCTACCCGAACCAGACCAGACCTAGTACCTCCAAGTTGTAGGGCCTTAAGGGCCAACGTAGATGCATGAACTTACCTGTGTGCAGCCAAGTAGTATGCTCGAACGTCTCTGGAAAGCTCGGACCTGTAGCATGAATGTTCAGAGTTTAAACACGCTACAATGCTAACTAATATCTCGTAGGAAATGCAGCAAACACATTTCAACTCTTTAGAAAACACACCAACGTGTTTTCATCCAAAAACAGTGAGTTTTCACCGAAAACTGAAACCCTAAACTTCGGTAAAAACTCACCTTAAACTTGTCCAAATTTATTAGTGTGAGTAGATGCTTACCTTTGCTGAAGAAAACGGAGAAATGCTAGAGAAACAAGGCGTGGAAGTTTCGTCTTAATCGCCTGGAAGAGAGAAAACAGAGAGTGCTTCACGTAGAGTGAAGAGAAAAGAGGAAGGATGGAAGAGAAAAGGCATTGGCTCCTTCAGCAAGTCTTTGCCAAGTGTCACTCATCCACTTGATCTTTCCCAACCACCTTAATTGCTTCCCTATTTACCCCTCCATTGGTTTTTAACTAATTTGCTTTGTTTTGGTTACACATTAGTTTAGTTTCACTAAACATTTCCAACAATTCAACCAAAACATACGTTAAATAAATATAATGTTAATCCCGCATAAATGATTCGGGAAAACAATTACATGGCAAAAATGCCGGGTGTTACAATATTGATTCACTAAAGCTATTAGATAATCATGTATGAATGACCACTCAATATATAGTACAGGACACGTGAGATTTAACACATTGTATATAGCATTTTAGATTTTGTTATTACCTTACTAATGGTTCCCTCCCAACTCAAAAATCTAGCATGTCGGCTACTTAACAATAAGCCTTTGGGATAGGCGGCCACAAGGTTGCAAGTCTAATTAGCGATAAGATAACTGATGATTCAAGAAAGCTAATTACGGTGATTAGTGTCAATATATATACTTTTCAGTTCTTTGGTTCTCTTGTAACTTACTTTAGTTTTAGTTGGTATAGTTTAGTCCGTAGTCTTTTCAATCACTATTTTGAATAGCTCTTCGGGTTGCAGAGAGAGGATAGTTTGAGGTCGGTAGAGTTTTTACACATCTGCTTCTTCTTCTCGCTTCTGCTGTTCTTAGGAAGGTTTTCTTTGTTTTCTGTATAAGCAATATATTATGTATTTACTGATTTGAGTTTCAATATACAAATCTGAGTTTTCTCTCTTCAATCTTTGAGTATCTCAACTCATTCTCCTTTCTCTAATCTTCTAATAATGTCAAGTTGGTATCAGAGCCAAGAAAATGGCATCCTCTAGCTCCACCATTCCCTCTTCCCCTTCGGCCTCTCCTGCTTCTTCCTTGCCTCCCCTTCCATCGATGAATCAGATGCTAACTATTAAGCTGGACAACACCAACTACTTGATTTGCAAGGCTCAGCTCTTGAATATTGTTATCACCAATGGAGTCGATAACATTCTCAACGGTTCTTGCCTACCTCCCCAATAGTTTATGGACTCTCTTTCTTCACAACTCAACCCGGAGTTTACTGTCTGACAACGTAATAATCACTTGATCATGAGTTGGATGTTCTCCTCTGATAGGATCCACCTATGGCAATTTGTGGAGCAACCACACGCACTAGCTCTTTTCGGATCAACAATTGAGTTATCCAAAAATCCTCAGATTCCAAACAAAATATTTTGCTCAATTTAAGGTCAAATACTTTGAAAATTTAACATAACCTTACCAAAGGGATGAAGTAGAGGCCTTAAAAATTTCAGGGGCAAAATCCTTGTGTAGCTGAAGTGATGTGCCACGGGCTCCTATTGGACTATCACAAACCAAGGTACGTAAATTAACCAATTTTTTATCTAATCAGTTTGTCAATTTCTCACGAAAAGGCTTTCATAAAGCTTGGAATGGAATCATTAAGGGGGGATTTTTTTTCCCCTTAACAAATATTATAACAAAGCTTTTATATGCTTTAATTTGTTGGCAAACTTGTAGTCATTTATTTGTTAGGATATTTGCATTTGTAATAGTTTTTAGGAATGTTTGGATTGATCAAAGGCTTGGCGCAAGTGGAGATGCTGATCAAAGTAAGGGGCGCGCAGCACAAAGGAGATGGGTGCAGCAGGGCACGCTAGGGTTGGGCACGGTCAGGTTCGGTACAGTTTTGAGCCCAGACCGAAACCGAACCGAGACTATTCGATCCCAAATTTTTGATCCCATAACTAGTTTTGGGAGAACCAGGACCGGACCAAAAATTTCGGTCTGGTCCCAGTTCCTCCCACCAAATAAATAAATAAATATATATATATATATATATATATATATATATATATATATATATATATATATTTAATTAAAAAAAAATTATTAAATTGCACAACAGAATTTCAACCAAATGAAGCTGCCTCTACAAGTTTCACGACAACAAATCACCTACAGTGAGCAGTGAGTCACACATACAGTGTGGGTTTTGGCGAGGTGAGCAGTGACCAACGAGTCAATGACCACCGTGGGCGACCAGGCGAGCACAAGAGGGTTGTTGGCTTAAATAATGTTTAAGTCTAACGATATTTTTAAGAAGTGTAATTTGATTAAGGTAAATATATGAGATTAATGAATTATGTTGATGAGATTAATGAGTTGCTTAATAAATTAAATAGTGACCTTATTATATTTTTCTCTAGCTTTTAAGTGGAAATGCCCTTTGAAAAGGGTATTTTAGTTGTTTAACAAATCTGGTTAAGTGTTCAGGGTGTGATAGCAAAACAGGGCTAAAACTGATAAAGTATTGCATATCCACCGAAGTAGAAGAGAAGACCTCTACCCCCAGCAAAACGACAAAGTTCACATCCACCGTTGGCAGAGTCTTCCTAAGTTTACTTCTACCGCTAGCAAAATGACAAAACGACAAAGGTTACTTCTACCGCTAGCAAAACGACAAAACGACAAAGGTTACTTCTACCGCTAGCAAAACAACATCAAAGGCAACATCCACCGCTGGTTGTTCAAAGGCTACATCCACCGCTGGTTGTTCAAAGGCTACATCCACCACTGGTTGTTCAAAGGCGACATCCACCGCTGAACAGTGACAAAGTCAACATCCACCGCTGGTTGTTCAAAGGCGACATCCATCATTGAACAGTATCTTTCGGCTGCATTGTAAAGCTACATCTACCGATGGCAGTTCAAGCATTGTAAAGCTACAACTACCGCTGAACAGTATTTTCCGCCAACACTGATATTTAAAATACCGCAAAGCAACAGTGACACTCGACCAGAGATTTAACTCCAGACCATTAATGGCGACGAATGAAAGCGACTTTAGAACGCAACGGCTTGCTGTCTATGTACAGATGTTTCTCCAACGGTCATAAGATTTCTTGTAACGCCCCGAGTTATCTGAACCCGGTTCGCTACTCATTACTTGACCATGACTAAGAAATTTCAAATAAATTTAAAACTTCATTCGACATACAAAATTTGACGTTTACTAAACGTTCAAAACATTTGAAAACTTTGCAGCGGAAAAATTATTTAAGACTACAATGGGGTTAAACTAGCGGTGAAAATATTGTTGGAAAGATTAATGGAAATATTTCGAGTGTCCGGTCAAAAGAATTAAGGTTTTAAGTGATGGACTACTCAAGGAATTACAAAAGTCGAATTCATCTGCCGACGACAAAGTCAACAGAAGAAGCAGAAGTAGAAAACCAAAGGCTTCTGCCGATGACGTCTACACGACTTCACCCACAACTTCATCTGCCGATGAAGTCGTGAGAACTTCATACACCACTTCATCTGCCGATGAAGTCAACATAACTTCATCTGCCGATGAAGTCAGCGCAATTTCATCTCTCAATAGATAAACACACGACATCTTCCGATAACAACAATATGACTCCTTCCGATAGAATTAAAACATACACTACATCTTCCGATTCACTAAACGACAAACAGATTACTCTACATCTTCCGATTCACTAAACGACAAAACAGATTACTCTACATCTTCCGATTCACTAAACGACAAACAGATTACTCTACATCTTCCGATTCACTAAACGACAAAACAGATTACTCTACATCTTCCGATTCACTAAATGACAAAACAGATTACTCTACATCTTCCGATTCACTAAACGACAAAACAGATTACTCTACATCTTCCGATTCACTAAACGACAAAACAGATTACTCTACATCTTCCGATTCACTAAACGACAAAACAGATTACTCTACATCTTCCGATTCACTAAACGACAAAACAGATTACTCTACATCTTCCGATTCACTAAACGACAAAACCCCTTAACTCTCTCAGACTACACCTGCCGATCACTACTCGGCGACTTAATACTCTACACCTTCCGATCGAATAGACTACATTTGCCGACACGTGCTTCTCACATGACTCCTTAAGGCATTTGCCGATAGACTTCCATCTTCCGACAGACTGACACACCACATCTACCGATAGACTTCCTTCCTCCGATAGACATCAACACGATTTCCTTCCACAGAACGCAATAAACCTCTACACATATCCACTGATACAAAAAATTATTCAATTCCTACCAATGGACTAAACAACCTGTCTATAACCCGAGAAAGCTTCGACTATCTAACAGACTTAAAACATTTTACCAAAAATCCATTCATAACACTCCAAGTCATTGTATTGATCAAATTCAGTAAAAACATGAAAATCAGAAATTCTCGAAAACAAAGTCAAATAGTTGTAATCTCATTTACTAAAAACTGCATATACTCGATTAAATCATTATCCACTAAACCTCCACATCTGTAGACAACATGCTAAACCGCCCCATCAGTTACCATGCCGAAGCCTGAATGCTCTCCTCCAACGTCCACTATTCCTCAACACGATCAGGAGACACACCTGCTAACACTTCTTCACCTACATCACAAAACTCATCTATTAGCCTAATGCTAAGTAAGTAAAGCAGTATATGAATGAAGTAAAATGCTGAACTTATACTCCTAAATATGCAGTTTCTATTTTTCTCATCTCAGTGGCATACGCATTCGTTCATAACATGATCTGATCCCATGGTTCCCTTGGGAGTGGGATCAATTCTCCCAATGTCTACATCCTCCTACTTAATTAAGGGGCAGATGAATTCCCTTAACACTTGATCTGATCCCATGGTTCCCTTGGGAGTGGGATCAATTCTCCCAATGTCTAAATCCCTTCATAAGTTAAGGGGTGGATTAGTTCCCTTAATAGCTTGTCTGTCGCATACAGTTCATACCTTACCATTCCTTACATGAAATTCATTTTCGTAACTTTTAACAAAACATGATGCATGGACAATAGAAACATTCAAGCATACATAAACCTACTGTTTTGTGATGTAGGCCCGAAGGCACAAGCAATACTTTACTTACCTGGCTCCTGGAAATCTGTCTGGTTGCTAGCTACTTCGGAGGTCTGTTCACCTAAGTTCATACAGAATATAAATCAAGGCTTCACCAAACCTTTCAAAATATCAAACAGCGGTTCGAGAAATCTAGTTAGAAACTCTACTACCCGAGCATTCCTACTTATCGCTAAAACCCGAATCTACACTCAATCTCAGCATCCTCAAAATCCTCACATTGCAATCCTCCAGGCATTTCACCACTATACCACAAGAGAAATAAGGAAAAGAAACTTACCTAAGTCGAAGGAGAACCGAGCGAGGAGAATCGCCTAGAGAGCTCGGCTGCTTGAGCTGAAAGTTTCCGAAGAGAAGAGTATGAGAGGGGGGGGGGTGGCGGCTACAGTGCAATAAACCCAACCCTTATCCTTAAATACGTTACCCAACTTTTGAACATTGTAAATTACTCTAATACCCTTAACAAGTTGTTCAATAACCTTATTTAATTCATTACCTAGTCAAGTGTATTACTTTAATAATAAAAGGCTGGTTCGATAGAACCAGGTGCTACAATCTACCCTCCATAAAAGAATTTTGTCCTCAAAATTCAGTACCTGAATAACTCTGGATGTTGGTCTAACATGTCTTGCTGGCGCTCCCATGTTGCTTCCTCTGTATTCTGATTGTGCCACAAGACTTTTACCAATGGTACCTCCTTGTTGCGTAATACCTTTACTGCAAAATCTAAAATCTTTACTGGCTTTTCTTCATAGGTTAGTGTAGGTTGAATTTCAATGCTTTGCTGTTCGACAACTTGAGCTGGATCCCGCACACACTTCTTTAACATAGAGACATGAAACACGTTATGTATTCCTCCCATAGAGGCTGGTAGCTGTAACTGATAAGCTGTTTTCCCGATCTTCTTCAGAATTGGGAACGGTCCAATAAATCTAGGATTTAGTTTGCCCCTCTTTCCAAACCTCACAACTCCTTTGAATGGTGATATCTTAAGAAAAACTTCATCCTCTACTTCAAATTCCAGTTCTCTTCTCCTCTTGTCTGCATAGCTTTTCTGTCGGCTTTGAGCTGTCAAAATTTTCTGTCGGATGAGGGCAATCTTCTCCACTGTTTGCTGCACGATATCAGGACCTAGTAGTTGTGCTTCACCAACTTCATCCCAGTACAACGGTGATCTGCATTTTCGTCCATATAATGCCTCATACGGTGCCATTCCTATAGTCGCCTGAAAACTGTTGTTGTAAGAGAACTCTACCAATGGTAAATACTTACTCCAAGATCCTTGAAAATCTAATATGCACGCTCGGAGCATATCCTCTAAGGTCTGAATAGTTCTCTCGGATTGTCCATCTGTTTGAGGGTGAAAGGCTGTGCTGAAGTTAAGTTGCGTTCCCATAGCCTTATGCAAACTTTTCCAAAACTTAGATGTAAATCTAGAGTCTCGGTCTGAAACTATAGTGCTTGGAACTCCATGTAATCTAATGATCTCTTGCACATACAACTCAGCAAGTTGATCCATCGAATATGTTATCTTTATCGGCGGAAAATGGGTGGATTTGGTCAAACGGTCAACTATTACCCAAATTGCATCATGTCCTTTTGTTGTTCTAGGCAATCCTGTAACAAAATCCATTGCCACTAGATCCCACTTCCATTCCGGAACCGGTAGGGGTTGTAATGTTCCTGCAGGTCTTTGATGTTCAGCCTTAATCTGTTGGCAGACCAAACATGACTCCACATGCTTCGCCACACATCTTTTCATACCTGGCCACCAAAAATGCTGCTTGAGATCTCTGTACATCTTGGTACTTCCAGGGTGGACAGAGAACCTGGAAGAGTGTGCCTCAGAAAGAATTTCCTTTCTAAGTTCGGTATCAGCTGGAACAAACCATCTATTTCTAAACTTAAGGACCCCATCGGTAGAATGGTTAAAATCTGACTTGTCCGTAGAATCCATGTTTGACTTGTACTTGCTACACTCGTCATCAGTTATCTGAGCTTCCTTTATTTTCTCTAGAATGGTAGGCTTTAAAGTTATGGCTGAAAGTATGGCTGTCACATCAGTTACTGCTTCTAGATTAAACTTTTGGAATTCTGACTCTAGAGTTAATGGCATACTGAAATTCATAGGTGGGGTTGATGTTGTTACTCTACTCAAGGCATCTGCCACAACATTTGCCTTACCAGGGTGGTACTTAATCTCAAGGTCATAGTCTTTTACAAATTCCAACCATCTACGTTGCCTCATGTTTAGTTCCTTCTGTGTGAAAATGTACTTCAGGCTCTTATGGTCGGAAAATATTTCACAAGATTGTCCATACAAATAATGTCTCCAAATTTTAAGTGCAAATACCACAGCAGCTAATTCTAAGTCATGTGTAGGGTAATTCTTCTCATGAGTTTTCAACTGTCTGGAAGCATAGGCTATCACTTTTCCTTCTTGCATCAAGACACAGCCAAGACCAATCTTGGATGCATCACAATAAATACTAAATTTACCATTCTCAGCAGGAAGGGTCAGGATTGGAGTATTGGTCAGTTTCTGTTTCAAGGCTTGGAAACTATGCTCACATTCATCGGTCCATAAGTACTTCACATTTTTCCTTGTTAACTTAGTAAGAGGTGTAGCAATCTTTGAAAATCCTTCAATGAACTTTCTATAATACCCTGCAAGTCCAAGAAAACTTCTAATATCAGTAGCATTCTTCGGTTGGGGCCATTCCTTAACTGCTTGAACCTTGGCTGGATCGACCGATATTCCATCTCCAGAGATCACATGCCCAGAAAGTGAACTCTATCCAACCAAAACTCACACTTGGAGAACTTAGCATAAAGCTGGTGCTGCCTAAGTACTCCTAACACCAAATTCAAGTGCCTAGCATGATCCTCCTTAGTTCTAGAATAGATCAGAATGTCATCTATGAATACAATAACAAACTTGTCCAAATACTCGTGAAACACCCTATTCATAAGGTCCATGAATGCTGCTGGTGCATTTGTCAAACCAAAAGACATAACCAAAAACTCATAATGCCCATACCTTGTGCGAAAGGCAGTCTTTGGGATATCTTCAGATTTAACCTTCAACTGATAATAACCAGACCTTAAGTCAATCTTAGAGAAAACTCTTGCACCATTGAGCTGGTCAAATAAATCATCAATCCTAGGCAGGGGATACTTGTTTTTTATGGTCACCTTGTTTAATTCTCTATAGTCTATGCACATACGCATCGATCCATCTTTCTTCTTGACAAAGAGGACAGGTGCACCCCACGGTGAGAAGCTAGGGCGTATGAATCCCTTCTCCAACAAGTCCTCCAACTGTTTCTTTAACTCCTTAAGTTCTGTTGGTGCTAGTCTATATGGATTTTTAGACACAGGTTCTGCTCCAGGGTAGACATCTACAACAAACTCAATTTCTCTATCCGGTGGCAAACCGGGAAGGTCATCCAGAAACACTTCTGGGAAGTCTTGGACAGCAAGGATATTTTGAGGAGTTGCCTTACCTACAAGTTGTGTATCTAGAACACATGCCAAGAAGCACAAGTACTCCTTGCATGGTGAAGGTCTAAAATTTAAGAAGTCATAACAGACATTTCCTTACTCTTCTCTGAAGCTTGGAAGGTATGTTTCAAACCACCAGGGGGTTGGAAACTAACTATCCCAGTCCTACAATCAATTATGGCGTGGTGTTTGAACAACCAATCCATTCCTAAGATTACATCAAATCCCATTATATCCATAACAATTAAATCAGCAGATAGATTTTTGTCCCCTACTAATACCATGCAATCATGCAACACTTGGTTGGAATGTAAATGTTCACCAGAGGGTAAAGCAACATTGAATACATGCCTAGAAGGTGTGGATTGTACTTCTAATTTATCAGCAAAAGCAGACGCAACAAAAGAATGGGTTGCTCCTGAATCTAGCAAGGTAAAAGCAGGCATAGAATTAACCAATATAGTACCTGACACAACAGCGGGCTGGTCCTCTTCGCCCGACTCCATCATGGAAAATATTCTCGGTTTTATCTTAGCAGGGCCACTCTTCAACGTTGGGCAGTCTCTGATGACGTGGCCAGTCTTATTACAGTTGAAACATCGAAGGACCCTGGGCTTCGGGCAATCCTTAAACGAATGCCCAAACTCCTCACAGTTATAACACTTACCAGTCCCAAACTTACACTCGCCCGGGTGGCTCTTCATACATTTCATGCACTGAGGAAACTTCTTGGTGTCCGGTACCTCTTTCCAGAACCTTGGCCACTCTGACCATCAGCGGGTCTCTTTATTCCCCTCTGTTGGTGGGGCTGGAAGAACTTTCGCGGGGCTTCCTTTGGTCCAGCACACTTCATTTCAGCTTCTTCTGCCTCCAATGCAGTAGACACTACTTCGCTGAATGACAAGCCTTTAATGCCTGAGTACTTCACTCCTCTGTAAATCTCTGGCTTTAGACCTTGCAGGTATTGAAACACTTTATCCTCATTTCTATGGACGAGGTATCCAGCAAACCTTGACAGAGACTCGAATTGCCTATTGTACTCTGCCACAGACCCAGTCTGCTTCAAGCTCAAAAACTCAGCCTTCTTTGCGTTCTGGACAGTGGTGCTAAAATATTTCTCATAGAAGACTTCCTTGAATTGCGACCAGGACATGGTTGCAATATCGGTGGTGATCTCCAGCGACTCCCACCAAAGTTGTGCATCACCTGCTAGATGAAACGTTGCCAAAATGACTTTCTCCCCTTCTCCAACATTGGCACACCTGAACATGCTCTCTATCTTTCGAAGCCATTCCTCAGCAACAATCGGGTTAGATGACTTTCCATCAAATGTGGGCGGTTGCAGCCTACGAAATCTATCCCCTGAATGCTCATTGACGTGACCTGAATTGGCACTTCCTTGTGTTTCCCGACTCAATAACACACCTAATTGGTCAGATTGCTGTCGCACAATATCTGTCTGCTGACGCATCAACTCCGTCAGTTGTCTAATTACACTTGAATCTTCTTCATTCCTCAAGTTTGGCATCTCCCTAGGTACTCTTGGTCTCCCTGGTCGTCTAGCCATTTGTCTAAGGTTCTGCACAAAGTTATCTATACTCATAAACATCTTATAACTGAAGCTAACATAAACACTTACAGTTGTTGGAGTACTTTCATGCGACGGTTGGCACTGATGAGTAATCTTTTGAACGGTTTAACTGAATGTCTCTGATACCATACTGTAACGCCCCGAGTTATCTGAACCCGGTTCGCTACTCATTACTTGACCATGACTAAGAAATTTCAAATAAATTTAAAACTTCATTCGACATACAAAATTTGACGTTTACTAAACGTTCAAAACATTTAAAAACTTTGCAGCGGAAAAATTATTTAAGACTACAATGGGGTTAAACTAGCGGTGAAAATATTGTTGGAAAGATTAATGGAAATATTTCGAGTGTCCGGTCAAAAGAATTAAGGTTTTAAGTGATGGACTACTCAAGGAATTACAAAAGTCGAATTCATCTGCCGACGACAAAGTCAACAGAAGAAGCAGAAGTAGAAAACCAAAGGCTTCTGCCGATGACGTCTACACGACTTCACCCACAACTTCATCTGCCGATGAAGTCGTGAGAACTTCATACACCACTTCATCTGCCGATGAAGTCAACATAACTTCATCTGCCGATGAAGTCAGCGCAATTTCATCTCTCAATAGATAAACACACGACATCTTCCGATAACAACAATATGACTCCTTCCGATAGAATTAAAACATACACTACATCTTCCGATTCACTAAACGACAAACAGATTACTCTACATCTTCCGATTCACTAAACGACAAAACAGATTACTCTACATCTTCCGATTCACTAAACGACAAAACAGATTACTCTACATCTTCCGATTCACTAAACGACAAAACCCCTTAACTCTCTCAGACTACACCTGCCGATCACTACTCGGCGACTTAATACTCTACACCTTCCGATCGAATAGACTACATTTGCCGACACGTGCTTCTCACATGACTCCTTAAGGCATTTGCCGATAGACTTCCATCTTCCGACAGACTGACACACCACATCTACCGATAGACTTCCTTCCTCCGATAGACATCAACACGATTTCCTTCCACAGAACGCAATAAACCTCTACACATATCCACTGATACAAAAAATTATTCAATTCCTACCAATGGACTAAACAACCTGTCTATAACCCGAGAAAGCTTCGACTATCTAACAGACTTAAAACATTTTACCAAAAATCCATTCATAACACTCCAAGTCATTGTATTGATCAAATTCAGTAAAAACATGAAAATCAGAAATTCTCGAAAACAAAGTCAAATAGCTGTAATCTCATTTACTAAAAACTGCATATACTCGATTAAATCATTATCCACTAAACCTCCACATCTGTAGACAACATGCTAAACCGCCCCATCAGTTACCATGCCGAAGCCTGAATGCTCTCCTCCAACGTCCACTATTCCTCAACACGATCAGGAGACACACCTGCTAACACTTCTTCACCTACATCACAAAACTCATCTATTAGCCTAATGCTGAACTTATACTCCTAAATATGCAGTTTCTATTTTTCTCATCTCAGTGGCATACGCATTCGTTCATAACATGATCTGATCCCATGGTTCCCTTGGGAGTGGGATCAATTCTCCCAATGTCTACATCCTCCTACTTAATTAAGGGGCAGATGAATTCCCTTAACACTTGATCTGATCCCATGGTTCCCTTGGGAGTGGGATCAATTCTCCCAATGTCTAAATCCCTTCATAAGTTAAGGGGTGGATTAGTTCCCTTAATAGCTTGTCTGTCGCATACAGTTCATACCTTACCATTCCTTACATGAAATTCATTTTCGTAACTTTTAACAAAACATGATGCATGGACAATAGAAACATTCAAGCATACATAAACCTACTGTTTTGTGATGTAGGCCCGAAGGCACAAGCAATACTTTACTTACCTGGCTCCTGGAAATCTGTCTGGTTGCTAGCTACTTCGGAGGTCTGTTCACCTAAGTTCATACAGAATATAAATCAAGGCTTCACCAAACCTTTCAAAATATCAAACAGCGGTTCGAGAAATCTAGTTAGAAACTCTACTACCCGAGCATTCCTACTTATCGCTAAAACCCGAATCTACACTCAATCTCAGCATCCTCAAAATCCTCACATTGCAATCCTCCAGGCATTTCACCACTATACCACAAGAGAAATAAGGAAAAGAAACTCACCTAAGTCGAAGGAGAACCGAGCGAGGAGAATCGCCTAGAGAGCTCGGCTGCTTGAGCTGAAAGTTTCCGAAGAGAAGAGTATGAGAGGGGGGGGGGTGGCGGCTACAGTGCAATAAACCCAACCCTTATCCTTAAATACGTTACCCAACTTTTGAACATTGTAAATTACTCTAATACCCTTAACAAGTTGTTCAATAACCTTATTTAATTCATTACCTAGTCAAGTGTATTACTTTAATAATAAAAGGCTGGTTCGATAGAACCAGGTGCTACATTTCTATATTCAGATGAGAAGCTTTCCAGATCTGAAGCCGATGATAGACAGAGTATAAAAGGGGAGAAAGAAGCTTTGGAACTTAACTTTATGCAGAAATTATCTTTGAATTCTTACGAGCGATTCCCTAGCAATACTCTGTATTTTTCTACACCTCTCTACTCTGTTACTTGAGACTCAACTTTTGAGAGAGTGTAGCGTGTGCTGAAAAATCATATCTTACTGTTAAAGTGTAAAAGTAGAGGATTGTCGCCCGTGAAGAACAATCCAGAATTGTAAAAGGCTGTAGATCGTCAACCGTGAAGTGCGATCTAGTTTTCTCTGAGGAGAAGGAAAGAATCTTCAAGGGGGAGCCTTGGAGCGTGGACGTAGGCAGGTTTTAGCCGAACCACGTTAAAAACTACGGTGTCAAATTTTCTGTCTCTCACTTTATTTTGTTTGACTGTTTACTGTTAACTTATAAGTTGAACACAAGAGAGAAAACGATTTAGATTATAAATTAAGTTTAAAAAGTCTAATTCACCCCCCTCTTAGACAATTACGATCCTACTATTGGTATCAGAGCTAGGTTTAACATTGTCTAAGTTGCATTTTTGAAATATTTTGTGATATATCTAGAATGGCATTCAACACCAACACAACACATGTAGAGGGTCAATCTACTACTAGACCTCCATTCTTTGATGGGAATGATTATGTTTATTAGAACTCTAGGATGAGAATTTATGTTCAGGCTATGGACTATGACATATGGAATAATATAGAATATGGTCCATTTAAAGCTATGAAAACTGATAATGGGGTTAGTATCCCAAAATTGGCTAATGAACTAACCGAATCAGACAATAAAAATTTGAGCCTAAATGCTAAAGCAATAAATACACTATACTGTGCACTGAACAGAGATGAGTTCAATCGAGTTCAGGGGTGTGATAATGCACAAGAGATATGACATTTGTTAGAAGTCACACATGAGGGAACAAACCAAGTTAAGGAGAGTAAACTGAGTATGTTTGTGCATAAGTATGAACTGTTTTCAATGGAAAAAGATGAGTCTATTTCATCTATGTTTACTCGATTCACTAACATCACTAATGGCCTAAAAGCTCTTGGTAAGATGTATTCAGGTGAAGAACAGGTAAGGAAAATTTTGAGATGCCTACCGAGAGCATGGCAACCAAAAGTGACAGCCATCCAAGAGGCTAGGGATCTCAAAGTGCTCAAGCTTGAAGAGCTCATTGGCTTTCTGATGACTCATGAGATAACCATGAGAGTCAATGACAAGGAAGATCTCAAAGAGAAAGAGATCAGCAAAAAGAAGGATATAGCACTTAAGGCTTCCTCGAGCAAACAAGATGACTCTAAGGAAGAAGATAGAGATGAGGACATTGCTTTTATTACCAGAAGATTCAGCAAGTTCCTCTAGAGAAAAAGGATGCATGGGAGGAAATTTTTTAGAGGAGAAAAGCCTCAAAAGGAGAAGGAGATAACCTGTTGTGAATGCGGGAAGCCAGGACATATCAAGGCCGAATGTCCTCAAGCAAAGAAAGGCCCCAAGAAATTCAACAAGAGGGCAATGAAGGCCACCTGGGATGACAATGAGAGCGACTCATCTTCAGAAGATGAGGAAGTAGCCAATCTGTGCTTCATGGCACATGAAAATGAGGTTAGTGTTTCCTCTAGTGAGAGTGAAAATGAAAAGGATGAGTTAATTTGTGCTTTCAATGATTTAGTTAAACAATACAGCTTACTTAAGTCCAAATACAGCTCCTTAAAACTGAAAAATGCAAACTTAGTCGATGAGCATGCTAAGAAATGTAATTTGCATGAAAAGGAAATAGTGGACCTTAAGTGTAGAAATGAAAACCTGAATAACATAGTTTTGAAATTTACAAATGGCAGTAAGAACTTGAACATGTTGTTAGGAAGTCAATGAGTAACTTTCGATAAAGCAGGACTAGGCTATGAAAGATTTAATAAAAAAAAAAGCTTATAAAAACTTCTTTGTTAAACCAACTACCTGCCATGCTTGTAATGAGATAGGACACAAGTCATATGAATGTCCTTTAAAATTTAGTAAGAAACCGGGTAGTAAATTACAGTGGGTTCCTAAAGGAACCAAAACTAACACTAGGACCCAAAAGATTTGGGTACCAAAGAAGACAACTTGATCTTCTGTTTTGCAGGTTGATTGCTCTCCCGGGAAAAACCAATGGTACCTCGACAGTGGATGCTCGAGGCATATGACGGGAGACTCAACCAAATTTGCTGCTGTCAACAAAAAGAAAGGTAATGTCACTTTTGGTGGAAACCAAAAGGGAAGAATCGTTGGCATTGGCAATATAGGTAACAGCTCTAACCCCATTATAGAAAATGTGCTGTTAGTAGAAGGATTAAAGCATAATTTGCTTAGTATTAGTCAGTTGTGTGATAAGGGATATAAGGTAACTTTTAAATCAAATTCCTGCATAATTAAGGATGTCTCAAATAGTAAGATTCTGTTCACAGGTTATAGGAAAGAGAATATTTATATCATTGACTTAGATAATATTGTTTGCAATGATGAAAAATGTTTTGCTGCAAATTCTTCTAATGATTGCTGGTCTTGGCATAGGAGATTAGGACATGTAGGTATGGATACCTTAGCTAAGATTACTAAGGATAATCTAGTTAGAGGGATTCCCAAGATATCTTTTAAGAAGGATAAAGTCTGTGAAGCTTGTCAAATGGGCAAGCAGATCAAAACTTCCTTTGCATCAAAGAATGCAATCTCTACTTCTAAGCTTCTTCAACTTCTTCACATGGACCTCTTTGGTCCTTCTAATGTAGCCAGTCTAGGAGGTAAATTCTATGCTTTTATCATTGTCGATGACTTCTCTAGATTCACTTGGGTGTACTTTCTGAAGTCAAAGAATGAGACCTTTAATACCTTTTCTAGCTTTAGGAAAAGAGATCAAAATGAAAATGAGCTCACCATAGTTACTATTCGTAGTGATCATGGTGGATAATTTGAAAATGAGAAATTTGAACTCTTGTGTCTCAAATATGAAATTGAGCACAATTTCTCCTCCCCTAGAACCCCTCAGCAAAATGGTGTTGTTGAGAGGAAAAATAGGTCTCTCCAAGAGCTAGCTCGGACTATGCTCAATGAAAATTTCCTTCCAAAGTATTTCTGGGCTGAAGCTGTTTCAACAGCTTGTTATGTGCTTAATCGGGTCTCTATAAGACCAATTCTTGAGAAAACACCTTATGAGCTCTGGAATGGAAAAACTCCCTCTGTCAAATACTTTAGAGCCTTTGGTTGCAAGTGTTTTATTCTTAACACTAAGGATAACTTAGGAAAATTTGATTCCAAATCTGATCTTGGAATTTTTCTTGGTTATTCTCTTTCCAGTAAAACATATAGGGTGTTCAACAAAAGAACTCTCGTTGTAGTGGAATCTGTTCATGTCAATTTTGATGAGATCCCTCAACCAACAATCAATGTGGATGAGGATGATACTCTAGAAAAGCATCTAGATTCTCTTTCCTTAGATAAGCCTACAAATACCCTTCAAGGAGAAAACTCTCTAGAAATTGTTCCTGTCAAAGATGAATTAGCTGCTCTGCCTAGAGATTTGAAGTATGTGAGAAATCATCCTTTAGATGAAGTTCAAGGTGATTCAACATTAGGAGTCAAAACTAGAGCCTCCCTTAGAAATTATTGTGCTAATGTTGCTTTCATATCTCAAATAGAGCCTAAAAAGTTTGAGAAAGCCGAATTGGATGATCACTGGTTTGTTGCTATGCAAGAAGAATTAAACCAATTCGAAAGGAACAATGTTTGGGAACTTGTTCAAAAACCAGTCAATCATCCCATTATTGGAACAAAATGGGTATTTAAGAACAAAATGGATGAAAATAGAATTGTGGTCAGGAATAAAGCTAGGTTAGTTGCCAAAGGTTACAACCAAGAAGAAGGAATTGATTTTGAGGAAACCTTTGCACCCGTAGCTAGATTAGAATCTATTAGGATGCTCTTAACATATGATTGCTACAAAAACTTCACACTCTTTCAAATGGATGTAAAGAGTGCATTTTTAAATGGTTACATCATGGAAGAAGTTTATGTAGAGCAGCCCTTAGGATTTGAAGACTATGAGAAACCTGACCATGTATACAAACTTAGGAAAGCTCTCTATGGACTTAAACAGGCTCTTAGAGCTTGGTATGATAGATTGAAGAATTTTCTTGAGGAAAGGAAGTTCAAAAAGAGTAACACCGATTCAACTATATTTACCATGCAAAAGGATAAAGATATTCTGTTAGTTCAAATCTATGTCGATGACATTATTTTTGGATCAACTAATGTCTCTCTGTGTGATGAATTTTCTTCCCTAATGCAAAGTGAATTTGAAATGAGTATGATGGGGGAGCTAAAATTCTTCCTAGGATTTCAGATCAGTCAAACTCCTGATGACATTTTCTTCTGTCAAGAAAAATACATTAAGGAGCTCCTAAAGAAATTTGGTTTAGAATCTATTAAATCCTCTAGAACTCCCATGAGCACCACTACTAAACTGGACAAAGATGAAAATGGAATATGTGTGGACATTAAGAAATTTAGAGGTATGATTGGTTCTTTGTTATACCTAACGGCTAGCAGGCCTGATATTCTATTTAGTGTGTGTTTGTGTGCTAGGTTTCAAGTTTCTCCTAGGGAATCTCACTTAGCTGCTGTCAAAAGGATTTTCAAATATTTAAGTGGGATATCTGACTTAGGTTTATGGTACCCGAAGGGTACTTCTTTTGATCTAATAGGATATTCAGATTCTGATTAGGCTGAGTCTAGTTGATAGGAAAAGCACCAGTGGAACATGTCAATTCCTTGGTGAATCTCTAGTTTCCTGGTACTTCAAGAAGCAAAATTCTGTTGCACTTTCAACTGCTGAAAGTGAATATATTGCTGCTGGCAGTTGTTGTGCACAAATGTTATGGATGAAGCAGACCTTGGAGGACTATAATCTTTTCTATGATAGGATTCCAATTCGGTGTGACAACATTAGTGCCATAAATATTTCCAAGAATCTCATCCAGCATTCTAGAACAAAGCACATAGAGGTTAGATATCACTTCATTAGAGATCATGTTCAGAAAGGAGATATTTCTTTAGAATTTGTCAATTATGCTGATCAATTAGCAGATATCTTTACCAAGCCTTTGGATGAAAAGATGTTTAATAATATTAGAATAAGGTTATGCCTCATTCGGATTGAGAAAAACTGAGGCTCTCTTTCCATTGGCATCGGAAGATATGCGTCATCCACTTACCATCGGAAGATGTGCGTCGTCCACTATGCATCGAAAGATTTATACATCTATCTGGTGACACGTTTCACCATCGGGAGATATCCTATTTTCAAGTCTATATTATTAGAGTCGGACAAAACCCTAGAGCATTCAAACTTGTTTGTTTAAGATGCTTCATCTTTTCGTGCTATTTCAAAAGCTCCTGCCTTATCCGTCAGTTCCCGTCGACAAAATCTTCTTCTTTTTCGAGTTTTCGCTCAGAAACTTCTTCAATCGTCTTATGGCATCTTCATCTCGAGCGGTTCCGGAACCAGCCAAGAAGAAGGCCAAAACTTCAGTTCGTCAGCCACGAGAGCTTCCTCGTGCGACTCAGTGGCCATCTCTATACTTCCTCAGTCATGCTGCCGAAGACAGGTATCATGACGATTTTAAGCTTAAATCCCTAATTCCAAGTCGAGGTATACTCTTTGAGGATTTAGCTGGCTTGGATATAGTTGAACCCTTGAAGCGTCTCGGGTTATTGAGGTTATTTGATGTAGAATCCTTCTATTACCCTGTGGCGATCAAAATGTTTTATACCAATCTTGGCTACTCTTCAGACTTCTCAACTATCTCAAGCTATGTTTATGGAAAACACATAGTTCTAACATCCCAAGCAATCAATGAACTTCTGGAGAGTCCACATTTAGATAACCATGTCAAATTCTTTGAGTCAGGACATGAGCCCCCACTCCTAAACTCTCCTGAGGGTCATCAGTTTTTGAGGATCATTGCTCAAGACCCAAATCACATCCCTAATCAATTAAGGAGCAAGCACCTCACCATCCGGGCTCGGCTCTTTCATCAAATGATCCGGTACAACATCATTCCTAAGGGTGGTCATTATGATCAAGTGAGTGGAATGGAATTATTTGTTCTGTTTTCACTCTACCAACAGACCCCCTTCAACATGGGATTTATTGTTCTGAAAAGAATGATTCAAATTGTCTCAACCAAGGCTACATCACTTCCATACAATCTGCTTCTCATGAAGATCTTTGAAAAGTTTGAAGTGGAATTTCCTGACGAAGATGATCCCTTCTGCCTTCAACCTTCAAGCTATTACTCACTTTCCACTCTGAAGAGAATGGGGATAAAAAGAACAAGAAAAGGGGATTTCGTGTTGGATGAGACCCGCACGAAGGTTTCTAAGAAACCTTCTGCCAAGTTGGGGAAGAGGAAGTTGATTCTGTAGGAGGAGTCAACTCATGAAGGTGTGGATGAATCTGAAATCCCTGCCTTCGTTGATTCACCTTCATCCTCTCAGGTGTCACGCTCTCTTGTTCCTTCTGTTCCTAGACACCCTACCCCAGCCCTTCCAACTTATACCCATGCAGCACCTACAACTTACTCATCTGTGCCTCTTCCACACCCAGAGAGTCCAACTTCTCCTTCACCTACTGCTATTTTGCCTTCTCTGGCCGCTCCAATACTTCCTTCACCTCTTCTCCATCCTGCTCCTCAAATCCAAACCTCCTCACCAAACCCACAAAATGCTCCTCAAACTTCAAAGACCTATCAGAGGAGACTATCCATTAGTGAGGATCAAATATCTAGGTTGATGGCCTGCATGGAAAGTTTAGGAATTGCTCTCAGTTCAGTTAAGGATCAGATGCAGGCGTCATTTGTGGACTTGAGCAAGGACTTTGACTCTGTTCAAGATCGGTTGGCTTCCAGGATGGATAGACTTGAAGGCTCTCTCACAAGGGTCCTTCGGTCTATACAGTCAGACATCCAAACTCTTCAGCCAGAACAGTTTAGTCCTCTCTGTTTCTCAGAGGCTTGTTCTGCTGACTTACTCCCTCCGATCTTCTGACCAAAGGTTGACAAGGAAGTGAACTTCATGTCCATGAATTTTCCAGATACTGAGCTTAATTTCATTTATTCTTTTGGTTCCTCTGTCACCGAGTCCCCCTCTGAGCCTCCAAGTTCACTAACTGCACCTCCGGTTGGTCCACTAGTAGAGCCTCCACCTTGTATGGACTTGGTGGTTTATCGAGGTCCTTTTTATCCCTCTGCTCCTTCTACTTCTACTTCCAATCTTGAACCACTGATAGTTCCTGATGCCAATATGAACTATGCAGTGCCACCATCAATTATGAAGGAGTTGTGGAAGCGTTTTTTAGACTTAGATTAAATAGGAAATATTTTTTTTGGTGGACAATTTTTTATAGATTCACGAGATGTACCAGTTTTTGTTTGGTACTCTGATCTTACCATTGTTTCAATATACAAATGTTGTGTCGTTGATTTTTTTTTCTGTATTTTTTTTATAATGTCAAAGGGGGAGAAAGTAGGACAGACAGCACTGATTGATAGTATGAAATGTGTTTGCTTGTGCTGATACGAAAGTAGATTTGATATGGCATTGATAGTATGCATGTTTGAGCTCAACACTGTGAACTTTGTTTGAAAATTAAATGAATGCACATGTTGTGGGGGAGCTAGGATTATGGGGGAGAGATATTTAATCAATTTATACTTATAGTTTGTCATCATCAAAAAGGGGGAGATTGTTGACTGAAATAATGTTTAAGTCTAACGATGTTTTTGATGATGTGTTTTAAGAAGTGTAATTTGATTAAGGTAAATATATGAGATTAATGAATTATGTTGATGAGATTAATGAGTTGCTTAATAAATTAAATATTGAACTTATTATATTTTTCTCTAGCTTTTAAGTGGAAATGCCCTTTGAAAAGGGTATTTTAGTTGCTTAACAAATCTAGTTAAGTGTTCAGGGTGTGATAGCAAAACAGGGCTAAAACTATTTAAGTATTGCATATCCACCGAAGTAGAAGAGAAGACCTCTACTGCCAGCAAAACGACAAAGTTCACATCCACCGTTGGCAGAGTCTTCCTAAGTTTACTTCTACCGCTAGCAAAACGGCAAAGGTTACTTCTACTGCTAGCAAAACGACATCAAAGGCAACATCCACCGCTGGTTGTTCAAAGGCTACATCCACCACTGGTTGTTCAAAGGCGACATCCACCACTGAACAGTGACAAAGTCAACATCCACCGCTGGTTGTTCAAAGGCAACATCCACCGCTGAACAGTATCTTTCGGCTACATTGTAAAGCTACATCTACCGATGGTAGTTCAAGCATTGTAAAGCTACATCTACCGCTCAACAGTATTTTTCGCCAACACTGATATTTAAAATACCGCGAAGCAACAGTGACACTCGTCCAGAGCTTTAACTCCAGTCCATTAATGGCGACAAACGAAAGTGACTTCAGAACGCAACGGCTTGCTGTCTATGTATAGATGTTTCTCCAACGGTCATAAGATTTCTATATTCAGATGAGAAGCTTTCCAAATCTGAAACCGATGACAGACAGAGTATAAAAGGGGAGAAAGAAGCTCAGGAACTTAACTTTTTGCAGAAATTATCTTTGAATTCTTACGAGCGATTCTCTAGCAATACTTTGTATTTTTCTACACCTCTCTACTCTGTTACTTGAGACTCAACTTTTGAGAGAGTGTAGCGTGTGCTGAAAAATCATATCCTACTGTTAAAGTGTAAAGGCAGTGGATTGTCGCCCGTGAAGAACAATCCAGAATTGTAAAAGGCTGTAGATCGTCGCCCGTGAAGTGCGATCTAGTTTTCTCTGAGGAGAAGGAAAGAATCTTCAAGGGGGAGCCTTGGAGCGTGGACGTAGGCAGGTTTTAGACGAACCACGTTAAAAACTACGGTGTCAAATTTTCTCTCTCTCACTTTATTTTGTTTGACTGTTTACTGTTAACTTATAAGTTGAACACAAGAGAGAAAACGATTTAGATTATAAATTAAGTTTAAAAATTCTAATTGTGATGATCCGGATGTGTAAGTATGTGTACGATGGCTGCACGAACCGGAACCCGGATGGCGGTACGTCCGCGCGGGTGAACCGGAAGGTGACGAGTCGTAAAGTGGGGGTTGTCACAATTCCACATCGCTTGGGGAAGTATATGGAAATGAAACATATGTAAAGAGACCCTCCAAACATAGCAAGACGCGTTTTGGAGCACAATTGGCAATGGATCCCATAAGAACTTTGAAGTTAAAAGTGCTTCGGCGAGAGCAGATTTAGGATTGGTGACCTTCCGGGAAGTTCTCGCCAAACAAAGCCGTGAAGGGAGGATATTGGGTTGTGGCCCAATCCCCAGAGAGGACAATATCTTGCTGGGAATAGGGGTCATTACACTAATTCACCCCCCCCCCCCCCTCTTAGACAATTACGATCCTACAAGGGTCACCGAGCAGAGCCCAAGACGAGCGAGAGTGAGAGCGCGATACGAACAAGATAAAGAGCGCGAGCAAAAGTGCGAGCAAGAGCGCGAGCGAGAGTGGGAGAGTGAGCGAGAGTCACCGTCTCACTAGGGGAGCAGTGCGAGCGAAAGCAGGACTGCGGGAGAGAGACTGAGACGAGAGAGCGCGAGCAGACGAAACTGAAAGTTAGGGCCAGGGTTCTGTAAACCTTCAGCAAAATTTTAAAAATATAATGGAACTCGATCCGGTCCACGGTTCTTCGGGAATTTTGATTCGGGACTGTGGACGAACCGAGTCCCACGGGAAAATGGTGGAATGGACCAACACCGGACCAACAAGCTGGGATTCCTGCTAGAAACTGGACCGAAATTGTCGGTCCCTGTCCGGTTCTCAGTCTCGATCCAGTTCTGCCCAGCCCTAGGGTGCGCACGAGCAGTAGCAGCAACCGAAGCTGGCGCGCATGGATAGGACGCTGGACCAAAGGCGCCCGCGCAGCATCCAGTGCACACGTGGCCGAGCCCATACACTCCAACGACTATTTTTTAGCGAAGCTTCCAATGGCTAGTTTTCAAAGCTTCCCTCATCCTTCGTCGACCGAAGCTTCTTCTCCTTCTACTTAAGCTTCATTACAAGTTATTGTAACATTAGATAACAGATTGAATATTTGGAAAACAGAGACGGTTGTCTTCATTTTTGCAGTGTCTCTGGTGAGGGTTCCCCTTGGTGTTCATCGGTGCCTAGCTCCAGGAATGAACCACACAATTGCTCCATCAAGTATTGAGTTGGAGTTAAGACGAAGAAGGACAAATACCTCCGTGATGAAATTCTCACCCAAAGCATCGAAATTGCTTTTGGGCCAGCCACGGACATTCCCTCACATTCCATTCATCCCGTCGGCCTCTTTTGAGGGAGAAGTAGCGAGTGCAAAGGACATCATCTTGTTGCTGGAATTCATTTTGTTTGCGAAGTGGATTTCTTTCGAGTGATGCATTGGACGCCTAAAGAACCGGCAAGGACCCCTTTCATCAACTGACGTTCTCTGCGGTACTTATATGTAATTCTACCAGGTAATACCCAACACCCACCTCACCACTATTTCACCACTGCTTGTTCTTCTTCGCCTCTGTTTTAGGTGTTTAGCGTCTATTTAGTGATTGTCTAGGGTGCTCTTCCAGCACCGACCTCTACTTCCATTCCAGCTTCCACATGCTTTTTTTAGGATCCAAACCGCGTCACGAAGATACGGTCGATGCAATAAGCAACTTGCTTGGGTGGTCTATGTGGCAAAACTCGAGGGATGAGTCAACTTCTAGGAAGTGCAACTTTGCCTAGGGGAAACCTAAAGACTTGAAAATTTAAAGGGGGCATGCTGAAGGAGTGGAAAGGGATCTCTGAAAATTACAGAGGTTGGTTCTTTGAGATGGAGGTGATATGAAGGTATAACTCTCTGTTTGTCAGGGAAGGCTATATGGTGTACCTTTTGGCCTTGTCTTCCTCCAAACGGTGGAAGCTCTCTAATAAACCAAAAAGAGAGTTTTGAGTACTACCTTGCTAAGGATTTTCCACCCTTGGAAGAGTGGAAGAAGGCAGCAATAAGAAGGAACACTTTGGCTCATAACAAAGTACACTAGGGTGACAATCTTCCTCTCATATAGCTCAACGAAAGAGAAGAATAAGGCCAAAGCAAAAAGCTCTATTTTCTTTTAAAATGTTCTACTGCTTACCAGAGTTAAAGATGAGCTTTATACCCCATCCTTCCAGCCAACTAGGGCTTCAAAAAACAGCCACACCAAAAATGGCAAGACTCGACCAAAGTTGTAGCTGAGTACAACCCTTGCTCGACCACTTTTGGTGGCAAAGCTAACTACCACCAATCCTAACCCATTTTCCCTCTGAAAATTCAAATGAAAAATACAGCCATCAAGAGCCAAATAAGCCTACAAGGTTCAATTACATTTGAACTAACAAAAGTAATAAAAGGAAATTAAAAGGGAGGGTTGGCGGAATACTAAAGTTGTTCTTTAGGGAAGACAAATTCCCCCTTCTTCCATGCATGGCTGAGGACAATAATTCCATGATAGTGAATGAAAAGACTTTTTCATATCTCAAGTGCTAGGATTCCACTCCAATTGCTCTAAGGGAATTCCACCTACAAAAAGAGAAGAAATGTTAGAAAAAGAGGTATCGGCCAAAGCTTTGGCATGAGATCGGGTGGTAGCTCCCCGAGACATGTCATCCTCTCTCTCGAAAAAACTCCTCCCACAAATTGTTTCCTTCACTACAGTGATTGAAATATGGATGACTCTAGCTTGCATGTTCGCTTCGTCGTCTTTAGCAAGGATAACCAACCTCTGAAGCCAGCTTCATGCTTTGTCCAAAGATGGACTCTCTGCCAGTGGGTCGTCGGTCATCAGAGAACTGGTTTCCTATCGAGATCAGATGATTTACTTTCTAGGAGGGCTGGGAAGAGAGTACAATGCTTTTGTTACTTCTATTACAAACCGAGTTGATCAACCTCCAATGAAAGAAATCCATAACCTTCTACATAGCTACAATGTTTGATTGGAAAAACAGAACTCCATCAACTCTCTGCCGATGCCAACCCAAATCCAAGCCAATGCTACTGTTCAACAACCCTTTTAGTCACGCTGGACTCCTCGGCCATCCAGCAATCCTCATCCACACCCTCGCCCTCTGGGCACCCCTTACCAAACCCAACCTAACTCAGCCACCCCCTGGAAAGAGCCTCGGCCCCCAAACCAATATAAACCTAGGTGGCAGATTTTTCATAAGCTGGGGCACTCCGCTTCAGCTTGTTACCACAGACTTAATCCATCTTATATTCCTCGACCTCCGATCCATCCATCTCAAACCGTGACTCTACATCCTTTGAACCCGTCATTTCCATAAGCACACACAGCCGGTCTGCTTCCGACTCCTCTTTTGGCCTCTGTCGCTCAATGAATTCTTGACTCAGGTGTCACCCACCACTTTACACCACAATCCTCCATAGTTTATCAACCTCAACCATACACTGGCCCTACACAAGTCTTTACAGCCAATGGTAAGTCTCTAAAAATTGCTCAAATATGTTCCTCTATAATTCCCACAAATAGTCGTTCACTCAAATTAGCTACTGTCTATCATATTCAGCTTATTGCTCACAATCTACTTTGTGTTACACAATTATGTCATGATAACTCGGTATTCATTGAATTTCATTCCGATTGTTTTTTTGTCAATGATTAAATTTTCCATTAAACCTTTCTTCGAGGCTCTTTCAGTGAAGGATTGTACAAAACCTCATCAGTTCCTTAAGCTCTCTCTCTCTCAGTACAACGCCGACCGAATCAGCCCATCCTACATCCCAAATTTAGCACTTCCGATTAGGTCATCCCTCTTTCCATGTTTTACAACAAGTCTTAAATTCCTGCAATGTACCCTTTACTAAAGCAGACATGTCTAAGCTATGTATTTCTTGTCAAATGATAAAACTCATTGTTTATCCTTTTCAATTTTTGTTTCCAGGCTAGCGCACCCTTTAATATTATTATACATATTGATGTTTAGGGCCCATCTTCTATAAAATCTATTACTGGTGCATGCTATTTTGTATTGTTTGTTGATGATTACACTAGGTTTTTTTGGATTTTCCCTTTAAAATTAAAAAGTGAAGTTTACACTACTTTTCTCCATTTCCATAAACTTGTTTACACGCAATTTAGTGTCTATATTAAAGTTGTCCAATCAGACTGGGGGGTGAATTCCAATCTCTCTCCACCTTTTTAAATCTTTAGGTATCCATCATCGGGTTTCTTGTCCATATACCCCAAATCAGAATGGTCGAGTAGAGCGCAAAAATCGCCATGTTGTTGAAACTAGTCTTGCTCTACTTTTTTATTCTTTTGTCCTTCACCATTTCTGGCTCTATGCTTTTACAACCGCTATCACCCTCATCAACTTGCTACCTACTCATATTCTGAATCATAAATCCCTTTTCGAATGTCTGTTTCAATCTATTCCAAACTACTCAGTGTTGCGAGTTTTTGGTTGTCTGTGTTTTCTACTTCTTCGACCTTTCAACTAGCATAAACTTCAACCTTGCTCTCTTTCTTGCATCTTTCTGGGTCCAAGTCCTCATCATAAAGGTTATATTTATCTAGAACCCATCTCAAATAAATTGTACGCCTCCCAACATGTTATATTCCACGAGTCTCTTTTTCCGTTTTCTTCCACTATTCCATCTATACCTCCCAAAACCCCTTTCTCCATTTCTATCATTTATCTTCCCTCATCATCTCTCCATCCACACCCCTCAATCACATATTCTTCCCCTATATCCCCGACCTCTCCCATTCCCACTCAACCTTCTCCTTCCCTTCTCCTAATCACACCAATCTCGATCTCAAGCCACCCTCCCTGTCCTACTAATGACCACCCTATGAGGACTAGAGCCAAAGCAGGTATCTTCAAACCCAAGGCCTTTTTTACTGAATCCTCCTTTGAGCTGAAAACTTTTCAACAAGCTTGTAGGTTTCCACATTGGTTAGCAGCTATGCAGGATGAGATGTTAGCTCTTACCGACACCAATACTTGGAAACTAGTTGCTTTTCCACCAGAGGCTAAAATTATTAGTTGTAAGTGGGTTTTCAAAATCAAACCCAATTCAGATGGAACCGTAAAGCAGTATAAATCTTGCCTGGTAGCTAAAGGCTATGATCAGACAGAGGGTATTGACTATGACGAAATTTTTAGTCCCATTGTAAAACCAACATCAGTTCGCACTACACTTTCTTTAGCCATTTCTTTTGGTTGGATAATTCGACAACTGGATATTAGTTATGCGTTGTTGCATGGAGATCTCACGGAAACTGTGTTCATGCAACAACCTCCTGGCTTTGTTAGTCCCTCTCAGCCTAATGTCATTTGTCTTCTACATAAAGCATTGTATGGTCTTAAATAGTCTCTCCGTGCTTGGTACACAAAACTGTACAATACTCTGATTAATTGGGGTTTCTCGGCTTCGAAGTCCGACACTTCGCTGTTTATTTGTTTACTATGCTGGTGTACGTGGACGACATTATTCTAATTGGCAATTCAGCCTCTCTACTGGATCAACTGCTCAACTAATTGCACTCACAATTTAAGGTCAAAGATCTTGGACCTCTCTCGTTCTTTTTTGGTATATCAGTCACTCGAACATCTGCTGGTCTGACCTTGTCTCAATCCCGATATATATCTAAACTATTGTACAAGGCTAACATGGTATTTTACAAACCGGTCTCCACTCCCATGGTTTCTGGTCAAATGCTGGTCCACCTCTCACTAATGATTTTCTCTATCGTAGCATTGTGGGTGGATTACAGTACTGTTGTCTTACTAGACCTGACATTGCCTACGCTGTAAATAAGGTTTCTCAATTCATGCATGCTCCCTTCGAGACTCATTGGCAAGCAGTTAAGAGAATTTTACGGTATCTTCAGGGAACTTCCACTTTAGGTATTTTCTTCTCGTCATCTTCCTTTTGTGATCTAACCTGTTCACAGATGCCGATTGGGCTTCATGTCCTGATGATCAGAAAAGTACCAGCGAATTCTTTACTTTTTTGGGTACCAATCTAATATCCTAGTCCTCAAACAAACAAAAGGTGGTATCCCGCTCCAACACTGAATCCGAATATCGCAGTATTGCTAATGGTGTCGCTGAAATTATGTGGATACAATCACTCCTCAAAGAACTAGGTATTATGTCCAACAAGATACCCTTAATTCTCTATGATAATTTAAGTGCAACATATCTAGCCTCTAACCCTGTGCTGCACTCCAAATCTAAACATGTTGAAATCGATTTTCACTTTATTAGGGAAAGAGTTCTTAACAAAACATTAAGGGTCAATTTTAGCCCCTCAGATCACTAACTCGCCGATGCCCTTACTAAGCCACTGCCACCATCGTCTTTCGCTTCTTTTCTCTCAAATATCTTCTGCCTACGACCTTGATCTTAAGGAGGGATATCAATATATATACTTTCCAGTTTTTTGGTTCTCTTGTAACTTAGTATAGTTTTAGTTGGTGTAGTTTAGTTCGTAGTCTTTTCAATCACCTTTTTGGATAGCTCTTCGGTTTGCAGAGAGAGGATAATTTGAGAGGGTAGGTAGAGTTTTTACACATCTGCTTCTTCTCCTCGCTTTTGCTATTCTTAGGAAGGTTTTCTCTGTTTTCTGTATAAGCAATATACTTTGTATGTACTTGTTTGAGTTTCAATATACAAATATGAGTTTTCTCTCTTCAATCTCCGAGTATCTCAACCCGTTCTCCTTTCTCCAATCTTATGATAATCTGAACTATTAGCTAGTGTATAGATGTAATTCCATACGAGTTATCTGATTTACCTAAGAATTAACATATCAATCACCTTTCATTGTACTGCACTCGCAGAAATAAAAGAATCGAAGTTACAACTTAAAGATAAATTATTTATTTATCTGATCACATTGTGTAGGGATACTCCCCTTGTTTTAGCCAAAAAGGAAAATAGTTCTAAGAGAATGTATATTGATGAGGACAATGGAATAGAGTCACTGTTAAGCAAAATATGCGAATATGCGTTCACTCATGTTGACAATCAATTTGATCAATTTAGTGGATAATGCTCTTTCTCCAAAAATAAATGTTTAATTAGAATATCATCAACCGAGAACTAGAAATGAAGGAAACAACATTTAAAAGCATATGTTCATGATGAGATTCTAGTTGGTCTTACAAATGCTTACGTAGCTATTGTTAATTTGACCGTGCTTAAACCTTTGATCGTACATCTCATACCACCCTCTTAGATTAAATTAAATTATCAATTTAAATATTACACTGATGTGGGTAAAAATAATCATTCATGGCATTTTTTAGATAAATTCATGAGTAATATTATGACTACCTTCTAATTTTATCTTCATAATTACATTCTAATGTAATAATTATTATTTGATATAATTAATATTATAGATTATAAAAAAATTAAAATAAATTATTTTGCATCAATTAATGATTGTCACGTTACGAAGTGAGAACTAGAAGGTAAAAATAGATAATAAAAAAAAATTAATCAAAATATTGAAGAAAAAATTGAAATTAGTAATAGTATTATGTATTTTTTTCTCCATTTTTAAATAAGTCAAGTACTTTAATCAACTTTATTTTACAAAAATGTTGAAATTATTAAAGAACGAAGGATCTAGATCAGAATATAAACAAGGATAGTCATGGACAAACAAAACAAAACAAAACATTGAGTTCCACGTCGCCTACTACATCATTTGCTCAGCTGGCTTTATGGGGTGCCCCGCGATAGAGATGTTTTCTGGAGGTTTCACGTTTCATTGATTACTTTCCAATTACTTTCCGCACCTCATGATGACTTCTTCGATTTTCTTTTTCTTAAATTTATGGGTTTTTTTTTTTTTAATTAAATCCTAAAGTTTCAATTTTTTTTGAAAAAATCCCTCAAAATTTAGTATTAGGCGGCCGACCTCTTCAAGGAGAACGACTGGTCTAGCTGGACCGGCCGTTACGTCCGTAAAAGAGAATTTTTTATAATGATTTTGCAAAGAGGACGACTGGTCCTCGTCTGCGTAAATTATTTTATTTTATTTTTTTTATGGTTTGGGAAGATGACAGCCAGTCCAACTCCTCCCTATATAAAGTCATCATCCTTTTTCAAATCACATCAAACTTTCAATACTCTCTCGACTATTTTTTTGTTCTGGCGATATTTCTTTGCGTTCACCTGCTAGATACGAAGTTTTTTTTTTAATTTTATCATTTTTTTTCTGGATTTAAAAAAAATTCATATATAAAGTGTTAAACCGAAATTAAATTTTTTATGACGTATTTTTTCTTCATTGTATTTTTTATTTGAAATTATCTTAACATTTTCTAATTAAATTCTAAAAATATGGACATTTTATTTTATGTTTATTTATTTAAAAATTTCTAATATTTTTTTCATATTAGTGATGACTATTTTCTTGCTCTGGCGATATTTCTCCTTGTTCACCGACTAAATACAAAGTTTTTTTTATTTTATTTTTATTAGATATTTATCTATTATACCGTAGATAATTGGATCGCATCTGTTATCGTTTCTCGTACCACGTATTAAGTGGTGTAATTGTACTGTATAAGTAAGTTCTGTCTAAAAGACTGAATTTTAAGTAGGTCCGTTTGTGACTCCCCCGGCCTTTCCTGGGAACTTACTTGGAAAGGTAATTTTATCTAGAAGATTGTTCAGTACAGTCTTTTCTGGGAATTATCCTGATCAGTACTCTCTACATTTTAACATTTTGATTTAATTACTTTTATAGAATGTCAAATACAATTAATTTGCATTTACATTGTTTTTATATTTTTTTTTACGTTTTTTTCACTTATATAATCCTTATTTTAGTATTTTTATTATATTGATTTAAGAATATTATAATAAAATTGTATATATAAATTATTTTTTTATTTTAATTAACTTATGATTTTTGTTACTATTATATTTTATACAATTTTTTTTATTATTATTGATGTAAGAGAATTTCAATACTCTATCGACTTTTAGTATTATTATAGTTTGTGACTGTATTAATCTTTTATTTTCATTGTATTTTTTATTTGAAATTTTTTTTAACAATTTCTATCTAAATCCTAAAAGAGTGGATAATTTATTTTATTTTATTTTGATTTATTTACTAAAACTATTTTATTTATAATGTCATAATATTTGAATAACTTATGAAATTTTAGTTGTACGTGAACTTGACTGGATCTTGCTATGGAATTTTTGAATGAAGGTTGCCACAAAAAGTTTGAGCAAGATTTGCTAAAACGCTCAATTAATTTTTGTATGAATGTGGACTTTAGAAGTTGAGAGTCGTTGGAGATCAAAGAGATGTTTGAGAACATCAGCCTACAATGGGTCAATGCATTGACTGATAATACCTGCGAGAGAATAGTTCGCTTGTTCTACAAGAATTTGAATGTTAGAGGTCGGGTTCTTCACAACATGCTAGCCCACACTCTTTTGCCACGAGAGGGACATCGAAATCTCGTGAACTGCATGGACCTCTATGTCATGGAGAAGTTGTGCAAAGGGAAACCTTTTGACCATGTCTTCTTGATTTTAAGTCACATTTGTGAGGTCGGGCGGGCATCCAAGACGAATCTCTCGTACGGGACACTGATTATAAAAATCATCGAGCGAGCTGGGATTCGGCTACCGGTTGGCGAGCAGAGAATACCCCCTAGATCCACCAATGTATTTGACATGATTCATTTGATACGGATGGACATCGTTGAAGTCGATGACGCTTAGGTGCTGAAGAGCAATCAGAGGACATCCACCTCTCAGTCAGTGCCGATGGATGAGACCACATCGCCACCATTAGCGCCCCCCCCCCCCCCCCCCCCCCCCCCCCCCCCAAGACGAGGAGGCTAGTGGATGGAACACGAGACAGTATCTCCAGCAGCTGTATCAGATGCAGCAGACGCACCACCAGCAGATGCTTGAGATACAACAGACACACCACCAGCACCTACAGCAAGTGCTTGAGATACTGCAGAGCCAGTAGCGGGACATCCAGCTCCTCAGAGGCACAGTCAATGGACTCGCCATGGGATAGAGTGAGGTGATCGCGTCCCAAAGAGAGGTGACTGAGTCACAAAATTATCTCGTTGAGTTCTATAGAGAGATGGATGAGAGGTTCCAACGTTGGATGACGAAAAATACTGACGACGAAGACGACAATGACCCTACTGTGCCCCCAGATAGAGAAAAAGCGTGCAAAGCTAGCAAATGCATCTGGAAACTGGAGTGCTCAGTTTGCGAGAGCTGCATAATTTGCGGATAGCAACAAATACGAACAGTAGATTGTCGACATGAATTTGTGTGTGTGCAACTGTACCAGGTGGGAGCTTACGGAAATCCTGTGCGTCCATTCCATTTCATGCATGCATAGCATGAGAGTGACACCGAAAAATTACGTGCATCAATACTATCACCTGACAACTTACCTGCAGATGTACTCATACTATATGCAGCCGGTGAGCGGCCAATTAATGTGGCCGCCCGTAGAAGGTATGCACGAAATCCTTCCGCTCAAAAGAAATCGTCAACCTGGTAGGCCGAAGAAGACAAGAGTGTGAAATGCTGAAGAGCCGTCAAACTCCAGAGTTAGTAAGAGGAACTCTACCATGCGGTCTGGTATATATTGGCAGCACAGGCATAATACTCGCACTCTCATGCTATGCATGCATGAAATGGAATGGACGCACGGGATTTCTGTAAGCTCCCACCTGGTACAGTTGCACACACATAAATTCATATCGACAATGTACTGCTCGTATTCGTTGCTGACCTCAAATTATGCAACTCTAGCAAACTGAGCACTCTAGTTTCCAGATGCATTTGCTAGCTTTGCACGCTTTTTCCCTATCTGGGGGCACAAGAGGTCTGTTGAATTCGCTACCTTCTCAAATTTTTTAACAATATGAGTCATCAAGCACTTTCGGATCATCTCGAACATGGTCAGGATCGGTTTGTCCCTGATAGGCAATAGAAGTGTATTGAAAGATTCGCACAAATTATTTAGTCCCAAATCACACTTGGGAATCGAAGAGAAGGCATGACTAGCCCAATATTTGGGTTCTTTTCATCGAAGATATGCTTCTGCCTCCAGGCTAATCTGACGTAATTTCCTCATTTCATGCTCGAAATGGGAATTCATGGGTGCCCTTGCCGCATTTCACATCGCATCTCTGTACGCTCTGTCTCGAAATAGGTTTTTGAAATTCGCGTACATATGTCAGAGGCAGAAGCGATGTTCGGCTTGTCCGAATTCATCTCGAACAGGCTTTCTTCAACCCTTAATATTTGAATGAAAAACTACGTCAAAATAAAACAATATAACTACCACAACGCCTCAAAATTTTAAATAACAAATAGAAATGCATTATACTTTCTGTCGATCTGAAATAATTATCCACCTGCGGCCCGATTTAGTGTTTAGAACATCCTTCAATATCTGCAAGAACTACGTTCATGAGTCCGCACACTCAGATTCGACGTTGGCAACAACAACGACATATATTCTATCGTTGCCATCAATACTGATGGCTATGAGTAATTGACCGGGACACGACCCCTTCATATGACAGTCATCCAAACAGATACCAGGTCTACCGCACTGCAACAAACCTATCTTGCAAGCCATGCACATATAAAATCTTTGGAATCCCAATGAATTAGGGTCCACTGGGTTACCATCAATTTTTACTATACTATCTGGATTTGATCTACGTATTTCGGCTGCATACGACCATAGTTGCTCTTACTGTTCATCGCACTTCCCTTCGTTAAGGGTTCGAGCTACGCTTCTTGCTCTTATGGCAAGACTGGGTGAAATGTCAACAGTGAAATCCTTCCTCACTGTCTTGATTGTAGAAGCGATGTCTCATGTAGAGTGATTTTTGAACCTATCCATATACTCCTTCGCCACTCATTTCGCTGAAGCGTGTCAATTCTCAAGTTTCCTTGAACATGTGTGAGAATCGATCAATGACTTTATTTGAAACGTGAGCTCGTCTTGTATCTTCGAAGTATGCAGTCGTCAAATGCATCCATTATCACACTTAGCCGTCAGTCGCCTCTTTTCACTCTTGGTGAATTTTATACCATAACTATTTTTCAAAGAATATTCTCGTATTTCTTCTTTAAGTTCTTCTAAAGAATCATATTGTCTACCCAAAAAAAAATTTCATTGTGATTTGTTCTCTTACCGGTCTGCTTTCCACTTCCTTCTCATCATCTGAGCCAACAGGTGTTCGAAGCTCATTGTCTTGCATTTTAGAGGTTGAATAGATGAATATTTCTTCATTTGCATTTGTCTGATCAAATGGTCGTAGATCACCATATGCAGACATGCCTTTCAAATACCAATCCATTTCGGTATCACTAGTTGATCTCTCGTCTAAATCAACCGAGATCTACTTGAATCAAAATCCATAGTCGTTGCTAATATAGAGAAAAATATTATAAATATTTAAATAAATAAAATAAAAATAAATAATTCTACTTGAATCGGAATTCATGGTTGTCGTAAAGTAATTGTATTTGACATTCTATAAAAGTAATTAAATCAAAAAGTTAAAACGAGGAGAGTACTAATTAGGATAATTCTCAAGAAAGATTGTACTGAACAATCTCTTATACAAAATTACTTTTCCAAGTAAGTTTCCAAGAAAGACTGGAGGGATCACAAACGGTCCCGCTTAAAACCTAGTCTCCTAGACATAACTTACTTACACAATACAATTACATCACTTAATACGCGGTACGAGAAACGATAATAGATGCGATCCAATTATCTATGATATAATAGATAAATATCTAATAAAAATAAAATAGAAAAAAACTCCGTACCTAGCCGGTAAACGCGGATAAATATCGTCGGAGCAAGAAAATAATCGTCGCTAATATGGAAAAAAATATTAGAAATCTTTAAATAAATAAAAATAAAATAAAATGTCCTTATTTTTAGAATTTAGATAGAAACTGTTAAGATAATTTCAAATAAAAAATACAATGAAGAAAAAATACGTCATAAAAATTTAATCTCGGTTTAACACCTTACATATGAGTTTTTCAGGTGAACACGGAGAAATATTGCCAGAACAAGAAAATAGTCGAGAGATTATTGAAAGTTTGGTGTAATTTGAAAAAGGAAGAGGACTTTATATGGGGAAAAGGAAGGCCGGTCCAACTGGACTGGCCGTCTTCTTTTGGGAAAGTGACTTTGTCCTCTCCCTAAAGGACAAAAACCTGTGATAAAAGTCATGGGTTTTTTCTAGAAGAGGACGACTGTCCTCTTCCTAAACCCTAAAAAAAAAAATCTTTTATGCAGACGGGACGACCGGTCTAATTGGACCAGCCATCCTTTTTTGTAGAGGTCGGCCGCCTCACTCCCTTTCGAGATTCAAATTGTCTATTTATAATACTTTGAGGTTTTTTTTGATGAATAGTAAATTTTGAGGATTTATTTAAAAAAAAAAAACAGAAAGTCTAGGGTTTAATTTAAAACCCTAAATTTGTAGAAAGTGAATCCTTTACAACAATACTTTCCCGCTAAGCTTCAAGCCTTTATCAATGGCTGACTGGTAGGTATCTCTTCTTCTACTGTTCTACTTTGTCAAAATTGGATTTATTCTTACCAGCAGACAACCCCCACCAACTAAATCTGGTGCTGGAAGAAAATAAACTTCTTTGGATTTTTGTTTAAATGAATTTTCAATTTTATCTAGATTGGTTTATGCTATTGTGGCGACCGGCCCACACCCTCGGAGTAACAACCCAACAATGGTGGGCCTCCCGAGTCACAGCGTGGCGTCGCATTAATTCACAAGACTTCTTCCAGCTGGCATGAGAGTTTTATACCTCCCCAGATTCGAATTCAGGACTTCCAGCTAAAGTGTATGGGCTTACAGAATCTGGTACCACTTGACATGCTGGAAGAAGTCTTGTGAGTTAATGCGACGCCACGCTGTGACTCGGGGGGGCCACCATTGTTGGGTTGTTACTCCGGGGTGTGGGTCGGACGCCACAGCTATTGGGCGGGAGAATTAAATGGCAAAAAGTTGACTGGTTGGTTGCTGACAAACTCGTTAGTCATTTGCTTAAATATTTCATCTTTTGCGACTGAGATGAGTCGAACACGAGTCGTGACCCGGTTTTAGGAAATGGGTATCCAGAAAACACAAAAAGTTTTGATTTTTTTCATCTGGATACTATCCATTTGCATTTGTTCATCTTCATCTCTCCCAGTAGAGTACTCCATAGTTGAAGAAAATGAAAAGGGCATGCAGGAGAAGTTGCTGCCAGAGGAACGAGCTGTAGAGCTATTTCGAAGGTGGAAGGAGAAGTTCAAACGAGTGTACAAACACAGAGAGGAAGACGAGGAGAGATTCAAAAATTTTGAGAGGAATCTCAAGTACATAATAGAGAAGAATGGGAAGAGAAAATCAGCAAATGGGCGTCGACTAGGGTTGAACAAATTTGCAGACATGAGCAACGAGGAGTTTAAGGATAGGTTTGTGTCCAAAGTGAAGAAACCTATGAATAAGAGGAGTAGCAGTTTGAGGAGAAGTATGAGAGGAAGGGAGCCAAATTGTGAGGCGCCATCAACATTGGATTGGAGAAACAGAGGATCAGTGACTGGTGTGAAAGACCAAGGACAATGTGGTAAGTTTTATTCTTATTCTTTGACAGAATTGTTAGACAATTTAGTGATTACATCTCTGAAAATTAGGACATAGGAGTTGAACCTATATTAATATGTGATCATTTTTGGGATGAAGGTTAAGGGTGGTATCCGTTCGATTGGAATTAGCCAAATTTCGCCACCTTAGGACAACCAAACAAAGAACAAAAGTTTTTGGTTTGGTTCTCGGTCTTTATTTTTCAAAACCGGCTCAAATTCAATCAAACTGCTAGTTAAAAGTTATATAGATCGTCTTCTTTTTTTGTAATTTTTGAAGAATTGCCAACCACAACCGATCAAAATCGATCTAAAACCAACCAAAACAGATAAGAAGCCAACCATAATCGATCAAAAGTGCCCAAGATCGATAGAAAACCATCCAAAATTGAGGTAAAAATCATGCCTAAACCAAACTCAAACTAAACCAAAGAAATGGCCCGGTTTTGTTTTGGTATCGTACCTATCTCCTTTTGGTTTTGATTCCTAAAATTAAGAATTAAACCTATCCCCTTCAATTTTAATTTGGGGTGAGAATTTTTTACCTACTGTCCAACCCCAATTAGGCGTTAGGATTCTATAACTTTCCGTAAGACTAGACTGTGGATGGATGTTTCTTCCCAAACTTAACAAATGGTGACAGGGAAATTTAAGTTTAGGATTTGCACTTTGGAGATGACATTTTTATGAGCAAACAAAACTTATAAGAACTGAAACAAACTCGATGAATTTCTGCCATCTCCAAAAAATTTTAGTCCCCTAATTGTCTCCTAAGATAGTACGGATGCAGTGGACCAACAGTGTCTAACAATTCATGACTTTGGATTTACATTACTATAATTCATTGAGGATAGACCGAGCTTTAGTTTCTTCCAAAACTTCAGTAACAAGGTGACATGGAAATCTAAATCATACATTGTCAAAAATGGTGAAATTATTTGCTTAGAAATAATCGGGCACTCTTCGCAGGAAGTTGTTGGGCGTTTTCCTCAACGGGAGCCATAGAGGGAATAAACGCCATTGTTACAGGCGATCTAGTAAGCGTCTCAGAACAAGAACTCGTGGATTGCGATAGTACAAATGATGGTTGTAATGGAGGATATATGGATTATGCTTTTGAATGGGTCATTAACAATGGAGGTATTGATACAGAATCCAATTATCCCTACACCGGAGACAACGGGGCATGCAACTCTGCCAAGGTACTGTTTGGCTCCTTTCAAAATCAACAAGCTATTAAATCTAGATTTATTTCCTTTATTTGTAATTGATTTGGTTGTAATTGATTTGGTTAACTTTTTTCGATCAGGAGGAAGTAAAAGCTGTATCGATAGATGGTTATGAAGATGTTGCAGAATCAGACAGTGCCCTCCTGTGTGCTGCTGTTAATCAGCCTATCAGTGTTGGCATTGATGCATCTTCATTAGATTTTCAGCTGTACACTGGTGTAAGTCTAGAATCTTCCTTTCCTGTCCTAAAAATCTGAAATTTGGTGGCTTCACCTTTCAAAAATCATGTTTCTAAACCAGGGAATCTTTGACGGCGACTGCTCTGGCAACCCCGATGACATTGATCACGCAGTTTTGGTTGTTGGATATGGATCCGATAGTGAGGAAGATTATTGGATTGTCAAGAATTCATGGGGAACCGATTGGGGAATGGAGGGGTATATCTTTATAAAAAGGAACACTAATTTAACATATGGAGTTTGTGCAATCAGCGCCATGGCCTCCTATCCGACTAAAGAATCTTCCGCACCATCTCCTAGCAGTTTACCATCTCCCCCACCACCTCCCCCACCGTCTCCTCCACCTCCTCCACCTCCTCCACCTCCTCCACCTCCTTCTCCATCACCTAGTCCGTGTGGGGGCTTCTCTTATTGCCCAAGTAGCCAAACTTGCTGTTGTATATACGAATTCTACGGGGTTTGCATGATCTATGGCTGCTGTCCATACGAAAACGCAGTCTGTTGTTCTGGAACTGACTTTTGCTGCCCAAGTGACTATCCAATTTGTTATGTACAGGAAGGACTCTGCCTCCAGGTATTCCACTTAAGCCATTTCTTTCTTCAATTTATTTAGATAACATGAGCTTATCACATTGCATATACCAATAATAACACGATATTTATGATGAACTGCTGTTTTTTTTTTCGATCCTATAGAATCGAGCGGATTACTTGGGAGTTTCTGCGTCGAAGCCAAAATTGGCGAAGCATAAGTTGCCGTGGACAAAGTTTGAAGAAACACAGAAGGCGTATCAGCCTCTGCAATGGAAGAGGAATCCCTTCGCTGCATTGCGCTGAAGAAGGAAATCGTAAGCCTGTCTATGGAACACCTGATCAGATTAACTATTTCTGTATTGCTGTGTTTTTTAAATAAAAGTAGTATGCAGCAACGCAACTGTATGTTGTCCAGACTCAACAAGCGATATAATGCAAGTAAAGTATCGTGGGAACGAAGATTAATGTTTACTAAGTATTGAAACCATAGTTAATGTTAGTTTTACGAACAATCAAAAGGTGAGATTTTTAAAATGACAACAGACTAAATAACTAAATTGATTAAGAAAATAATATTCATAGACAAAAGTGTCAAAAATTTGTATTAGAAAATCTCTTATATGAAATAATTTGGTGGCTTCACAACGAATCCATCACAACATGCTTTGACTCAAGTCCGTTGAGCATCAACTGAGTATTTTTTCGTGAATTTAGATCTCCGGCATTTCTGAACACTAACGAAGCCGATATGAAAAATTGTTCATTTATTCATTCAAGATGAATTATCTTTTCAAGTTTTACATCTTTGAGAATTAAGAAGTTATTTGAGCAAATTGGATTAGCTAGTTTTTGCATGCTAGGAGGTAACAGTTGTGAGAGACTTGTGCAGTTATTTTACGCTAATATGATTTTTGGCCTGCGTCTTAATGTTGTGCTAAAGTCATACATTCTCGGTAAAGAAATCAAGGTAACTTCAAACATTGTGAATGAATTGATCGGTTTCTCGATGGATGAGGATAGTGATTATGAATATTACCATAATTTTTGAAATGCTGAGTTTGTGAGAAAAGGGGAAGGACTTCAGTTGCTTCAAAAAATACTTTGTAATCATGACATTGACGAGTTTTTCAAGCCCAAATCAAATGATTTAAATATCAAAGCTCGAGTTATTCACCATGTCATATCTCACACGATTCTACCTCGTGACGGACATAGAGATCTCGTGAGCTGCACGAATCTCTACATAATGGAGAAGTTATACAGTGGGAAGAAATTAAACCCGGGATTTGTAATTTTGAGTCACATGGCTAACATTAACATAAGCAACACAAAACATTTGTCATATAACACCTTGATTCAAAAGATTATTGAGTATTTTGGGATTGCAGTACCGCCTAACGAGCATGTGAGAAAAGAAAAGTCATGAGATATATTTGATAGTTGCACCTTAAGTTGGATGAGAATTGTTGAAGTCAGAGGTAAATGGGTGTTCAAGGAAGATCAACAAGCTTTTATCTTATCAGCTCATTAGCCCGTAGCTAGCACTGACGATGTGGAGATGGAGGATGCTCCACCTCAGCCTTTCATAGTCACCTCGTATTATGTCAGTATTTGAGGACAGGTTCAACAGTCTTGTGTCGACTATTGAAGGGATGGCTCGACAAATTCAAAATATTGTTACGACGTAATCAGTGATACTCGACAAACATGCAACAATTCAGATGCTTTGTGAAGAATATGGAAGAGAAGAAGTAGAAGAAGCCACTGAGATGGTTGAAAGTAGGCTCAGGTATCAAACACGTGGTCTTCGCAAGCTTCCTCTTTATTTGGGGACATAGACATTATGTTGACTCAACCATTTTTTTACGCCTTTTTACAATCATAGTCATCATGTTCTTTCTAATCATCTCGAACATCGTCAAAATTTGTTTGTCCTTGACAGACATAATGAGTGCATTGAAAGACTCGCTCAAATTGTTCAGCCGTAAATCGCACTTTGGAATTGAAGTGAATGCATGTGATGCCCAACATTTTGGATTAAAGTCTCGGAGAAATGCGTGTGCTGCCTGGTGAATAGAGTATAAATTCTTCATTTCTATCTCAAATTTAGCAGTTGTGGTAGCCCTTGATGCATTCCTCATTGTGTCTCTGTAAAGCTTCCTCCGAACCTCTTTTTTGAAATTGGCATATAGATGTCTGAGGCAGAATCTGTGTTCAGCCAATGACAATACATCTGCCACAACGCCCACCAACCCCTGAAATTGGATAAAATGTTTAATTAGAACAAACATTATACAAAATACGAATATACAAAACAACCAAAAATGTATCGTACTTTCTACCGATCTGAAATAAATGTTCAACCATGTCCCGACTCAGTGTCTATGTCTATCTTTAATACGCGCAAAAACCACAGCAATGAGTGGTAGCATTTTGCTTCTACCACTGCAATAGCAATGAGATAAATTTCATCATTACCATCGATGTTGATGGCGATTAATAATTGTCATGGAAACCAGTCTTTCAGATGACAGCCGTCCAAACAGATTATAAGTCTACTACATTGAAGCAAACCTCTCTTGCAAGTATCCATGCACATGTACTAACTTTCGAAAATGGCTAACGACCAAGGTGCTACCTGGATTCGATCTATGAATTTTTTCTCCATACGACCATATTTGTTGTATTGTTTGTCTCCATTTCATTCGTTAATTTTTTTGGCTTCATTTCTTGCTTTTCTGGCAAAACTAGGTGAAATGTTGACATTGAAACCTTTTCTAACTGTCTCAGTAATAGACAAGACTTCCCATTTAGTCTGACTCTTGAACCTGTCCAAGTATTGGTTTGCCACCCATTTGGCTGAAGTATGTCTGCTTTCCATCTTTCTTGAACATGTGTGCTCCTCATTGCGACTTTTTATTTGAAATGTAGCTTTGCACTGCATCTTCGAAGCATGCATGCGCCACTTACAACCCTCCTGACACACAGTCGTCAATCGCTGAGAATCACTTATGTCGAATTTCACACCATACCCATTCTTCAATGCATACTTAACTATTTCTTCTTTAATTTCTTTCAAAGAACTATATTTTTTTCCCAACAAAAGACCATGTGAAGTTGCTTTTGTAGGATCGTATTGTCTAAGAGGGGGGTGAATTAGACTTATTAAAAATTATTAACTTAATCTAAACCTTTTCTCTCTTCTATGCAATTACCAAATTAACAGCAAACACACAGGCAATAAACAAAGTAAAAGATAGAGAGAAATTTGACACCGTAGTTTTTAACGTGGTTCGGCCAAACTTGCCTACGTCCACGCTCCAAGGCTCCCCCTTGAAGATTCTTTTCTTCTCCTCACGAGAAAACAAGATCGAACTTTCCGGGCGTCGATCTACAGCCTTACAACTCTGGATTGAACTTCACGGGCGTCAATCCACTGCCTTTACACTTTGATTGATCTTCACGGGCGTCAATCACAGCCTTTTACAATTTTACAAAGAAGAATATTGAGCGCAAATGCTACACTCTCTCAAAGAGATAAATCTCAAGTTCTAGGGCAGAGAGAGAGGTACATCAGAAAATACAGAGTAGTGCTGAGTATTTGCTCGTAAGGATTCGAAGATAAATTCAGCAAAAAGTTCTTTCTCCCGAGCTTCTTTTTCCCTTATATACTCTGTCTGTTATCGGCATCAGTTCTGGAGTGTTCCTCATCTGAGTATTAAAAAAATAGTCGTTGGAGAAACATCCGTAAATAGATAGCTAGTCGTTGCGTTCTGGAGTCGCTTTCGTTCTTCGCCATTAATGATCTGGAATTAGGGCTCTGGATGAGTATCGCTATCGCTTCGCGGTCTTTTTAAATTTCTGGCGGAAGATACTGTTCACCGGTGGATGTAGGTGGTCAACGCCACTTTCTTCTGCATGTAGATGTAATTCTTTGTTATGCAGGCAGAAGTTACTGTTCACCGGTAGACGTTGTCTTTGAAAACCAGCGGTGGATGTTGTCTTTGAAATTCCAGCGGTGGATGTTGATTTTGTCGATTAGCTGGCGGTGGATGTCGCCTTTGAACAAGCAGCGGTGGATGTAGCCTTTGAACAACCAGCGGTGGATGTGGTTTTTGTCGTTTAGCTATCGGTGGATGTAAGCTTTGGAAGACTTTGTCGTTTAGCTATCGGTGGATGTAAACTTTGGAAGACTTTGTCGTTTAGCTAGCGGTGGATGTCTTAGGAAGACTCTGCCATCGGCAGATGTATACTTTGTCGTTTAGCTAGCGGTGGATGTAAACTTTGATTGTGAACGACAGCGTCTCCTTCTAACGTGGACGACTGTGTCTTTCCTTTGAACGTGGACGACAGTCTTTCCTTTGAAGGAGGACTACAGTCTTTCCTTCGAGCGTGGACAACTGTGTTTGTCTTGACGGTGGACGTTTGAATCGATTTAAAGCCACCTGACTTTCACGTGACATTTTAACTCTCGCGTGGAACGTTTCTGATCTAAAGCCACCTGACTTTCACGTGGAGCTTTGGACGATTGAATCTGGCTGAAGTCACCTGATTCTCACGTGACACTTTGGACGATTGTTTTCCACAGATTACTACGATTATTTCTATCTTCTTTCACATGGACGATTGACTGTGGACTTAAAACACTTAACCAAAAATTCATTAGAAAACTTAATACCCTTTACGAAGGGCATTTCCAGAAAAACGCAAATAACACAATAATTCATTTATTCAGTTCAAATTGAATTACACTTATCAGATCACAATTTCATATTAAACTTAATCATTAAAAACATAATTACTTAAAACGTATTTTAAGCTAACAATCTCTCCCTTTTTGATGATGACAAATATCAAATGATTAACTTTATTCACCCCATAATGTTCTTAGAATAATCTCCTAACTTTTCTAACTCCCCCTTACTCTATGCATGTTTATCATTCACAATCCCTCTCTCCCCCTTTGACATTATAAAAAAGAAACAGTAAAAAGCAGTCATCGACAAAATATTTGGATATTGAAGAAATTTGAAAATCAAAGTACCAAACAAAAAATTTGTGTAACTAGTGAATCGAAAAAAATTGTTTCCAAAAAAAATTTCTTCTATTTAATCTAAATCCATAATGCGCTTCCACAACTCCTTTATGATTGATGGAGGCACTGAATAGTTGACATCAGGAACCTTCAGTGGTTCAAGATCGAGAGTAGAAGCAGAAGGAGCAGAAGGCAGAAATGGTCCTCGATACACAACCAAATCCAGACATGGTGGTGGCTCTACTGGTGGACCAGCTGGAAGTGCAGCCATTGGAAGTGGGAGCTCAGAATAGGACTCGGTGACATGGGAACCAAAATGATTAATGAACTCAAGCTCAGCATCCTGGATATTCAAAGGCATGAAGTTCACTTCCTCGCCAACCTCTGGTCTGACGACTGGAGGGAGGAGGTCGGCAGAACAAGTCTCTGAGAAACAGAGAGGGCTAGACTGTTCTGGTTGTAGAGTTTGAATATTAGACTGTATAGACTGAAGGGTCCTTGAGAGAGAGTCTTCAAGTCTATTCATCCGGGAAGTCAATTGATCGAAGACTAAGTCAAGGTCCTTGCTCAAGTCCATTTTGGTCTGATTGAGCAAATCTTTATTGGAAGTCTCAAGATGATCAAGTCTGGTCAGGACAAGGGCCTCAAATTGAGTACGGTGGGAGTTATATTGAGTTTGGAAAGATTCGAGACCGATACCTAGGCTTGCAATGCTAGCCCTGAGCTCATCCTGAATATCTTCAGAAATAGTATTCTTCATGTGAGAGGTAGAAGGACGGTTGGATTGAGGAGGAATACGAGCAGGAGAAGGAGCTGGAGTTGGACTGACGGGATGAGATGTGCAAGGTTCAACAACTTGGACTGTAGGAGGTTCAGGTTCACTGAATTGCTCATGAGTGACCTCCTCTTGAGCTGGAAGGAGAAGGACTGGAGGAGGTGCAAGCTCAGGAATAAGAGTGTCATCTTGCACACTTGTAACTTCTTCTTCATCTTGAAGAATTAACCTCCTGGTGGGACGCCTTCGAGCAGCTCTTGGGGAACCAACTTGTACAACAGCCACCTCACTTTGTAGACCTCTTCATCCCTCCCTTGCAATGAACACTCCTTGATCATTCTTGGATATGCTCATTCGTGATAAGGTGGAGGCAAAGAAGAAATCAGAATTTTTCAAGGGTACGGGCTTGTCAGATGCAGGATATTGAACCCCAAACCGATTAAAAATCCTCATGAGCAGAAGATTGTAAGGTAAGGAATTTGAACCACAGGTAACAACTTGCAACGTTCGGTTCAATATGATAAAACCTATGTGGAATGGTTCAACCTTAAAGAATTTGTTTAGCAGAAAGAGATCCATGCCACTTACATGGTCTCTATGTCCTTCTACAGGCAGAATGTTGTAATGAATCATCTGGTGAACAACTCTGGCCCTAGGGATCAAGTCTTTGCTTTTCAACTTAAGAGGTGCATTAGCGGGATCCTTGGCAATCCATTGAAGTAGTTCCTTGCCAGCAGGTTTTGTAAGAAAAGACGGAGTTGTTGTGGCCTCATAAACCCTGCGGATACCGTTTAAGAACTCACAGCGTAAGATTTGATGCATTAAGTCCTGTGTGAGCTCAATGTGGCGTCCATGGACGTAACTCCTAAGAACTAGAGGTTTGTTAGAATGTTCACGGTTTGCATAGAACATCCAAATGAGGGTTTCATAAAAAGCTTCTTCAGACACAAATAGTCCTATCAGCCCCAACCTTGTTAAGGGAACTTCTAGATCGAGACCAATTAGACCCTCAAAACTAATCCCTCTGGAACGAATAATTGGCTTGAATTCAAAATCTTCGTAATACCTTTTAAAAGCAGCATGGTTGAGGAACTCGTGACTCAGCCAAAAGAGAGATGGAGGGTCTGAGGTCGATTAAGCATTCTCACCTTGAGAAAGCTTTTGCTTCTTCGTCGAGAAGACTTGAGGTGCGTGGGAAGAAGATGCCATTAGGTTTTCTGAGAGGGATTTCAGAGCTCGAGAGGAGTTGAGAGAAATGAAGAGTCAGAGTTAGAAAGCAGAGAGAAATAGGAAGCGTTAGACGAGTCGACAGAGCGCGGGAAGTTCAAAGATAGGGCTTCTGAAATAGTGAGACGGGTGTTAAAACATAGAAGATGACAGTCAAATGACAGATACTATTGACAACATCCATGGACAAAGTCCATTGACAGTGTCCATCATCAAAGTCCATTGACAGCGTCCATTGTCAAACAGACGGAAGGAAAACGGATAAAAGGACTAACCTCACTTTTTCCAATCCTAATGAGACCTTACCTTATTCTAATATCACAGAAGGATTTCTCATCTAAAAGATTTGTAAATATTTTTGCTAATTAATCAACAGAGTTCACAAAATCAAAAAAAAAAAATCACCTCTTTGAACATGATCTCTAATCAAATGAAATCTAACCACGGTGAGCTTGGTTCTAGAATGCTGTAAGGGATTTTTGTAAATTGATGAAATTCCTCTAACTAACTTCTCCTCAGTAATCTTAGCTAAGGTGTCCATTCCTATGTGACCTAGCCTTCTAAGCCAAGTCCAACTGTCATTGGAAGAGATTATAACAAAACAATTTTTATCAACATACTAAAAAATCATCCAGATAAAAAATATAACCATTTTCTTTCCTATCTCCTTTACACAGAATATTGCTATTCGAAATCTCTTTAAACACATAATTGACTTATGCCTAGAGATTATGCTTTAACCCTTCTACCAGCAAAGCATGATTTCAATAGTAGGGTTGGCAGGGTTACCTTTGTTGCCAATACCAACGATTTTATCCTTTTGGTTTTTACCAAAAAGGACATTTCCTTTCTTTCTATTGACAACAGAAAACTTGTTGAGTCTCCCGTCATGTGTCTCGAACAACCATTGTCGAGATATCATTGATTTTCCCAGGGAGAACAATCAACCTGAAAACAATCATGCAGCCTTCTTTGGTACCTAAACTTTTTGGGTCCTAGAGTTAGTTTTGGTTCCTTTAGGAACCCACTGTAATTTATTACCTGATTTCTTATTTGATTTCAAAGGACATTCATATGATTTGTGTCCTATCTCATTACAAGCATGACAAGTAGTTGGTTTAACAAAAAAGTTCTTAAATGCTTTCTTTTTATTAAACTTATCATAACCTAAACCTGCTTTATCAAAAGTAGCTCTCTGATTTTCTATCAGCATGTTTAAGTTCTTGGTACCATTTGTGAACTTAAGCACGATATAATTCAAATCATCATTTTTACTTTTAAGATTAGCTATCTCCTTTTCATGTGAGTTAACTTCTTTTGCATGCTTTTCTACTAAACCTGCATTGTTCTTTTTCAGCAGATTGTATTTAGTTTTTAGCATCCCAAATTTCTTTACTAGATCATTAAAAGTATCAATTAAGTCTCCATCCTCAGTTTCACTATCACTAGAGGAGACACTAACCTTGTTTTCATGTGCCATGAAGCAGAGGTTGGCTACTTCCTCATCTTCTGAGGAAGTGTCACTCTCACTATCATCCCATGTAGCTTTCATGGCCCTCTTCTTAAATTGCTTGGGATTCTCCTTTGCTTGTGGACACTCGGCCTTGATATGTCCAGGCTTCCCACATTCGTAGTAGGTAATCTCCTTATCCTTTTGAGGATTTTCTTCCTTTGAGAATATCCTCTCATTCAATCTTTTCCGTTGGAGAAATCTGTTGAACCTTCTTGTTATGAAAGCAATCTCCTCATCATCCTCTTCTTGTTCAGATTCATCTTGTTTACTGGAGGAGGCTTTGAGTGCAATGTCCTTTCTTTTGGTGATCCCCTTGTCTTTAAGATCCTCATTCTCATTAGCTCTCATGGTGATCTCATGTGTCATGAGAGAGCCAATGAGTTCTTCAAGTTTGAATACCTTGAGATCTCGAGCTTCTAGTATGGCAGTCACTTTCGGTTGCCAGGCACTTGGCAGGCACCGAAGGATCTTTCTTACTAATTCTTCACCTGAATAAATTTTACCAAGCGCTTTTAAACCATTAGTAATATTAGTAAATCGTGTAAACATAGAGTTAATGGTTTCATCTTTTTCCATAGTGAATAATTCGTACTCATGGACTAACATACTCATTTTACTCTCTTTAACTTGATTAGTTCCTTCATGAGTTATCTCAAGCAATCTCCATATCTCATATGCACTATCACATCCTTGTACCCTATTAAATTCATCTCTATTTAAGGCACACTATAGCGTGTTAATTGCCTTAGCATTCAAACTCAAATTTTTCTTATCGGAGTCTGTTAATTCGTGAGGGGCCTTAGGATGTAACACCTGGGTTTTTCGGGTTTTCGCTCTAGGGGTACTTTCGTAAATAAGAAATATAAGGTCCGTTTGGTGAGCGGGAGGTTTTATTAGAACCCTAGGAATTTATGGAGATTTTAGAAGAATAAGTAAAATTTTTAGAATCCAAATCGATAGTGTAACACTGAGTGACGGTTTTCCGCCTATAGTGTTTTAAGTCGTAAAAATAGTAAACTAAGTCTGATTTGCGAACGAAGTGTTTCGTTAGAACCCTAGAATTAAATTGGATTATTGGGAGAAATAAGAAATTTCAGAGAAACTAAATCGTTGGGTTAAATAATGAATTAAATAAGAAGTTAGAGAAAAGGGGCATTTAAGTAATTTGTTAGGTTAATTTTAATAAAAAGAAAAATGCCCCTCGCCCTTCTCTCATTTCTCCTCCTACGCCAGGGAGCTCCCTCGCCTCTCCCTCACGATTTCTCTCATCTCCCTTACCGATTCTCCACGGTCGATCAACGACTCCTCTCTGGCGTTCGGTTTTCTTTCCGTTTTCTTCCTCATTCGACGTTCTAGGTAAGACCCTACTACCCTAGGTGTTTGGTTTTGATTTTTGGGGTTGATTTTGGTTAGGGCGTTTTCGATTTAGGGTTGAGAAAGCGTAGTTTTGTTGTAAATCGATAGTTTAACGGTATTAATGCCCATTGATGATGCATTTGTTGTTATTTAGGTAGATTGAATGGATTTATAGTGTTTGGGTGATTGTTAGGTTAGTTTTGGGATTGTAGGAGAATTGAGAGAAACCATTAATGGAGTTTAAGAATTTGTGAGCACCACATGCTCGATGAAATGCCCGAGTAGAGAAAATGGAGTTTTAGGAAATAATTTCCTTAGTTAGGAGTTTGGTTTAAGTTTAGAATTCGTTTATTTAGGATCGATTTTAATGCCACTACTTGTGAAATGCTTTAGGTGGAGACGACTTTACGGACGGTACACGGCTTGCTACGGACGCCAGGTAAGTGGGTGTTAGGTTTCCGACCCTTAAGGCCCTACATCGTGTCAACGTTAGGCTTTTGTGTTTTGATGATGATTTTCTGATTGTGGGGTTTACTGAGTCGGGTAGCATAGGATGTTAGTCATTAGTTGTTTGTGAAGTTCGTTAAGAATAATGTATATCTATGTATGTTGTGAATTGTTCGATGATTTGTCTTGATGATATGTTATACATAGATTCCTCATGCATCATGTTTTCTCAAATGTCATATGAAACGTTTCATGTATGATGTATGTAAAAGAAAGGTAACGGTTCAGTGTGGGTTGGGATGTATGGCCATAACAACAAAACTATTGTCACTTCCATGCGATGGAACATGAAAACGGCCGAAAGGACTATGTACACGCACTTGGCCTACTCTCTGACAAGATCCCCACCTTAATCCATGTTAACGAAAATGAAAAAGAATAAGAATAAGTAAATGAACATGTTTTATGAAAAGAATCATGCATTCATGCATATGTCATGTATAGTACATTCCCTTACTAAGCATTAGGCTTAATGTTTATATTGTATGATGTAGGTGACAGGTGTGAAAGTGAGAGTTCTCTCGATGTCAAGGAATAGGTGGTTGACGGATGGTGCTCGTGGCGACGGGGTGTGTTTTGGCTTGGCTTGATGATCCAATGGTGTGCCCCGAACTATTTTGTGGCGAATGATGTGAGTTGTTTTTGTTGGTTAGAAAGGTGATGGATTTTAGGGTGTATAGTTAGGTTTACTATTTAGGAAATCGTACAATGGATGTAGGTTTGAAGTAGCGCTATTTTGAATGATTTAGCAATGTATGTCTTTGGTGATGTTTTAGTAAATTCTGTGGTTATGTTCGATGTTTGTTTTGAGGATTTGATTGGGTTTTATTTGATGATTTTAGGTGATTTACACTGTATGGATTGGCTCGGTTTTTTAGCGATCCATGCGGTCAGTTTTCGTGAAATTTAGAAGTGTATAGGCTAAGTTAGAGTTGGGTTGAGTATTGATTAATGTCGGGTGATGCGTGTTGTTGGATGAGTTGTTGTGGAATTGAGTAGTGCATGTTAAATAATGGTTGAGGTGTAAATGTGAAATGCATGGTGTGAGGAAATGAAGGAAGAAAAATGAAGGAAGGGGGAGCTGTGCTCTCTGGAGAAATTCCAGAGAGCATGGCGATTGATTGCCTCTGGGAGGCGATCAATCGCCTCTCCCTGTTGGCAATCGCTGAGAGGCGATTGCCAAGCGTTACTGGTCGCCGCTCTCTGGAGAAATCCAGAGAGCGTGGCGACTGATCGCCACAAATTGTGGCGATCAGTCGCCCCTTTTTGGGCGACTGATCGCCATGTTAAAAAAAAAAAAAAGTTTTATTTTAATTAGTTAATAGTTTTAATTGATTTAATTGTTTTAAGTTTTAATTGTTTTAGTATTTGTTTTAAACGATTTACTAAACGAACTTCGATTTCAATTCCGACTTCGATTTCGATTGAGATTTCGCCTTAAGTACAGTCAAAGTTAAAAGTTAAAAAAAAAAAAAAAAAAATTGATCGTATGGAAAATTGGGTACAGTACTAGGGTCGTGACATAGGAACTCTAATTTCATTCTCTGTTTTCATGGCTTTAAATGGATCATTTTCTATAATATTCCACAGTTCATAATCCATAGCCTGAACAAAAATTCTCATCCTAGACTTCCAATAAACATAGTCAATCCCATCAAAGAATGAAGGTCTAGTAATTGATTGGCCCTCGACGAGTGTAGTGTTAAATGCCATTTCAGATATATCACAAAATATTTCAAAAATGCAACTTAGACAATGTTAAACCTCGCTCTGATACCAATTGTAGGATCTTGTCTAAGAGGGGGGGTGAATTAGACTTATTAAAAATTATTAACTTAATCTAAACATTTTCTCTCTTCCATGCAATTACCAAATTAACAACAAACACACAGGCAATAAACAAAGTAAAAGATAGAGAGAAATTTGACATCGTAGTTTTTAACGTGGTTTGGCCAAACTTGCCTACGTCCACGCTCCAAGGCTCCCCCTTGAAGATTCTTTTCTTCTCCTCACGAGAAAACAAGATCGAACTTTCCGGGCGTCGATCTACAGCCTTACAACTCTGGATTGAACTTCACGGGCGTCAATCCACTGCCTTTACACTTTGATTGATCTTCACGGGCGTCAATCACAGCCTTTTACAATTTTACAAAGAAGAATATTGAGCGCAAATGCTACACTCTCTCAAAGAGATAAATCTCAAGTTCTAGGGCAGAGAGAGAGGTACATCAGAAAATACAGAGTAGTGCTGAGTATTTGCTCGTAAGGATTCGAAGATAAATTCAGCAAAAAGTTCTTTCTCCCGAGCTTCTTTTTCCCTTATATACTCTGTCTGTTATCGGCATCAGTTCTGGAGTGTTCCTCATCTGAGTATTAAAAAAATAGTCGTTGGAGAAACATCCGTAAATAGATAGCTAGTCGTTGCGTTCTGGAGTCGCTTTCGTTCTTCGCCATTAATGATCTGGAATTAGGGCTCTGGATGAGTATCGCTATCGCTTCGCGGTCTTTTTAAATTTCTGGCGGAAGATACTGTTCACCGGTGGATGTAGGTGGTCAACGCCACTTTCTTCTGCATGTAGATGTAATTCTTTGTTATGCAGGCAGAAGTTACTGTTCACCGGTAGACGTTGTCTTTGAAAACCAGCGGTGGATGTTGTCTTTGAAATTCCAGCGGTGGATGTTGATTTTGTCGATTAGCTGGCGGTGGATGTCGCCTTTGAACAAGCAGCGGTGGATGTAGCCTTTGAACAACCAGCGGTGGATGTGGTTTTTGTCGTTTAGCTATCGGTGGATGTAAGCTTTGGAAGACTTTGTCGTTTAGCTATCGGTGGATGTAAACTTTGGAAGACTTTGTCGTTTAGCTAGCGGTGGATGTCTTAGGAAGACTCTACCATCGGCAGATGTATACTTTGTCGTTTAGCTAGCGGTGGATGTAAACTTTGATTGTGACTGACGGCGTCTCCTTCGAACGTGGACGACTGTGTCTTTTCTTTGAATGTGGACGACAGTCTTTTCTTTGAAGGAGGACGATAGTCTTTCCTTTGAAGGAGGACGACAGTCTTTCCTTCGAGCGTGGACGACTGTGTTTGTCTTGACGGTGGACGTTTGAATCGATTTAAAGCCACCTGACTTTCACGTGACATTTTAACTCTCGCGTGGAACGTTTCTGATTTAAAGCCACCTGAATTTCACGTGGAGCTTTGGACGATTGAATCTGGCTGAAGTCACCTGATTCTCACGTGACACTTTGGACGATTGTTTTCCACAGATTACTACGATTATTTCTATCTTCTTTCACATGGATGATTGACTGTGGACTTAAAACACTTAACCAAAAATTCATTAGAAAACTTAATACCCTTTACGAAGGGCATTTCCAGAAAAACGCAAATAACACAATAATTCATTTATTCAGTTCAAATTGAATTACACTTATCATATCACAATTTCATATTAAACTTAATCATAAAAAACATAATTACTTAAAACGTATTTTAAGCTAATAGCTTTATGTAACAGTCAACTTTCACACTAGTCCTACTCTAAGTAGCAATCGAATGTATGAAGTTCACCATATAGAGGTCCAGAATCTGAATCCCCTTCTATATGAGGATTACAATCTTTATTGGAGAAATTATCTGAAATCAACAAAAATAGATAATATATAGAGGAAATCACAAATGACTTAGGAATTAGAAAGTTTTTTAAAACATAAACTACCTCTTAACGACCCAGAATCCATCAATGTCGCAGTCGAGAGGGTTCATCGTTGCAGGAAAGATGAGATTAGGGCAAGCTTGGAAGCCTAAAATCACCGAAAAATTGAGTTGTGTAATCAATTTCGTGATTTTCGTTGCCAGAAGAGATAGGGAGCGTGTGCCCTAATTCTTTCTATAGTGTGCATGTAGCGGGATCCCGCTCTTCATCAGCGAGATCCCACACAAAGACAATGTGTACGATGTTTTTGGAGTGGGATCTCGCGCTGTCTTTGGAGCAGGATCCCGTCATTCACCAGCGGAATCCTGCTCCAAATCAGTGTGTACGCTGTCTTTGGAAGGGGGATCCCGCTGCAAAACAATGCAATTCACACTACAATAAAAAATTGAGCGAGATCCAGAATTTGAGCAGTGGGCTTCCGCTCTTGCGCAAAAACTCACAGAGCGGGATCTCGCTCTCCAACACCGGGCTCCCGCATGAACAAATTTTAATGGACATATGGATGACAATGGTTGTTTTGTTAAATGGCCATAGTTTAATGGTGATCTTGTTAACAAATATAATTTAAGGGTAAGTTTGTTAATGACCTATAGTTTAAAGGTTTTTTGGTTAAAATATAATATTTTATTATAAGGGTTTGGGAACCCTATTATCAACATATAGCCACACCGCGCAAGAGAGGAGAGTTTGACAAAGGGAGAGAGCGATTTTCGTCCTGTTGAAGTCTCTCATGTCATATCCTTCAAGTTTTGGCAACAACATTCGCAAGTAAGTCATTTCTAAACTTTATTTTAACGTTTAAAGTTTAGGGTTAAGGATGAATTTGGATTCGAGCTTGGAGACTAGAATCTTTTGGTTGCTGCTAGAGTATTTGGGTAGATATATGAAAGGGTTCTAGACTGATTGGGGTAAAAACAGTGAGAAAGGATGCGTTTTCATGACTTTTCATTGTTAAAAAATATCGTTCTGATCGACTGAGAAAAAGGTTGACCTCCGATCATGTTGAATAGCGGTCAACATCAATGACTAGTCAGGTTGATCGAATTAGTCGACCACAGACCGAGGTCGACCACAAACAAGATTAGTCGACCAGTCTGATCGATCAAATCAGTTTTAGGTCGACTATAGTGGGATTAAATTGGTCCTTGAAAATTCCTGGTCCACTGCTACAGACTTTGGTCAACCTCTAGGGGTCTGGATGTCAGTACAATATATTTTTTTGGAAAAAGTTTGTGCCCATGGAGCTACAAGCCTCGGCAAAGTTTGTGAATTTTATAGCTTCCTTTCTGATTGGGTTCCTAGCCCGGTGGATGACTCATTCATATTTTTCCTAGTGTTCAAAAAAAGATATTTATGTTATTAGTTTGTGATAGGTCCTGACGAGTTTGTGGATTACGAGCTTATGTGAGAAGTCATCGCTCCTTTTCATAAGAATAGTGATCATGGTCGAGTTAGAGATTTTTAACTTTTTCATTGCATCACATAGATTTATAAAAATATATTTTGGTGAGTTGTCACCTATGGAAAGCCTAACAGGGTTGGTTGCCAGAGTATAAGTTTTTTTTTTAAGTATATGTACGTATGTTTTACACGTTTACTATTGACGCATGATATTTTATTTTTGTTTTATACATATATACTAGAGGATGAATTCTCTTGATATTTTAGATGATTTTAGTGTCAAAGCATCACAAGGCTATCACAACACATGTTTGCACGTTCCAAAAATGGATAATATGCCGATGATGACATACTCCTTGGGTTTTGAATCTCTAATGCTAATCAGTGTATATTTGTTAATTTAGATCCACGAGTGGTGTCGTCGCTGACATTGTTTGACAGCCACCCAAGCGACACTGCTGGATCTTTGTATAGGATCGAGATTGTCTAAGAGGGGGGTGAATTAGACTTTTAAAATTAATTTACTTATCTAATTGATTTCTCTCTCAATTTAAAGTTATAAGCTAACAGAGAACTATCAAATAAAACAGAATGATAGAGAGAGAAAATAACACCAGGAATTTTAACGTGGTTCGGCTAAACTTGCCTACGTCCACGCTACAAGGCTCCCCCTTGAAGATTCTTAACCTTCTCCTCACGAGAAAACAAGATCGAACTTCCGGGCGTCGATCTACTGCCTTACACAGATTCTAGATTGCTCTTCACGGGCGACAATCCACTGCCTTATACAGATTTTGAGTTTGTAAATTTCAAGCACAAACTACACTCTCACAACGATTAAATCTCAAGTTAAAATCGAGAGGTGTAGAAGGAAAATTACAGAGTATGAAAAATATCGCTCATTAGGGCTCAATACAGATTTTCGCAAAAGTTGTTCCTTCGTGCTCTAACCTCGGCTTAAATACTCTGTCTTATTTCTGCCTCACAGAATTTAATGCTTCTTTCTACAAATGGAAAAATGTTACCGTTGGGAAGCATCCGTACTTAAGCAGATATTCGTTGCATCTGTAAATGCTGTTCGTCGTCGCCATTAATGTTCTGGTGTTAAGGCTAAAAACGACGTCACTGTAGCTTCGCGGTTATTTTGAATTCTGGCGGAAGACAATGTTGCTTTATAGTCTTGAACCGCCATCGGTGGATATGTCTTCAAAAACTTGAACCGCTGAACCGCTATCGGAAGATGTATTCTTAGACGTCTTCCGCCTTTGTCGTTTAGTGAGCGGAGGAGTTCTTCTTTGAAGTCATCCGCCTTTGTCGTCTAGCGAGCGGTGGAGTTCTTCTTCGAAGTCATCCGCCGTCTAGCGAGCGGAGGAGTTCTTCTTTGAAGTCATCTGCCTTTGTCGTCTAGCGAGCGGTGGAGTTCTTCTTCGAAGTCATCCGCCTTTGTCGTTTAGCTGGCGGTGTATGTCTTCATTCAACTCTTCCGGTGGATGTACTCTTTGTTTATCGATTTTTCAGCCCTGTTAACAACTATACAGCCCTGTATACTTAACCACATTCATTAGATAACTAAAATACCCTTCAAGGGTATTTCCAACAGATTAAAACACATGCATAATTCATTATTCTCATTTAATAAACATAATCAAATTACATATTTAACATTCAAATACATCATCAAAAACTTAGTTAGACTTAAACCTCATTTAAGTCAACACTTTGGACAACCGTCACTTTCATTTCTTTCTGGCTCATTAGTTGCTGCTGCATCTTCCGATCATCAAATTTTTCTATTGGTGTGCTAGATGGTTAATCGAGTTGCTATATTTATTCATTGGGGACAAATTTAAATTTGAAATACGATGAGAGCTTATTTTAATATAATTTTCTATGTATGCAACGATGTTTTCATTAACTTCTCGTTGATGCCTCATGGAGTCGGTTTGTAAAATGTTGGAAATTGATTCTTTAAATGATTGTAAATCTTTGCACGACATTTAACTCGTGCTTTTAAGAAGAAAGGTAAAACTAATTTTACATGCATTGCATTTACTATAATCGTCCTATTGAGTTAGTCACTCACCCCTCCCTTTCTAGGCAAAGATAATTGATGAGAACCACGAGTATATCACACCTGATACCCTTCAACAACACGGAATAGAAATTCAGGAACGCTTTTGAATCAAGTATAAAAAACTTGACCCCAATCGAATATTGTCGATGGAACAAAAGTTATCAAACAAGGAGCTTGACTCGTAACCGAACTTGTGGTTAGAAGCAAAGATATCAAGTTGATCTCTCAAGTTTTGGCTCGAAGAATATCTAGTTATTCACAAAGAACCCAAGAGAAAATTTTCATAAAAACTCAAATTTTATTTCATCATAATTGTTTCTAAAGGGACAAGCCTCGTCTTTAGATAGAATACAAATAAACCCTAAAAATAATAGTAAATAGTCCAAAATATATCTAAAAATATAATAAATCCTAATAAGTATCAAAATACAAAATATAGAAACCCTAAAATGTCAAAAATTTGAAAAAAATTGGAGTTTGGAAAGTTGGGGTGCCTATGGTAGTGCGGCGTGCATGCTGCACCTACATAACTATTGAATGTTATTGTGCGCCCAACGCGCTTACGCTCGCCCTGCCGTGCATTTTCATCCATTTTGATCTTTTTTTGGCAATCTTTCTTTCATGGCTTCCTTCAATATCTTGAAATGGTTCATGGTCTTTGATTTTAAAGCTTAGTTGCACCTTGGTTTGTAATTAAAAACTTTTCTTTACACTTTCAAAGAAATCATATTCCTTTAATGAATCTTTATCCGTGCTTGAAAAATCTTTGATTGTAGCTTTAACTTTTGACCCCCCTTGGTTTGTATCATTCTCTTGTCCTTCAAAGAGATTCATTATCAAATCCTCTGGATCATTCACAAAGAAATTCCCACTAGAAAAGGGGTTAAGATTATTAGTAAAATTCAAAACTTTAGAACAAGTAACAAGTGTTTGCTCTCTTGCCAACATTACACTATTTTTTTCACTTTCTTTATCAAGTTCTTTCACCTTTTGTACCTCAACTTCGTTCTTTTTTGCTCATAGTTCAACAACTCTTTCTTCGTGAATCTCATGGATCTCTTGAAAAATTTCCTCCATCGGACAAGTATCTTCCTCTTGTTAAAATTCCATAAAAACTGAATCCTTTTGAAGAAAACTAACCTCCTCTTTTATGCGCTCTTTAGCTGGTGGCTCTTCGGTTGGTGGCTCTTCTTCGTATGGTTGTTTGCACTTTTGAAAAAGTGCTTCTTCCCCAAAAGATTTGATTTTTAGAGGAAAAATAACCTTTTCTTGTTTATGCTCTTCGACCACTTGTTTAACCTTTTGTTTCTTCAATTTTTGTTTCTTTACCTTTTGTTCCACAAACTCTTTGTAGTATTCCTCCGCATTTTTGTCATTGAGTTGTTTGAACTTTCTCCATGAAGATTTTACCTCCCGAATTTGCTTTCGTCGGTAGTATTTCTCTTTGGCCTCTTCTTGGCTTATGTATTGCATTTGAGAGATTTGATGGAATCTAAGCATAGCTTAAAGAAGAAAAAGAAACAACAAGAAAACTTGCTAAATGCAAAGTTAGTTTCATGGACATCTCTCACTCCCTCACGTGTTTACACTCCAAAAATATAACTCCTCTTGTGTTTCAGTCAAATAATGGCTTTTATTATAATAGTTTCACAATCTTGCATTCTACCTCTCAATTTTCTCTTTTAACTCTTTATGTAAAACTTTGATCAAGAGAAAATATTCAACAAACAAAACAAGCAAGATCAAACTTTTAAACTAAGAATTGCATCCTCCAATCATAGTATAATCAAACTATTTGGAAAAAAAGAAATATGAATAATCAATGAGAAACTTTGGTAATAAACAAAGAAGAAAATTAACAAAGTATTGATGAAGAGGAATATATGATCAACGATATTACAAGAACAAAAATATCCACGGAATTTAAGAACGAGAATCGAAATTTCAAAGATTGGAATTGAATATCCAAAGAACAATAATCGAAAATTTTCAAGAATAATGTTCAAATATATCAAGAATGATAATTGAATATTTCAAGAATAAAAATCAGATATTTCAAGAATAATGTTCGAGACATTAAGAATAAGAATCGAAATTTTAAGAATAAAATTCAAAACTTTAAGTATAAGAATTGAGATTTCAAGAGTGAAATTCAAAGCCTTAAGATCAAAAATAGAAATTTCAAGAATGAAATTCGAAAATTTAAGAACAAAAGAAAAATTGATTTTTTTTTTTATTATGAAGAATTTTGAAAAAGCAATTTGTAGGAAAAAAGAGATTGACAGAAAATTAAAGATAGTGATTGAATCTAGAAGCCTTTGCTCTGATACCAAATTATGAGAATTACAGGTATATCAAACTCAAGACCCTTCAACAACGTGGAATGAAAACTCAGGAACGCCTTGAATCAAGTATAAGAGACTTGATCTCAATCGAACTTTGCTAATGGAACCAAAGTTATCAAACAAGGAGTTTGACCTATAATCAAACTTGTGGTTAGAACCAAAGCTATTAAGTTCATCTCTCAAATTTTAGCTTGAAAAAGATGTAGTTCTTCACAAAGAATCCAAGAAAAAATTCTCTTAAAAACTCAAAATTTCATCATAATTGTTCCCAATGGGTCAAGCCGTGTATCTAAATAGAATACAAATAAACCCTAAAAATAATAGTAAATAGCTCAAATATCCCTAAAAATATGGTAAACCATAATAAATGTCAAAATACAAAATAATGAAATTGTCAAAAGTCAAAAAGTTAAAAAAATTTGGATTTTGGAAAATTGGTGCACGCATGACCGCGCTGGTCACGCCTCGCCTATGTGGTTAGCACGCGTTGCCATGCGTCTAGCGTACTTGCGCGCGCGGTGTTGAGTTTGTGCGCGCTTCTCTCTCTATGCATTGCCAATGCGACTTCTGCATACCCACTCGCGCACCCAGCGTGCCTCTTATGCCCCTTGACGTGCATTTTCATGAATTTCCATGTATTTTGATCTTTTTCTGGCAATCTTTCCTTCATGGTTTTCTTCAATATCTTGAAATAGTTCATAGTCCTTGATTTTAAACTTAGTTGTACCTTGGTTTGTAATTAAAAAATCTTCTCTTACACTTTTAAAAACATCATCTTCCATTAATGAATATTTATTCGTGTTTGAAAAATCTTTGATTGTAGCTTTAATTTTTTACCCCTTGGTTCATATCAATAGTAGCAGTCAATAGCTCAAGTTCAGTGGCGACTCCCCATTTTTCCTATTTCTTTGTTTGAGTGTTTATTTAGTTTTCTAGTGAAAATATATCTCTATTGTGTCTATATAAGAATATTAACATTAGATGTTGAATACTTGGACCATGTTGTATTATCAATTTATTTATCACTCTATTATTTTTGTAATCGCTATTTGAACCTAGACCCATCTTGTGTGGACTATGACTTTAAATTGAGTTCAAATTTTCTGTTGCGAACCAAGTCTTGAGTTATGATGTCTGCAACGTTGTTTTATGCATAGTAAGTATTATATACATATAAGTAGATATAGTATTATTCTACCTATAAGGTAGTGCAATTGAAGTGAGCAATTACACTAGATATAATTTCGTTGCTAGTGTTATCCTAGTAAAAACTAGATGAGATTAACATGATGATGTGCTACGAAGGAGGTCTCTCTCAAGAATCCGAGCTTTGAAGTTTACTAACTTTCTTGTTTATTTTTTTGGTTTATTCTTCATTATTAGCTTGAAGGATATTAATGGTGAAATCCACAAAGATGAGCCAAGCATTTGGATCACGGTGGTCTTAGTACAAAACCCGAGCCAAATGGGCACTAACTTGCAACACACCCTTGGGACAAACTTATGACATGGACTTTTTTGTTCAATTGGAGGAAGGAGTTGACTTTAAGTACAAGGATAAGCCCAAGCATCAAAATCAATGAAGGATGAACTCGGCCGTCAACCTTCAAGTCCAAGCATCAAGTCATTAATTCTCATGGAGGAAGCTCATGGCCGATTTTAGAAGATCATTATGTCCACCTTGTGTTCGCTTCATATTAAGTCTAGTGGTGGAATTTATTTATGTACTATTTTGTAATTGATGATAGGGATCATCTTAGAGGGTGAAAGGAACAGATGGCTTTGGAGAAGCCAAAAAGGTGTTGGCTTACCTCGTTTGGCCAAACACACTTTTCCTTCTTTTGTTTTTTAGGATAAAAACTCTTCTAATGTTTTGTAACCCTAAATTCCCTCAAAGTATGGTGTTTAAACTATCATTAGCTCATTATGGCAGTTATTGACATTCAAATATTGTTGTTGAAGTTCTCTTCTCAATGTTGGAGTTTATCCCCTTGCCACCTCTCCTCAAAGTGATTGTGTGAAGATTGCCTCCATCTTTAGTGAGGATAGGGGAATTTCTCTTAAAAGCTACTCATTTCTCTTCTTGTTTTATTAAGAATAAGCTCAAGAAAATTAGTCGAAACTCTCTTCTCCACCGTTGAAGAATCATCATTTGCCAAGTTCCACAAGTGCTATTTTGTTGTTGTTTCATTCTTAGTCTAGCAGTCAGCACTCCAATGTCAATAACTTTTCATCCAAAACACTTCAACCCTCCTTTTGTGGAGACATCCTTTCTCACATACAACTTCATTCTTCCTTAAAAATGACATCTGTCTTACTTCAAAGTTCAAACGAGCGACTTCTACCTTTCCAAAGGAGACTCGTTGTTCTTGACTAGAGCAGTATTCCGAGCTTCAAGCGACCTCCACCACTTTCATTCTATCTCTCGATCCGCAAAGCTTTTGGCACCGCTATTTGAAGGGCTTTTACTCTACTTTTGGAAGTAGCTTTTGTCCAAAAATCAGCTCCAAAGCCCAAGGGACCAGCGACGTATGTCATTTTGAAGTTGCTGCTCGTGTTGCCAAAACAGATAAAATCCAATGCAGTTTGGTCTACAATATGAAAAATTCCAACATTATTTGGACAACAAAAAATATGATTTTGAAAACTAACACAAAAAACGAAAAGAGATCACCAATGAAAACCTTTAGTTCAGAGAAAATACATATGATTGATTTCACGAATATTTTTCATATTATAGACCAAACTGCATCGGATTTTATCTATTTTGGCAACATGAGCAGCAACTTCAAAACGACATAACTCACTGGTCCCTTGGGCTTTGGAGCTGATTTTTGGACAAAAGTTACTTCCAAAGGTGGAGTAAAGGCCCTTCAAATAGCGGGGTCAAAAGCTTTGTGGATCGAGAGATAGAATGAAAGTGGTGGAGGTTGCTCAAATCTTGGAATACTGCTCTAGTCAAGAACAACGAGTCTCCTTTGGAAAGGTAGAAGTCGCTTGTTTGAACTTTGAAGTGAGACGGATGTCATTTTTAAGGCAGAATGAAGTTGTATGTGAGAAAATATGTCTCCACAAAAGGAGGGTTGAAGTGTTTTGGATGAAAAGTGACATTGGAGTGCTGACTGCTGGACTAAGAATGAAACAGTAACAAAATAGCACTTGTGGAACTTGGCAAATGATGATTCTTCAACGGTGGAGATGAGAGTTTCTATTAATTTGCTTGAGCTTATTCTTAATAAAACAAAGAAGAGAAATGAGTAGCTTTTAAGAGAAATTCACCTATCCTCACAAGAGATGAAGGCAATCTTCACACAATCACTTTGATGTTATTCACCAAGGAGAGGTGGCAAGGGGATAAACTCCAACGTTGAGAAGAGAACTTCAACAACAATATTTGAATGTCAATAGCTGCTGCCATAAGGAGCTAATGATAGTTTAAATACCAACTTTGAGGGAAACAAAAGAAGGAAAAGTGTGTTTGGCCAAACGAGGTAAGCCAACACCTTTTTGGCTTCTCCAAGCCATCTGTTCCTTTCACTCTCTAAGATGATCCCCATCATCAATTACAAAATATAACATAAATAAATTCCACCTCTAGACTTAAAATGAAGCGAACACAAGCTAGACATGATGATCATCTAGAATCGGCCATGAGCTTCTTCCATGAGAATTAATTACTTGATGCTTGGGCTTGAAGGTTGATGGCCGAGTTCATCCTCTATTGATTTTGATGCTTGGGCTTATCCTTGTACTTAAAGTCATCCCCTTCCTCCAATTGAACAAAAAAGTCCATGTCATAAGTTTGTCCGAAGGGTGTGTTGCAAGTTAGTGCCCATTTGGCTATGGTTTTATACCAAGACCACCCTGATCCGAATGCTTGGCTCATCTTTGTGGATTTCACCATTAATATCCTTCAAGCTAATAATGAAGAATAAGCCAAAAAAATAAACAAGAAAGTTAGTAAACTCCAAAACTTGGATCCTTGAGAGAGACCTCCTTTGTAGCACATCAACATGTTAATCTCATCTAGTTTTTACTAGCATAACACTAGCAATGAAATTATTTATCTAGTGTAATTGCTCACTTCAATTGCACTACCTTACAGGTAGAATAATACTATATCTACCAATATAATAGTTACTATGCATAAAACAACGTTGCAGACATCATAACCCAAAAACGTGTAATGTGGACAAAAGTAGAGTAACTAGTACAACTTCGGAAGAGTTTTCACAAAATGGTACTCTCTTACTTTTAATCACATGCATAACTCAAAATGATGAGACATGACATATTACATTAAACATTAGATTCAATCGAGAAAGACAGGACATAACAACAGACATTGCTTTTGATGCAAACATTTTTCGCGAAGAACAACGCTTATCATGGATGATTATTTCATGTTTTTTGGGCACAATTTTCTTACAATGGGGAAGAAGGATGGGAGAAGAAGCATGTACAGACACACCAAAATGGGGAGACAGGAGAGTAAAAACTCCCTGTATTATCTAAAGACTAATCTAGCAAATCAGCATCTAAATCTTCACCTATAAGCTCATCGTATAACAAGAACAGAACAGAGCAAATCATAGACAAGTAATGGCGATGGAGAAGGAAAAAGCACACCCTTCTCCTTTGATTCTTTCCTTATTCAGTATCTGAAGGTAAGTGTGAAGAAGCTGCAGATTCCTTCACTTCCAGCATCAAATTCTGCAATCCGGGTTTCAATTCACTGTTGCAGAAGTGTTCATATTCTGCATTATCTCCACCTTTCTTTTTAACTTCCACCACAACTAATGATGGAGTTAATTCGAAAATCTCAGCTGCAATTGTCAATGGACCTTTTATGCCTTCTCTAGACCCCTCCAACCTCACTCTGCAATCCTTCTTCCTCACAGTGAAGCTCACCAACTGAGCAATTTCCTCTAATTTTGATATAATTTTCGACACAGGGGCACCAGAGATGAACCTTGATTCTTCTCCCCCATCTTCGAACAATCCCGAAAGATCAAAACCGGGCGAAAATGATATGATGTCAAATGCGTTCAAACTGGCCGGCCTAGGCAACGAAGTAATCCTCCTTCTAGGCTCCATTTCCGTCTCTGACTCCGACATTGATTTTTCAGATAGTGAATCAACATCATCGATCTCATCTCGAACACTACAAAGCTTATCATCTTCTATATAAAATTTTATATGCTTAAATCCTTTCTTGAACCATTTGTTCTCCATAATTTCAGGAATGGTGATTCGGGTCTCCGGATTTGTATCCAGAAGACGTGAAAGGAGCCGAATTAGCTCCGGCGAGAACCATCTCGGACATCGAAACTCACCCTTGTAAATTTTCTTGTACATCACCATTACATTTTGATCGTGAAATGGTAAATAGCCAGCCATAAGAACAAAAAGTATAACCCCACAAGACCAAATATCCACCTTCGCCGCTTCGTACCCTTTTCTGGCCAAAACCTCCGGCGCAACATACGCTGGCGTCCCACAAAACGTGTGAAACAAACCGTCCTGCCGAATCTGATCGGAGACTGCGCTCAACCCAAAATCGGAGACTTTGAGATCTCCATTCTCATCGAGTAAAAGATTCTCCGGCTTAAGATCCCGGTGATAAACACCGCGGGCGTGGCAGAATCCGACGGCGGAGATCAGTTGCTGAAAATATTTCCGAGCAACTTCTTCTTTTAACCGACCTTTAGCGACCTTTTTAAAGAGCTCTCCACCCCGAACATACTCCATAACGAAGAAGATCTTGGCCTTAGTCGCCATAACCTCGATCAGCTGAACTATATTAGGGTGGCGAACGCGGCGGAGAATCGAGATCTCCCGCTTGATATGAGCAATAAGGCCACCCTTCAGAATCTTCTCCTTATCGAGAACTTTTATAGCGACGCTTTCGTTCGATCTGACGTTTCTAGCGTGGTAGACCTTGGCGAAGGTACCATGGCCGAGGAGCTTCCCGATCTCGAATCTGCCCAAAAGAAGAGCCGGGTAATCCTTCTTCTTGCTCTCGCTGCTACTCTTGACATTGGGTTCCGCCATTAACGACCAAAATTGAAGCTTTGAGAAAGGCGGTGACGTTCTGACAAAGGTATGTCTCTCTCTCTCTCTCTCTCTCTCTCTCTCTCCTAGCAACTCACTGATTCCATCTGGAAAGCTGGTTTCTTTTTTAGCTTTTTTTGTTGGATTTGAGGAGGTTGGGTGGTGCAAATTCAAAAATGATGAAAACTTTGAAGAGGTGGGGATCAAATAAGGGAAGCAATACAGTAATGGAATATGTACATTTATGTATTTCTAATGTTTTTAAATTATTAAATTTCCTTATCAATTATGTGTGTGTGAGTTGTATTTGCTTAACTCTATGTTTTTGTTATGTTATGCTACCTCTTGATTTGGTGGTCTTTCTAGTTTCTTCCCAACATTGCCAAGAGGACCACCACCACTCCATTCTCATGTCAATCAAACATTAAAAAAAAAAAACAAACATCACTTTGCCTTCCTGATTTCTATTGAATTATTGTAATATTTTTGTTTTGTGTTCAAATGATACGAATTAGTGCTCATGCGCTGTGGCTTCCGGCGCTCCCAACTACTTATTGGTTATACTACTTCATGTTTTTTACTTTGTTGGTTTTCAATGTACACTTCAAACATATTTTTTTACTTCTACTTGTAACTTTTTATTAAAAAACATTTTTTTTTTGTTCTTTCAATGACAGCATCTTTCTTTAATAAATCTTTCCTTATACTTGAAAAATCTTTTATTAAAATTTTAATTTTTTCTCTTATTTTGGTTTGTATTATTAAACTAGCTAGACTTTATTTTCTAATCTTATTCTAAAAGTCTTGTAATAGTGTTAGATGACAAATCTTATTTATGAACAACATCATTAAACTTTTTTTCAAACAATGGTCTGTGGTACACTTTTATATTCTTTTAGACCTCATGCCTATCCCATTCTACTACCTCTCAAGCAAGGGTGGGGACGGTGTGGTTACGTCCGTCGTCGGGACAATAAATATAAATACATAGAATATTACAAAAATATACTTATAGCGGGTATGAAATTATAATACTAGTAAAATTTAAAATGTAGTATAACATCATTCGTTGCCACAGGCAAGCAAAATCACCCTCTCCTATCTCAATTCTAGTCTATAAATCAAACATTAGATATCGAAATTGTCTCATGTGAAAGAACCGACTTCTATCACAAAAATGAACTTGAAAATATATAGAAATCATCGCTAGAAAGCAGAACGTTTAAAAGGTATCACTCGAGAATATTGGATTCTAGGTAATTAAATGAAGTATGGTTCACAAAATGATGTTTCGTTGTCAATCTGATTTTATATAATTAGACAGAATAACATAAATTAATGTTTTGAATAGCATTAGTCACATAAATCCTTCGATTATTTGAGGTTGACTAGTCTTTCTAGCAATGTTGTTTATTACAATTTTAACATTTTGTTTGATTTTTTATTATTTTATATCTCAAAATATACACATGGTGAATATATGAATAAAATTTAGGTAAATAATCACTATTGATAGAGCGAGACTTACTTGGTTGAAACATGAAAACGAACCGAGTCAAGATTGTCAATTCGATTTGATTCGATTCCAACTTCTTAAAACTGAATCTAGAACATCAAAAGTTCTTTACTCTAAGTTTGTAAAATGGGTCGGAGGAGGAGTTTATTCAAGTTTTTTGATAAACATGATATGACTCCATAACAATATTATCATTAAACAAATACACAAAACAAATAAATAAAGTCTCGGTCTGGCAGGAAACTGGCTCGGAAAACACCACAAATTACTCGCTCGGAAAACAGACCACTTTTGAGAGTAATTTGAGTTAGACAATATTCATATTATCTCAAAATACTCACCTGCTCTATTTATAATAAAATAACCTAAATATAATACTTAAAGGGTAATTATCGATTTGAACCCTATACTATATATTTTTTTTCAATTCGCCCCCTGTACTAAAAAAACCCGGCAAACCGAACCCTGTATTTTGATTCTGTTATCATTTTTGACATTCTATCAACAATTTCATTAAACCCTCATTTAAAAAATTACCAAACGATCTTAAATTCAGTTGAAATTTTTACCACATGTTCACAACTTAATAAGAAGATAATCTGAAAATTTTCATTATTTGTTAATACATGTACAATTTATTGTAATTTTATTTTAGTATTTTATAAAAATATTATAATAAATCATACAACTTTTAAAAAATTACGACAATTTTTTTATTATCTACCCATAATATGGTGAACATATGAAAAAAATTTCAAATAAATCCAATATCTTTTAGTATTTGATTAAACTAATCTCATTTTCTTCTTTACTTTATAAATTAATTTTTTTAAAAATATCAAACGATATTTTATTTATTTGAAAAAATTTTCACATATTCAACCTATCATGGGTAGATAATAAATTTTTTTTCGTGATTTTCTAAAATTTATATGATTTATTATAATATTTTTATAAAATACTAAAATAAAATTACAATAAATCGTACATATGTTAAAAAATCACGAAAAGTTTCAGATTATCTTTGCATTAAGTAGTGAACATGTGGTAAAAATTTTAACTGAATCTAAAATTGTTTGGTAATTTTTTAAATGAGGGTTTAATGAAATTGTTGATATAAGGTAAAAAATGATAACAGAATCAAAGTACAAGGTTCGGTTTGTCGATTTTTTTAGTACAAGGGACGAATTGAAAAACAATGTATAGTACATGGTTCAAATCGATAATTATTCATTCTTAAATTATCATTCTTAATTAATTCTCATCATTTTTTTTAAATCTTTTTAAGAATTATTGACTAAAACATACCAAAATCAAGGAAATTTTAAGCCTGGTTTGGTTTGGTTTGAGTCGATTACAGCTGGGTCCAATTTTGATTTTTAAATTAAACTTAGAATTATTATTGTTAAAATGAAATTGAACAATGAAACTTACTCATTGATCCATTAAGAAATTTATTTAGTAATTTTCTATACAAGAGACATGTACTAACACAACAATTTGGCTGTATGCCGACGACATTGATGTTTGAGCCTAGTCAGCAGCAGTCGATTATTTGAATCCATTCCAACACCTAGCCAGACTATCTTACTCATTTTTATTTTCGGATTTTTAGTCAATGCTGCCACTGCTTTCCGAATCTCGAGAAGTCTTCTTCCGCTTCTTGCGGTGGCCTACACAGATTTCAAGCGTTTTAAACTGCTTCATTCTCATTTTCGCATGCGCCATTCCAAACCCATTTCAGCCGTCCCATTGCGTTCGCAAAGGATTAAACTTTTCATGAAATGATTTGATTTCTTCTGCATTCGCAGGACATGCTACAAAAAGTCCTCTAGAAACTGGCCTGGTCCAGTGCCTTTTCCGTCTCGTTGGTCTTCATGATGGATCTTGAAAAGGTGGTCGTTTTCCTTTTCTTCTTTTTCTGGGTGAAAAATGTAGGGGCGTCTGATAGCCACTTGTCTCCCAAGGGTGTCAACTATGAAGGTTTGTTCATTTAAAACCATTTTCTGGGTTTTTCTTTTAATTGCTTTTTCAGCTGAACAAAACCGATGAACTGATTGAACCATTGGGCAATTTTTATTGATAATTAAGAAAACCAATTTTGTTTACTGGCCATTGCTAACTATTTTTGCTGCCTGAGCTTTTGTTTGGGTTGTGTAGTGGCGGCTTTGATGTCTGTGAAGAGCAAGATGGAGGACAAGCTGAGTGTGATGGGTGGTTGGGATATAAATTCTGTGGATCCCTGCACTTGGAATATGATCGCTTGCTCTGCCGAGGGCTTTGTCATTTCTCTGTAGGTTTCTTTACCTGTTTTTCACTTTTACTCCATTTGGCTGTTTTTCGTTTGGTTTGCCGGAAAGATAAAGAAAATATCAATCACTTTTCAGGCAACGTTCTAAATTCTGATAGTTTTTCAGATATGTATTTAGAAGAACTTCACTTTGTTCTGTCTTTTAAATTATTTCATTCGTTTGAAAAGTAAAATCCATGATCAGATTGCTCGATTGGAACAATATGTTTCTCTGATTTTTTGAATGATTGTACTTGTTTTAAGTATAACATTTTAGAAAATTGAAGAAGAAGAAGAAACCCTCTAATTTCTGTGTTTCTTTATTACTATTGCCAGTGAAATGGGTAATATGGAATTATCAGGAACGCTTTCACCAAGTATCGGAAACTTGAGTCATCTTCAAACAATGTGAGGAGCCTTTGTTGCGAATCATCACTCTTACTCTTGCTTATTCATCAAGATGATTAGTCTTTGTTTTTGGAATTCTTGATTTCAGGTTGTTACATAACAATAAGTTAAGTGGCCTTGTTCCAGATGAATTAGGAAAGCTTTCAGAGTTGCAAACTCTTGATCTTTCTAACAATCAGTTTTCTGGAGAAATACCGACTTCCTTGGGGCTTTTGACCAAATTAAATTACTTGTGAGTGTAGCTTTGGACAACTCATTTCTAGAATTGTTTCCTTATTTTGTTTTGTAATGTCAAACTTCTAATGTGTTCTTGAACCTTGACTATGACAAGCTTTTCAGGCTGCTCAGTCGAAACAAGTTAACCGGGCAAATTCCAAAACCAGTTGCTAACCTCGATGGTCTTTTGTTCTTGTATGAGAGTTTCACAGCTCTCACTTTGTCTAACTTTCTTTCTATATTTGGGGTTTTCATTTATTGATATACTATCTGTTTAACTTGCTTCTTTAGGGATGTATCATACAATAATCTCAGTGGTCCGTTGCAAACAATACTAGCAAAAGATTACAGGTGAGGTTTTTCCTAGACGAGATTGAAACTTGATCATTCAAGATGAGGAAGAAACATTAAACACCATAACCGTTTTATGTAATTTTTGTTATTTCCTTGAATACATCTTGATCAATCGTCTTCAATCTTCGGATCATGGATATAAAGGTTGTTCAATTATTTGTTAAGTGCATGCCTTTCATTATAGGATTGCAGGGAACAGCTTCCTTTGCAATTATTCGACAGAAAAAGGTTGTGTGGTCATTCCGAACCCCGTAAATGGTAGAAACATTAAACCTAGTAGTAAAATTTTCTTAGGCTTGTCGATTGAATTTATTAAATTCACCCTCGATACTTTATTGCAGAAACGAACACTTCTTCAAACCTCAATCAAGTTCATCATCATTGGGTGCTTTTCGTTGCCATAGTCCTCAGTTGTACATTTGTAGTTTTTGTTGTGGTGCTCATTTGTTTAGCACATTGCTACAAATCCCGGATACTTGTTTCATCTTATGGTATTTTTCCGGACTATTCTTTTAATTTTCTTTTATGGATTATGATTCATTTTGTAAAATGCCTGTTTTGTGTTTTGCATAGCTGTACAACAGGACTGCACATTTGTTATTGGTCACCTCAAAAGGTTCTCCTTTCGTGAACTACAAACTGCTACGTGTAATTTTAGCCCGAAAAACATTGTGGGGCAGGGTGGATTTGGCGTGGTTTATAAAGGGTATCTTTCGAATAGGATGGCAGTGGCAGTTAAGAGACTAAAAGATCCGAATTTGACTGGAGAAGTACAATTTCAAACTGAGGTTGAGATGATTGGGCTGGCCTTGCACCGAAACCTCTTGCGCCTTTACGGCTTTTGCATGACACCAAATGAGAGGTTGCTTGTCTATCCTTTCATGTCCAGTGGCAGCGTTGCTGACTGTTTAAGAGGTCTGTAAATGATTCAACTGATTGATATAAAAAAAATAAACGGTCTACACATTTTCTGCACTATTCTTAGTGAGCAGTTTAGCAACTGCTTTAGAAGTAGTTAAATGTCCTGTTTTGGTCAGCATTGTTGCCCACTGATGAGTTTCCCCACCAGATGTACGAGGACAAAAGTTGCTATTGGATTGGAAAAGGCGGCTGAGAATTGCTCTAGGAACAGCTCGTGGGCTGCTTTACTTACACGAGCAGTGTAATCCAAAAATAATTCACAGGGATGTGAAGGCTGCGAATATTTTACTCGATGAAAGTTTTGAAGCCGTGGTGGGAGATTTTGGCTTGGCTAAGTTGTTAGATCGAAGAGATTCACACGTCACCACTGCCGTGCGTGGCACTATAGGACACATTGCCCCGGAGTACCTCTCAACTGGACAGTCATCAGAGAAAACTGATGTTTTCGGATTTGGAATATTACTCTTGGAACTTATAACAGGGCGAAAGCCACTAGATGCTGGAAATGGTCTTGTTCAGAAGGGAATGATCCTAGATTGGGTAAGTTCATCATATTTTTTGGAGTCTATATTTTTGGAGTCTTTTTAATTGATCTCTCTCTCATTCGATTCTACATTTTATTACCATGAAAAGATCAAAAGCAGTGAGAAACTCTTGAGAACCAAGCATGTTGTTGAAATGCGAACCAAATTTTATCGGGAATACTAGGAGGCGAGATTTTGTGCGTAATTCGATTTTATAAGTTTGTGTTGTTTTCTTCAAATTTTACTAGGTTAGTTTGTGATTAGTGTGGATATTGTGAGGCGTGAAATTGATGGTAGAAGTTGAAGAATGCAGGTCAGAACATTACATGAGGAAAAAAGGTTGGGAGTGTTGGTGGACAGGGATTTAAGAGGATGTTTCGATGAAATCGAGCTTGAAAAGTGCATTGACGTGGCTCTGCAATGCACTCAATCGAACCCAAATTTCCGACCAAAGATGTCGCATGTTTTGAAGATACTCGAGTATCTGGTTGCCCACTCGGAGGAAGCAGAAGGTGGAGCCATTCCCCAGGAGGATAGAGGTCGAAGTTTCTCACAAAATCACATCGACATTCCCGAAGAATCCTCTTTCAAATTTGAACCTATCGAGCTTTCGGGCCCTCGGTGAAGTATTTGCTCCTCAATTTCTTTGAATTTCGGCTTGAACAAAGCATTTTAAGTACTCATTTGTAGTATCTCACAAACAGATAACATTGAATATATATTTTCATTTTAAGTCTTTGCACAAAAATATGGTAAAAACTAATTTGAATATTAAATTATGAGGTTAATTTGAAATATTCCATAAATTAAAAATCCTAACAATTAAAACTTTAAACTATTCAAAATGTAACAAATTAAATCCTGGCGAGTGGTCAATCACCTCTCGTTCTAAATTTATGCTGAGAACGGGGAGCTGATCATTTCTCATTCTGTCCAGTACTTACGTGATACTTGACATATTAGGTTGGGGGGTCGATGTGGGGGTCTGTTCAATGTGCACCACACGTGATTCGAGAACGAAAGTTCACCGCCCCTAAACGACCTTTGGTTCATTGCACCTCAATTTTAAGGGTGTTCGAGAATGGGGGTTCCTGCCCTAGAACGGCCCCTCGTTCTCAACCATCCCATATGGGGGAGGGAGGGAACGAGGGGTCCTCGCCCCAGAACGACCCCTCTTTCCATGTCTCCCTAATTTTAGGGGTTGCTCTGGAATAGAGGGTCACCGCCCTAGATCGGCCTCTCATTCCTAACTCTAAGTTTTTGGATAAAGTGAGAACGGGGGTCCTTGTTTGAGAACGGCCCCCCGTTCTCAAGTATTTTGCTTGAGAACAGGGGGTCGATCCCCTACACTATTTAAGAAAATGACCCTCCATTGTCACCCCCTGGCTTAAGAAAACCCTAAAACATGTCCACCATTTTCTTGCTCCGGCAAATTTTTTATGTATTAGCGACGTTGATGGATTCTGATTCGAGTAGATCAGTTGATTTAGACGAAACAACAATTTGTGATGCTAATATGGACTGATATTTATATTCCATGTCTATATATAGTGATCTTCAGGCATTCGAGCACCTAGAAGATAATGAAGAGATAGAGGTGCATTTGAGCTCAAAAACTCTAGACGATGAGCTTCGAGCACCAGTCGAGTCGGAGGATGATAAGGTGGAAAAGATACCGGTAAGGATAAAAATTTCGATGAGATTTTATCTAGAGAAAAATATAATTCCTTAAAGGCAATTAGAGAAGAAATAGTAGAATATGTTTTGAATAATGGTTATGAGATCAAATTCATTAAAAGTGAAACTTGACGACTGACGGCAGTGTGTGAAGTCAGATGTGATTGGCGACTGCATGGTTCGAAGATGTAAAATGAGCTTACGTTTCAAATAAAGAGTTTCAACGATTCTCACAACTGTTCAAGAAAAATTAAAAATCGGCACACTATTGCAAAATGAGTGATAAATCATTATTTGGATATGTTCAAAAGTCAGTCTACATGAAAAATTCCTTCCATTATAGAGACAGTGAGGAAAAATTTGAATGTCAACATTACACAAAGTCTTACCAAAAAGCAAGAATCGAAGCTAAAAAATTTAATGAAGGGAAAAGAGATGAACAATACAAACTATTGTGGTCGTACGCAGAAGAAATATGTAGATCAAATTCAGATAGTACATTAGGCTTACAGACTTACTTGGTGGGCTATTCCGATAATGAGTCATGTGTATTCAAAAGAATGTATATGTGTATGACTGCTTGCAAGACAAGTTTTCTGCAGTCTAGTAGACCTATTATCTGTTTGGAGGACTGTCATCTGAAGGGCTCGTGTACCAGCAATTATTGACAGAATTCAGCATTAATGGCAACGATGAAATATATATCATTGCTGTTGCCAATGTAGAATCAGAGTGTATGGACTCATGGCCGTAATTTTTGAAATTATTGAAGGAAGACCTACAGACTGAATTGGAATACAGATGGATATTTGTTTCGGATCGACAAATTGTATAATGCATTTTTTATTGTTCTTTCAAATATTGGAGCATTGTGATAGTTATATTGTTTTATGTTGACTATGTTGTTCTTTCAAATATCAGAGGTTGTTGCTTGCTGTGCAGCTGGAATTACCATCACCCAAACATCGCTACTACCTCTGGCATATGTATGCAAATTTTAAAAACAAATTTCGGGGCAGAGTATACAGAGATGCAATGTCGAATGCAGCCAAGGTAACCACAATTATTAATTTCAAGAGAGAAATTAGTAACCTATATCAGATTAACCGGATTCCCACGTATACCTTCGAGGCGCAAACTCTAGATGTTGGACTAGCCATGTATTTTCTTCGATCCCCAAGTGTGAAAGAAGATTGAATAATTTATGTGAGTCATTCAATGCAGTTCTATTACCTGTCAAGGACAAATTGATTTTGACCATGTTCGAGATGATCCAAAAGTGCTTGATGACTAGGATTGTAAAAAAAAATGAAAAGTTGACATCGTCAATAGACGTCTTACGTCCCCGAATAAGAAAAAAACATGTGAAGCTAAAATGTACAGCTCAAAATTGGAGCCCTATGTTTATGGGAGCTGCACGATTTGAGATCAACAACAACAATGAATAATATTTTATCGACATGAATACATATTTGTGCAACTGTTACATGTGGGAGTTTACTGAAATTTCATGTGTCTATTCCATTCCCTGGATTTGTTTCATGAGATTAGCTCTGAAAAATTACGTTCATCAAGATTATCACCGGGGAACTTATCTGCAGATGTACTCACACTTCATTTATCCACTTAGTGGCTGACACATGTGGCTGCCTGTCAAAAATATGAAACAGTGGGAGTGTAACGACCCGGGAAGGATCGCCACGTAATTCATGACTTTACTCACTCCTTTCACTCTTTTATATATTTTTTTTTTTACTAAGCAGCGGAAATACTAATTCTGTAGTCACATGTAGGACATGGACAATGAAATAAGACATTTGGCTGGGGGATTTTTAAAAAAAGCATCTGCCGAACTCAACGACAAAACTTCACTCTCATCTGCCGATCACTAAACGACAAGGCAGGAGAGGGCTCACATCTACCGATAAACCAAAGCTACATCTTCCGGTTATCCCGTGCATTTCACGTGATTCATTAATCACCCATCGGTAGATGTAAGTTCTCACATCAACCGACAGTCACGTGCATCCCACACAATTCATTAAACGTTCGTCGGCAGATATACAAACCGCATCTGCCGATGACGTCAGCCGGCAGATAATCAAACCGCGTCTGCCGTTGTCGTCAGCAGGAAGGTATATAAACTACATCTGCCGATGACGTCAGCAGGAAGATAAACAAACTGTATCTGCCGATGACGTCAGTAGGAAAAATATATAAACCACATCTACCGATGACTAGGCGACAGGGAAAAAGACTCCTACATCACCCGATATAAACACACTGTATCTACCGACAGAAATCTCACTACTTCTACCGATAGCAAAAGAAATCCTTTATATTTACCGACTGATAACATACTACAGCTACCGATAGAAAACACCCTACATCTACCGATAGAAAACACACCACTCCTACCGGTAGGACTAAACAACATCTCCCAATAGACATAATCATGAACAAGTCTCAAACTTTCTAGACTTAACATTTCTGTAAACAGAAATCAATGATTCTCTCAGAGTACCTATAACGGAAGTCTTAAACAAAAGATATTCAATAAACTATACCATCCTCTATCCAGTGAGCATCCAGATAATTTCAAATCCCAGTACTATGAAATAACTTCATTCTACTTATACTTCCATATTAAAATCATTAATAATGTTCATAGAGCATAAACCAGAGAACTTATTCGCCAATCCAGCCTTCACTGTCACACTGAGCATTCTCCAGCAGCCAAACTTAGACTTCCTCATTTAACTTGAATCCCTCACCTGAAAACTCGTCACCTACATCAAAGGTTTAAACTATAAGCCTAATGCTTAGTAAGGAATGCAACAATAACATGAATGCATGATTCAGAGAAAAACGTGGTCATGAGTCTTTTCTTGTTCATAATCATTATTCCATATTCATCATTCATAACATAGTTCACATCACTGAAACACATTCATCGTTCGTATCATCGTCCATATCGCTGGACCATATTCGTTATTCATATCATTGTTCATATTGCGTGGGATGAGAGAGGATTTGTGCCGGTAAAGGGGGTTCGACAGTGAGTTTGATCATGGTCCCTACTGCGGGTCGTATTCATATGTCCTACTGTGGACTGTGACATACGCCGAACCGCCCCCAACCCTCACTCATCCACGTTGTAGGGATTTTATCATCTTATCTTGTTCATGAGAGAACATGCTTTTAAAACATTTTCATGTGCATAAAACATTGATAATGCATGAGCATGGGGTTCTTTAACTCGTCCAAGCTGTAGGACAGAACATTCAGCCAGAATGAAAAGCTTACTATCGAACCAATCGTCGACATAAATGCTAGACAGTAACATGAAAGAACTACTAATCATCGTACGAGTTTCTACCTAGCATCCTTTGATGTAGGGTCCTATTGACCGAGAAACCTATACATTCACTTACCTGGTCTCCTTAGCACTTTGAGCTCTTTCTCTTCAAACTTCTTCACCTAAAACATTCACATTGCAGTAGTTAAAACAAAGTCCTATAAGTTCTAACCTCAAGTCATCCTAGGGTCTAATAGACAAGGCCATCCTGAATCCTTAGTCTAACGCTCTGTGCAAAATCTGAAATCCAAGAACTGAAATAGACGGATTCGACTATCGGTTACTCAGGGTTGATTGTTTTTAAATGTCCAAAACTGATTCGAAATGACATTACCACTCTCAGATTAACAATGAACTATATTATTACCCTGTTGTTTAAGGATTTGAGTTACGGGTTCAAGCTGAAAACAGAGCTAAACGATTAACTGATAACTACATTGTCTAACTCATACCTCGAGCGTAAGGTAACCGAGAAATAGCAAGGGAACTGGTCGTCGAAGGAAGGATTACAGGCAGGCAGAGGGCGAGAGCTTGCGAGAGAAGGAATCGCCGAGAATGGAGGATGTCGGCTACAGTGAGTTAATGAGGTTTAAATCATTTCCACTTCCTTTAAATATCGGTCTAAGCCCTCTATTATTACAACTTTGCCACTCGACCTAGTTTAAACCCACATGTAATTAATTACACTTGTCTTAAAATTCTAAACCGCGAAGATTAAATGTTCATGACCGTTAATACAGTTAGGAAAATTACCTAGTCGTGACTCGGGTGTTACAGGGAGTTTACTGGAATTCCATGTGTCTATTCTATTCCCTGCATTTATTTCATGAGATTAGCACTGAAAAATTATGTTCATCAATACTATTACTGGAAAATTTATCTGCAAATGTACTCACACTTCATTCATCCATTTAGTGGCTGACACATGTGGCTGCTCGTCAAAAATATAAAGCAAATCCTTCCGCTATAAGAAAGTGTCAGCCTAGTAGGCTGAAGAAAAAAAGAATGCGAGATGTCGATAAGTCGCTAAGTTTGATAATTATTAGGAAGATCTCAACGATGTCGTATGGTATATGTCGGCGTCAGGGGTATAATAGTCACACTTGTCCTGACGGAGACATAAGGCGTTACTTCCACTTCTGCTTCACAAGACACATTTATGGATTTCCACACATTTGACGGGACGCAGGTACATTTCAACACATTTCATTCATAAATATGCTTTCATTATTTTATAATATAATTTTTCATTATATGCAAAAATCTCCTATACATGGAAGATGTATAAATTTATGACTATTCAAACTGTAATTTATATATTTATTATATTATAATATATAATTTATGTATTTATTATAATGTGATAAAGTTGTAAATTTAGGAAAAGTTTCCTTTGTTTTATGACTTCTTCATAGCTAGTTTCAAACAATTTCTGTATATTCAAATCATAATTTTATAATTCAAAGCCAAATCTAAATAATTAAGTACAACCGTAGAGTAAAACCAAACAGTAAAGTACAACCATACTCATAGCATAAACTAAATGATAAACATAAATTAAAGTAAAATCATACACCACATAGCATAAACTAAATGACAAACATAAACTAAAGTACAAACATAAACCATATAGTACATAAAATGAAATACAAAACATAAACTAAACTACTTTGAGCCATCGTTGTTATCTCGATTCATCCAATCCATGATGGTTTTTCTCAGCACTTTGTGGGACTTAGCCAGCTCTCTTTGTGACACGATGAGCTACTCGACTTTGTCTACAAGGAACTCTAGTCTATGCTCCATCCTGTCCCACCTACTAGCCGTGTGGGGGACAATGGTTGCGCGGTAGCGTCTTCCATAGCAAAATCTACAGAGGTGGAGGCTCCCTAATCTCCCTTGAACACCCAAATCCCGTTGACTTCAACTAGGCTCATCTGAATCAAATGAAGCCTATAAAATACATCGCCTGATCTCTGTGCTCTCATCTGCTCTCTAATCGGTAGTTAAATGCTAGCTACCTCGATGATCTTTTGAATCAACGTGCCGTAGGACATATTCTTATTACATGTCCGACCGATCTCATGCATGTGACCTAAAATCACGAAGGCAGGATCGAACATCTTCCCATTATACAACTTCTCCATTATATAGAGATCCATGCAGCTCACGAGATCTCTTTGTTCATCCCGAGGTAAAATGGTGTGAGTTATCAAAGTGTTAATAACCCGAGCTCTGACATTCAAATCCCTAGATCTTGGCTTCACGAACTCTACGATGTTGGGATTCTGATGAATTTCCTAAAGAACTTTAGTCCCTCGGTCTATCTGAAAAAATCACAATCTTGGGAAGCATGGTAGTATTTCTCCACCTCAATCCCTTCTCCGGCAAACCCGAGCAATTCATTAACCATATATGGAAGTATAACAATATTTGTACTAAGGATGTACGTTTTTAAACATCCTGGCATCCCGGTAGAGGTCAAGTTCGTATAAAACAAGTTAACAATTTGCTTGTAGCTATCGCTCCTCAATTAGTACACCTCATGTAGGGCGATTCTGTCGAACATCTTCTCGATCTCCAATTGCTCCCAACCTTTAAAATTGACGGTCTTCGAATCAATAACTGAGTGATTTGACATATCCTGCTCAAACTGCTCTTTACACATTTGATTTCGAAATTCAATAGACAAATACTCAGTTGGCGGTCGTCGTGCTTGAGCCGGAGCACCTTGTGACGACAGTGCCCAGTTTGTCGGATTCCCTTGAGATCGTCCTTCTTGTTACAACGATGAGTGATTTGGCAGAGCATGTTTAGTCAGGCCACATTGTGACGAGGCGACCTTTCGTTAAATTGTCAATTTGGGAGCTATTTGAGCAGAATTTGGCGATTTAGGTCGAATTGGGGATTTTGACGATTTAGGGCTCAGATTTGTTGGATTTTTTAGACAATATTTGAAGGAAACGCTTAAGGATGAAGAAATCAACACGGTGGGGGCGTAAAATGGTCAGATTTTAGGTCGGAATTGCGTGGGGCCCTAGAGAAAGTAGGTTTTTCCAAAAGTGGAGGGTGGAAGATGGTTGATTTCTTATATAGCGTTGGGGATGTCTCCCAGTTCTCAAAATTAGAGCTAAAAATGGCGGTCCCTGTCTTGACACGACCCTTCGTTCTTAAACATTTTGCTTGAGAACGGGGGAACGATCCGGGTTGAGGACCCCCGTTCTCACCCCCTCAAAAATTAGGGCATAGAACGGGAGGCCCCCGCCTCGACACGACCTCCCATTGTTAAACATTACACTTGAGAACGGTGGGTTGATCTGGGGTGGTGACCCCCCGTTCCAAATGAGCTCCTAAAATTGGGGAGGTAGGGAAAGATGGGTCGTTCCCAGGCGGGGACCCCCGTTTACGACCACCCTCTAAAATAGGAAGGCAGAGAACAAAGGATCGTTCTGAGGCAGGAATCCCTTGTTCTCGAACACCCCTAAAATTAGGGTGCAAGGAACAGAAGACTGTTCTGGGGCGATAACCACCCGTTCTCGAATCACGTGTCATGTACGTTAAACGGAGGGGTCTCTACCTCCAACATCGATCCCCTAACTCAATATGTCTAGTGTCACGTAAGCACAGGACAGAACGTGAGCTGATCAGTCCCCCATTCTAGGCATAAATTCAGAACATGGGGTGATTGACCACAATTTTAAAATTTTAGTTGTTAGAGTTTTTAGTTTAAGAAGTATTTCAAATTAACCTCGTACTTTGATGTTCAAATTGATTTTTACCCTACAAAAATATTAGGGAAAAAACCAATTATAGACATGTACTACGAGTTATTTTCAATTATAAACACAAACTATCAATTTTTACAATTCAAAACATGTACTTTGAATAATGTTCCAATTATAGACATGCCGGACGGACGGACTCACTCTCCGTCCGTCCGGACTTCATTTTCGCCAGACAGCGGACGGACGGTCTATATTACCGTCCGTCCGTTCGTGTCAAGCCAATTAAAAGATGCCACGTGCACGGACGGACGGAACATTGCCCCGTCCGTCCGGTAAAAGTATTGTAATTCTCGACCTACGGACGGACGTACATTAGTCCGTCCGTCCGTATGAATTCATATGTACTCTACGGACGGACGCACTTTAGTCCGTCCGTCTGTTTCCGTCGATTATAACAGATCGACGAGTTTTAGGTCGGACGAAAAACCGTTCGAAATACTCGATTTTTCCATCAACGTTCTTCAAATCTCTTGCCAAATCGTCGACTGCAAAACATACCAGGTATATTTTCGGTCCATCTCCTAATGATTTTTCTCGGTTTGTATGGTTAAATCGGTAGAAATCGGCCTGCCCTAGGTTTTAGTTACGATGATCCTCTGGACGGACGCAGTTTTAGTGCGTCCGTCCGGATGGATCATCCATAACAATCCGGACGGACGAACCAATAGTCCGTCCGTCCGGTTGATTCGCCTTGAAGTTCCGGACGGACGCAGAAATGGTACGTCCGTCCGGACCAATGCTGTTTGTTGTGTTTTGTATTTGTTCGAAATTTGATTTTCATGTGGCTAATATTTGATGTTTCCTATTTTCATATCGTAAAGAATGGTAGACAAACAGACATACTTCAGAAAAGAGGGAGCTTCAACATCAAAACAAAGTTCGAAGTCGAAAGATGGACAGTCAAAGCGTCAAAAGACTGCTCCACCTTCTACAGAGCCCACTCCACGGGTTTCACATCCCCCGACCCCACAGTCCTCTGCAAGGGGTTCAGAGCAACGTCCCCCGACCCCGCAAGCAGCTTCAAGGGTCGCAGAGCAACGGCCGCAGGCCACACAGTCAGCTCAACGAGCGTCAGATGCACGTCCTCTGCCTCCACTCCCCCCTGCATCATCCTCACGGCTTGGAGACCTGCAAAGTAGTCGTGATTTTCGCAGTGAACATTGCCGAGAGCAGTATTTCCTAGATATTCCACAGAGGAAGGTCTCGATGACCAAGATAATCGACTTTACAGGTAAATTTTCACTCAGTTATTATTTATTCATTCAATAAGTTGTTGATATGTCTTATTCATTTGTTATTTACAATTTTCAGGGTGGGAGTCCTTCGAGATTCGAGAAATGTTTGACAGAATCGGACTCCAAGGGCTATACTCTCTGCATGGAGATAGTTGCGAGAAGATAGTTCGCTTATTCTATGCGAACATAGCAGTTACTGCTAGGGAAGGAGTTATCTCCAGCTATATCATGGGCCAAGAATTTGAAGTTACGCCTGAGGTGGTGAATGATATTCTTGGCTTTCACGAAGAAGACGCTGAGAGGTACTACCACGCCCTAAAGACATTTCCTATCTTGGCAACAGATGAGGGTACAGCGTTCTGTAGACAGATTCACAGGAACGCTGATATTGAAGGCTTCGTGAAGCCAATAGCCAGAGAGCTCAATGTCAAGGCTCGCATCCTCCACAACCTCATCGCACACACTATCCTGCCACGCGTAGGACATAGAGAGCACGTCAGCTACATGTGTCTCTATGTCATGGAGAGATTGTACAGCGGCAGGAAGTTTGACCCCGGCTTCGTCATTCTGAGCCACATGCGGGAGATCTCACGGGCCCGCAACAAGAACCTCGCCTACACAGTTCTGATTATGAAGATTATCCAGTATTTTCAGATTCAGATTCCACGAGCGGCCCAGCTCCTTCCACAGAGACAGATTGATGCCTTCGGCAGGTCTCATCTTGTGAAGATGGGCCTAAGGGAGGTAGATGGAGTTTGGACTGAGCCTGATGATGTTCGACCCCCTCCTCTGTTGCAACCCCCTCGTCGAGGGGGACCACCCATAGATATAGCTGCTATCAGACAGGAGATTCGAGATACGGTGGCAGCTAGTGAACGGAGGATCATGAAATACCTCAAAGGTATCTCGGATTACCAAAGAGAGACGAGAAAGATCTTACAGACTTGGATTGATGCTCATTCTTTTGATCCTGTCCACCTTGGTGCCGACCTTGGTGCCGATGATGCCGATGACGAGGCAGTGATGCCTGGGGGTGACAGCCTTTTTGAGACTGATGCTGGGGATGGAGATGACGAGGCTGGGGCTAGAGATGACGAGGCTGGGGACTCCTAGGTATGTTTGAACGATTTTATTATTTCATTCATTAATAGTTATATTTGAATTCATTCTAATCTAACTTATATTACATGCAGGGCGGGCGATGAGGACTTGGAAATGAGGACTTGGCGATGAAGACTTGTTTTTGGTTTTGTATATTCATAAGTTTTTTATAGATGGATCTGATGAATAGTTATGAATGGTTATGACTGGATAAGTTTTTTGTTTTGTATATTCATAAGTTTTGATGGATGGATGGATCTGATGAATGGTTATGGATATTCTGTTTGATATGTTCATAGTTTGATAGATTGATAGATCTGATGTTTGATAGATGGATTGGATGTAGAAATATGCAGGATAGCTTCGGGGAGCCAAAAAACAAAGGAAACTCTGCCCGAATTTCGGCAGAGTTTCCTTGTTTTCTGGCTCCCCGAAAGTAATATCATCCTGTATATTTCAACATCTATAGTACTATGAATAAAATGAATTACAATAAAGTTTACATCCAATTAAAATGAAGTTTACATCCAATCAATTGAAGTTTACATTGAAGTTTACATCCAATCAATTAAAGTTTACATTGAAGTTTCTCTTCCTCTTCCCCTTTCTCTTCCTCTTCCTCTTTCTCTTCCTCTTCCGCTTCCTCTTTCTGAAGTCGATTCCTGCATATAATGATAGTAATATTAGATTAAAAGTAATGGCAGTTAAAAGTCATAACATAAATAAAGACAATGGTTAAAAGTAATTGTACCTGTGTCCCGAGTGGTGTCCGAAAACCCATAAATGTGCCACGGCTCGAAGCAGCGCGTGAACTGGATCCCGGCTCAGAGCATGTGCGTTTGTTATGCCCCTGACGCCCACATTTGCCACACGTCATTCTGGCCTTCTTCCTAGAAGTATGAAGCCGACCACGCGAAGAAGTAGAAGGCTCATCGACATCTCGTCTACTTTTCTTTTTTGGCCTACCAGGTTGCCGCCTCCTCATGGCTGGAATTATTGGGATCCGGTTCTCAGGTTCCAGCCACAGCTGTTGGCCATTTATGGGTTGAATGTAATGTGAGTACATCTCCATATATGTCTGATGATGAAAATATATATGAACATAGTCGTCTACTTCCAGTCTCATGTCAATAATGCATGCATAGGCGTGTACACATGGGATTCCAGTAAGCTCCCAGCGTCGACATGTGCATGTGAGTTCGCTCAGCCTAACGACATATTGTTCACTGTCCTTGCTAACCTGATACACATCATCCCCGGCTGCTAATTCAATATACCAATTGCGAGCCTCATCATTCATTGCTTCAAGCATGTTTCTAATCTTGGGACACAGGGGATCTTCGTTCTTGCGCATCTCATGGTTTTTCTTAACGATGCGAGTCATCATTGTTGATCGAATTATCTCGAACATCGTCAAGATAGGCATGTTCCTGGCCTCCTCTAAAGATGCATTGAAAGACTCACTGAGATTGTTAAGGCCCAAATCGCACTTGGGAATTGTTGAAAATGCGTGAGTTGCCCAAAACCTTGGCGGTGTTCTTCGGAGCCATTCATATGCATTTGTGTTGAGCTCGTTTACCCTTCGCATATGAATCTCAAAAATTTCTCTTCTTGTGGCCCTTGCTGCATTCCACAAGGCATCTCTATACATTACGCCCGGAAACCTGCCTTTGAAGTTTGCATACATATGCCTTAGACAAAAACGATGCTCGGCATCACAAAATATATCGTCCACGGCAGCCACTAACCCCTGAAGTTAAAAACAACAACATAATCAACACAACCGCAGAAAATAATATAAACAAAATGCTTCAAAGAAGATTAATACAAACAATGTATACCTTTTGTCGATCTGAGATTACTGTCCATCCTCTCCCTTGGCCAATGCCCAAGTCGCTGCGCAATAAGGTCAAAAACCATGTCCACGAGTCCGTGCATTCTGCCTCCACGTTGGCAATAGCAATGGGATATATGCCATTGTTGCCATCAATACCTACAGCAGTTAGTAGTTGGCCAGGGCAAGCTCCCTTTAGATGACATCCATCCAAGCATATTACAGGTCTTCCCATTTCCAACAGACCAGCTTTGCAAGCAGCTAGGCACATATACATTCTTTTGTATATCTGATACTCCTTTCTATTCCTAACGACCAAATCACCATCTATTATGACTGTGCTACCAGGATTTGATCTCAGAATTTCTGCTATATAATGACGAAGTAGCTTGAGTTGTTCTTCGTTTCTCCCGTAATTAAGCTCTTTAGCATAGGCTCTTCCTCTTCTTGCAAGACTACGCTTAATGTGAATTCGACGCTCGACCCTGACGGTGGTGATAATATCACCGATCGGCCAATCTGGTTGACTTTTGAACCTATCCGCATAAGTGGTTGCCAACCACTTTACCGTTGCGTGTCGATTAGACTTTTCCCTTTTACATTTGTTGTGTGCATTATAATAAGCTTTGATTTGGAAGCTCGCTTCATTTTTCATAACCGAAGCATGCAAATGCCATTTACACCCTACTCCTTGGCATTTTGCTGTGAGCCTTTTCGTTGAACTGTTAACGATCTTTATATCAACTTCTTTTTTCATAGAATATTGACTTATTTCATCCTTAATTTCCTGTAAAGAGCCATACTTTCTGCTCACAACAAAATCACCTGAATTGGCCGCTCGTATTTGTCTACTTTGCACCTCTTCATCCTCTGAATTTAGCGGTTCTCGAAGCTCATCATCTAGAGTCTGCGATACTGAATGTACTTGTACTAGTCCAACCGCCTCCAAGTGATCAAATGAAGGCATTTCTTCGTATATTGGAGCTTGCACTTCCTCTTCAATATGTTCGTCTACTGGCATATCCTCAAAATATGGATCTTCCTCCTCCATATCATCGTACATCAGGGCCTCCTCCTCCATAGCATAATCAATAGAAACATCATCTAGATAATCATCGTCCGGGATATCATCGTACATCGGGGCCTCATCCTCCTTATCATAATCTATCGAAACATCATCTAGATATCGAAGTTCATCTTCGGAGTTTGAAAGGTCAATCGAATCATCTGAATAATCAGCCATTTACGAGGAGTATCTGCAAAAACGAATAGAAAATAAAGTTAAGTGTCATTCAAAACAAAAAAACAAAACTGCGAAAGAACGGACGGACGGAGCATCTTGCGTCCGTCCGCAGAAAATATTTACAAAACTACGGACGGACGGTATTTTTCCGTCCGTCCGCTTCGGAGAATTTTGCCAAACTGCGGACGGACGGTATTATTCCGTCCGTCCGTTTTCTTCCGAAGATCGGCCGGACGGACGCAGACAACAGCGTCCGTCCGTTCTCAAAGAAGATCGAGAAAACCGAACTTACCGCGGTTAGAATTGGTACTTTACCAAAACTACCGCGGTAGTTCTTATAGGGTTTTTACTGAAAACTACTACGGACGGACGGTATAATAGTCCGTCCGTCCGGCGTTTGTGGCAGGTTTTTCGTTAATTTGATCAACCCGCTTCACCGGACGGACGCTGAAAGTTTCCGTCCGGCCGGAAGACGTGGCAGCAGATGATTCGTTCATTTAAGCGGACGGACGGTAATATAGACCGTCCGTCCGCTGTCTGGCGAAAATGAGGTCCGGATGGACGGAGAATGAGTCCGTCCGTCCGACATGTCTACAATTGGAACATTATTCAAAGTACATGTTTTGAATTGTAAAAATTGATAGTTTGTGTTTATAATTGAAAATAACTCGTAGTACATGTCTATAATTGGTTTTTTCCCAAAATATTAAGAAAAATGATGTTTGCATATTCAATCTTTTAGTATTTGAAGCGAACGTATAGATGATCCAAGAAGTGCAAGAAGATCAATTGTTTGTTCCCGATCCTAGAAGTGTCAAGCAATCCTATAAGCCTCCATCCATGAATCATCGTCTATGTTAGGTAGAGGAATACCATCGGAATCGAAGGGGAAAGGTGAACGTTGGAAATTTCTCGTAAGAAGGCTTTATAAGTGAGCTTTTTCTCTTCCTTAGTTCGGTATCGTGAGAGAGTATCGCAGTGATTTTGAAATTTTAGCTGCTCCCCAACAAAATTTCCAGAGATGGTTTTGGAAGCCATTTCTTCAGTGGCCTTTAACCACTAATCAAGGAGGAGGTCAGGCTGCACAAACATGTGGGTCTTCAAGGGCTGGACCAAAATCAGACCACCCCAGGGCAGAAATCCATCCAATTATCCAACCCACCATCGGGGCCATTTTCCTCTCTAATTTCTCCCTTCATACCAACTCTTACAAACAGTTTGCAGCTCCCTTCAATCCAACATGGAGCTCTTGCTTTCACACGCCCCTCTTATTCTAGTAAATACACTCCAGGTTTCCTAAGATTATCTGAAGCTGAGCTGCAAACAAAGAAGAAGGGCATCATTTTTTCCCAGCAATGGACGACAACGTGATCCACATGATAAAAGTACATAGCAATATTACTACTAAACTAACACAAAACATAAAGATAAAATGCCACATGTCCAGCGAAACATGGCCATAAAAATACAACGAGCTACTCGGTCAAGATAACACTCTAGAGAGAGTGATTTGATTTGGACAATATTCAATAATAATTCATTTAACCTCAATTCCCTCTATTTATAGAATACTAACGTAGTATTAATTTCCAAAATATCAATCTTAATTAATTTCTCAACAATACTCTTCCCTTGAAATGGACATTGTCCTCAAGGTCGTGAATGTCTGTCTTTTTCAAAGCCCATGCAAAATAATTTTCAGCTTATCTCACTAGGTGATCTGACTTCAAACCCATAAGATTAATGTATATCGGCCTCTATAATCCTAATTACTCCATTTAGCCCAACTCATCAATTTTTTTTTAACTATCCTGCATTATTTCTTGCCAACCCAAGGTAAAAAGATCCTCAAATTAATTAATTAATCCGACCCAGTTGACAATAGCTTGTTTTCATAGCTAATTCTTCAACGGATTTTGATTGGCCACTTTCCAAGCCCGATCCAATGAAAGACACCCTTCATTAATCCAAGTTGTAGCCCAGCCCAAAAACTTATTCACAACAACTTGTCTCCACAAAACCCTGGCCGCCAGTGCTGTAAAGCATTCAGCCTCCACCGCCGGCACAAATTCAAATGCCGCTGCCAGAAAAAATTCCGGCGCCACAGAAATCTTGGCCGGCTCTCCGTTGCACGGCTAAGTCATACTCCGTCAGCCCATGGCCGAAATCTAGAAAGCTTCAGTTCGTTGTCGGTCCAGTTCAAAACCATAGTTCTTCCCTTCCCAAACCCAATTTTTTTGACGATCAGAAGCGGAGACTTCTTCCCGTGGTGGATTGTCCGGATCCGGTCACTGACAAAAATTTCGCAGACCCCGCCACCTTCAAAAAACTCCAGAACGTCGGTGAGCCCCCTTGCTCAAGGGCTTCTTCCTTGGTCTGTTGTGTTCGTCACACCGGCGCTTCTAGTCGTTTCTTGCCCGGCGATGTTTGTGTTTGTATGGAGCTCCAAAACGATCCACCTCTTTCTATACGGCTCTTTTTAAGCCAAAAAGAACCTCCTACAAGATGTCTTACTTTTTTGGTTTGCCTCTCCCGTGTCGGCGAAGAAGAATATGATAACTTGCGATGAAGATATTCTGGTCGAGCCAAGCTGTTAATGACCCACTCTTCATGTCGTCAATCTGCCCTTGTTAGTACGTCCTCTAGATGAGAGTTTTACTCGAGGGAAATTTTGATGTATTTCTTGGTGAGGTGTCCTTGTTTTTCTCCGAAGGAGGCATAGAACACTATGAATTCGGCTTGGTGCTGTCTGTTTGTTCTGAAAGGATTTGAAATCCTGGAGAAAGCTCTCTAACAGAGAAGGAGGAGAAAAACCAGAACCGAGGAAAAATGTGAAAGCTTGCATAATGATGAAGTTCTATACAATATGTATACATCAAAAGGAAGTAATAAATGAATGATAAGACCGTAACTAAAACAACAACTAAACTAGAAATGAACAGTACTCAGTTAGTTCTAACATCCCCCCTCAAGATCATGGACGGAGACCAAAGATCTTGGATAAGAAGACGTTGAAAGACGCCGGTGGGAAGAGGTTTAGTCAGAGCATCCGCAAGTTGATTTTCAGAGGGAGTGAACTTGACCAAAAGTTTCTTTTGGAGAACTTGTTCCCGAACGAAATGGAAGTCAATCTCCACGGGCTTTGATTTTGAGTGCAAAACAGGATTAGACGCGAGGTAGGTGGCACTGAGGTTATCGCAGAGAATGAGTGGGGCGGCGGGAGAAAGACACCCTAGTTCGCTGAGTAGAGATTTAAGCCATAGGATTTTAGCGGCTCCATTTGCCACGCTGCGATACTCTGATTCGGTACTACAGCGAGATACCGACTTTTGCTTGGTGGAGGACCAGGAGATGAGGTTTGGGCCGAGAAACACACAGAAACCACTGGTGCTTTTACGGTCATCGGGGCAGGAGGCCCAATCAGCGTCCGTATAGCAAGTCAAGTCAAGAGCGGTAGATGGGGTGAAGGAGATGCCAAGAGAAGGCGTACCTTTGAGATAACGTAGAATCCTCTTGACTGCTTGCCAGTGTGTGTCGGAGGGGGCATGCATAAACTGAGAGACCTTATTGACCGCAAAAGCAATATCAGGACGTGTGAGGCAGCAATACTGGAGGCCGCCAACTATGCTGCGGTATAAGAACCCATCACGTAAAGGGGTCCCGGAGTGTATGGATAAGATGGGACCAGCCACCATCGGAGTCGGAACAGGTTTACAACAATCCATACTTGCACGGCAAAGAAGCTCAGATATATAACGTGACTGTGAAAGGGTCATACCCGTAGGTGTCTGAGTGACTGAGATGCCGAGAAAGTATGCTAGGGGTCCAAGAACGCGTACCTTAAACTGGGAATGTAGGTATGCCAGCAACTGATCTAATAGGGTGGTAGAGCTACCGGTCAAAATAATGTCATCAACGTATACCATCATAATGAGAATAGAAGACGGCGTGCGACGGATAAAGAGAGATAAGTCGGACTTCGAGGCGGAGAACCCCCACTGTGTCAAAGCTGTGTATAACTTGGTGTACCAAGCCCTTGGAGATTGCTTCAGACCATAAAGGGCTTTATGAAGTAAACATACAGCCGAAGGAGAAGTGGAGTCAACAAAACCAGGAGGTTGTTGCATGTAAACAGTCTCGATCAAATCGTCGTGCAGAAAAGCATTACTAATATCAAGCTATCGGATAGGCCAGTGAGACGAAACCGCTAAAGAAAGCACCGTTCGAACTGAGGTAGGTTTGACCACTGGACTGAAAGTTTCATCGTAATCAACGCCTTCAGTTTGATCATATCCTTTGCCTACAAGACGAGCCTTATATCGAGAAACCTTGCCATCAGAGTTTAACTTGGTCTTGAAGACCCATTTGCAGCCGATAAGTTTAGCATTCTTTGGGAGAGGAACTAAGGACCAGGTGTGTGTGTCTCGAAGCGCAGATATTTCCTCTTGCATAGCAGAGAGCCATTGAGGAGATTTAGCAGCTTGATTAAAGGTTTTTGGCTCAAGAGCGGGTTCAAGAAGAAGAGCCTTGGGTTTAAACACACCGGCTTTAGCCCTGGTAATCATAGGGTGGCGGTTGGTAAGGGGTTGGTCAAGAAGTGGAGGAGAGGCCGTGGGAAGGGTGTAAGGAGAAGGGAAAGAGGAGCTGGGAATAAAAGGGGGTGTATGGGTAGGAGAGAGGAAAGGTACGAGAGGAAGGGGAGAAGCCGAGGAAGTGGGATCTGAGGTTGGGGGAGGGCAAGGTAAAAAGGGAATTTGAAGTGTGACAGGAGAGGGCAGGGATGTAGGGGCTGTGGAAGACAGGAACGGAAAGGTAGACTCCATAAAGGTGACATGACGAGAAACATAGATTTTATGGGAAGTAGGGTCAAGGCACAAGGATCCTTTGTGGTGAAGACTAGGGCCGAGAAAGACGCATGGGAGAGAGCGAGGTTGAAGTTTGTGTTGGTTGAAGGGCCGGAGAAGTGGAAAACAAAGACAACCAAAAACACGAAGGGAGGTATAATCGGGAGGTTTTTGGAACAAACATTCAAACGGGGATTTGTGACGTAGAACAGGAGTGGGTAGGAGGTTTATTAAGCTGGTAGCGGTAGCAAAAGCATAGGTCCAAAAATGATGGGGAACGGATGAGTGAAAAAGTAAAGCGAGACCGGTTTCAACAATATGGCGATTCTTACGTTCTACCCGACCATTTTGATTCGGGGTATAGGGACACGAAACACGATGTTGAATGCCTAAGGATTGAAAAAAAGGTGTGAGAGATTGGAATTCACCACCCCAATCTGATTGAACGACTTTGATTTTAGTGTCGAAGTGTGTAAGAACAAATTGATAAAAGTTTACAAATGTACGGTGAACGTCACTTTTTAATTTGAGAGGAAAGAGCCACGTGAAGCGAGTACAATCGTCCACAAATAAAACAAAATAACGGGCACCAGTAATAGATTTTATCGGAGAAGGTCCCCAAACATCAGTATGAATTAGATCAAAAGGAAATTGAGCATGAGATTCTGAAATTGGAAAAGGTAATTTATGACTTTTGCTCATTTGGCATGGAGTACAAAAATGGTTTACAGCATGGTTAAACTGTAAATTACAAGATTGTAAGACTTGTTGCATAATAGGTAAAGCTGGGTGGCCAAGTCTAAGGTGCCACAAAGAATCCAAATTAGCAACAGCTCCTTGCCGAGCATAAAGAGAGTGAGACCGAGCTGCTGGCGACTTGAAGGGGAGCCGAGCAGCAGGGGACAAAAGGGAAGGTGCCGACGGCGTGTGGTAGAGACCGTCACTGAGGGAACCACGAAGCAGGATTCGGTGAGTATTCCGATCCTTGACAAAAAAACAGTTCGGGTGAAATTCAACGAAGACAGAATTCTGTCGACAGAGTTGGGAGACACTTAAAAGATTGTGCGAAATAAACGGAGTGTGATAAATAGTAGGCAAAAATAGTGAACGGCCGACGGCCGAAATTTCAGCAGAACCAGAGTAAGAGAGGGGAAGAGATTTACCGTCGGCCGTGGCAACCTGGGAAGAGGCGGGAAGAGGTTGAAGATGACTCAGAAGCTCGGGCTGTGGAGTAAAATGGTGGGTGGCCCCTGAATCTAGCACCCACGGTGTAGTTGGCGAGGAATGCGGCGTCGGAAGAAGACCGGAGTATGCAGTCTGGGAAGGGAAGTTCGGGTGAGGGGGAAGAGAGGAGATCGGGTCGGGTGGGGATAAAGGGGAATGGGTCGGGTATGGGGCGTAAGGGGGCCGGGCTTGGGCTGAGGCAGGCGGGTAAAAGGCCTGAACCGGGTCGGGGGGGGAGAAAGTTAGGTGGGCTTGGGCGGTTGGGTGCGGGTATTGGGCTTGGTAGGCTTGGGCTGTTTGGAGTTGATAACATTTGAGGGCGGAATGGCCCACTTTATTGCAAATCTGGCATTTGGGCCGGTGTTGCGGGTTGGGCCGAGGGCGCCACGGACCGGGCGGGTTGGCAAAAACGGGTCGGGGAGAATAAAACCCGCTGGATGGATTTGCAGGAGGGCGAAAATTTGGAGGCGGGCGAGGGCGATGAGCGGCGATATTGGTCTGAAACAGAGCCAGCGTCGGAAGAGTGGCCACGGCGTTTTGCGTTTCCAGACGAAAATCAAAACTCTGGAGCAAACTCTGGATTTCTTCCAGAGAGGTCTGGTCGGAGCGAATCGTAAGGGACGTTATCGCGGTGACGAAGGAGTTGTATTCGCTGCCCAATCCGCCGAGGAAATAGATGATCTTGTCTCTGTCAGAAACGGGTTCTCCAATCGCCCCAAGGGTGTTGTAGATTGTAGTGAAATGCTGGAAATAGGCGGCAGCCGAGAGTCCAGCTTTGGACAGAGAGTGAAGGCGGCCCCGAAGATTGGTGATGCGAGCCAAAGACGAGGAGGCGAAAGTTTTGTCTAAGGCGGACCAAACCTCGTGAGCTGCAGTGAAGGAGATCATTTGGGGAAGGAGATCCTCTGACAGTGAGGCAAAAATCCAGCTGAGGAGAAGGCTGTTGTAGCGTTGCCAGGTGGAAAAATCCGGGTTGATCTGAGTTGCGGTGGAGTCCAGAAACTGAGGAGGTGAAACCGAGGTGCTATCCAGCAGATGATGAATGCCATTCGCCGTCGCAACATGAAGGAGCTGAGCCCTCCAGACCAGGTAATTTGTACTGGTTAGTTTTACAGTGAGAGTCTGGTTAACGGAGGGAAGGGGAGGGAGAGGAGGGGGAATAACTCTGGGAGAGGGAGTGGGGTTAGGGGAAACAGTTGAGCTAGAGGAAGCCATCCTTCAGCAGCTCTGATACCATGAAAGGATTTGAAATCCTGGAGAAAGCTCTCTAACAGAGAAGGAGGAGAAAAACCAGACCGAGGAAAAATGTGAAAGCTTGCATAATGATTAAGTTCTATACAATATGTATACATCAAAAGGAAGTAATAAATGAATGATAAGACCGTAACTAAAACAACAACTAAACTAGAAATGAACAGTACTCAGTTAGTTCTAACATGTTCTTCTTTGTTGTTCTCCGTTTCTGTTGTTTCCTTGGAAGCCTCCTCTGATGATAGGTAATTCTGGACATCTCCATCCAGAACAGGCAGGCTTACCTCTGATCCATTCCTTCTCATTCGTTGTTCTATCTCCTTACGAAATAACTTCACCTCAGCCACGAGCTCTGGCGGAATGGAGAGTTGGTCGACGATGACAGCTAGCCTATGCGACACCATCTCCATGGCCGCACTCAACTCCCCACAGGTTCCTCCCGATCCGTTCCAGCTGAGGATCGGACCGGCTCTCATGCCATTGATGAGCACGATAAAAGTCCATAACAATATTACTACTAACGAACACAAAATGCCACAGTTCTGGCAAAATGCCACGAGCTACTCGCTCAAAATAACATTAAATTTACGTAGACAATAGTCAATAATAATTCACTCAACTCTTCTATTTATAGAAAAATAACATAGTATTGAAATATCTCTCTTAATTAATTTCTTAATATTCCGGAAAACCAAACTTATCCTCCTCTTTGGTTAAGGGGAGGATGTAACCAATATGGAGACCATAGGGCTTTCTCTTAACTTATTTGTCTAGGTTATCCATTCGAAAAACTTTGAAGATTAGAGGTATGATCAGTCATACCCCTTTCTTAATTCTCATTGACTGTGTCGAATTGCACAATTTTGTATGGTGCACCAATTGGATCTTCAGTTGGTTCAAACCCAGGACTAAAAGGGTTGTCATGGGATCACATTTTCTGTAAAAGGAATGAGCATTTGCAAATAAGTGATGATTTATTTATCTTTCTAAAAATTTGGGATATATTTTAATGATTTAATTTAATTTTGCAGAAAAGGAAATCTCAAAGCGCATAGGGGAATCGAAAAAGAAAGATTTAAGGAAGTTTCTGAAAAAAAAAAATGTTTTGAAGAACTACTCGGTGACTTTCCATGCAAGGCTGATCAAATTAGGAAACTTTCCTAATCTCTAAAGAAGATTATCAAATTCTAATATAGGAAGCCACCCAGAAGAAAGCCAACGCTCATCTTTGTAAATACCACGACTTGGATCCAGTTCGAATAGTCTCTTTTCATTACGAGTTTTATTTTAGAATTTAGATTTTCTTTCCTTAATTTTAGGAGTTTCCTTTACTGTTGTGGAAGACAGAAGGCAATGCTACAACAAGAATTCTAACAATTGACAATCGTGAAGGATTCTTTACTATTTTATTTGTTTTTGTTTTTTTTACTATGAACCTTATTATCTTATTTTTATGTGTTTTTAGTTGAGAGAATAAATATCAAATTTTATATTTGAAGCTTATGCGTTATTAGCATGTATAAACTATATCAATAGTTTATTCAACATTGTCTTTCACTATTATTATGGGAAAAAAGTGACTGTCTAAATCATAATTGTTTTTCATACATATCGGATAATGACTTGAATTTAGAACTTTTGTTGAAGAATGTGCGGTTGTTAGTTTTAGACATAAAGTTAACACTTTTATACAATCACTCTAAACATACAAGAGTTATATCCGTTTACATATAACAAGAATAAATAAAATAAATTAACATCGTAGATCAACAAATTGTTACATTATTTACTAAATTTCAAGTTGGCTAATTAATATTGCTGCAGCATTGTTGTAACACATAAGCGAAAAGTATAAAGAGTAGGAAATTGAATCTCAATAGTTTTCTCGTATATTTATTTCACTTATTTGATTATTTTCTTTTATATTTTAGTTATTAATCTCACCAATCATACAAATTTGACGCGAAAATGAAATTTTGTGCACGTGTGGGCACACAAGTGCAAAAGGGTGGATGACTGAGTTGCGGAGAAGCTCTCGAGCTTGGATGTCCAAAAGTAAAAGTGAGCGTCTAACTGAAAAAGTGAAAAAAGTGTCTCGGGCTTCTAGATGGAAAGGTGACGCCTAGAGAAACTTGAATAAAAGAAATGGACTAGAATGGACAATCGTTGCTGAAAAGCAGGCACCCAGAACTCAAAGAGTTGCATTTGTCTTGTGAGATTTAAGCATCCAAACGGCGATGGAATATGAAAATTCGAATAGTCGAAAACACAAGAGGATGACCTTCAATAAATAATAACATTAAAATAAAATAAAAATAAAATAAAATTAAAATTAAATCTTAATTTTAATTAAAACACGAATGGCTCGAAGCCATTCTGTTCTTCACCGCGACCCGATCTTCCCGACGACAGCCCAACGACAGAGAGCCGTGCGACGCCCTCCGACGACACCGATCGCCGTTCACTCGGCGTTCTCTGCCAGACCGGCAGCACCACGGGCTCCGGCCCTCCCTCTCACGACCGACTCGGTGAGTGGTTTTTTTGCCCCTGTTTTTTCGGTTCGGTTTAGGCTGGGTGACGAGCCCGAATTGCTCCGATCCTCCGACCGAATTTAGCCACCTCCGGCGTGGGTTTGCCGACCCTTTGGTCGGCTACGGTTGATTGGCCGCGATGTCTCAATTTGAGCGAAATTCATGATCCCGACTGGGGATTTCGTTTTCTATGATACCTCTCATGGTGGTTAGTTTATGTTAATTAGTATGAGGGGGATGGATTGTTGAGGAAATTGGTGTGATTGATAGAAAATTGGAAATGGGGTTTTTCGGGTTTAGGGGGCAGTTCGGGTTTTTGCTGCATTGATCTAGCACGTCAATTGTTTTAATTCCTTTGGCAGTTAAAATAGGTTTAAGTGGAGCGCGTGGCCGCTGGAATCGTTC